>JAFEMH010001369.1:0-485282 GCA_022495995.1 Adenophora triphylla var. japonica
TATCATTTAAAGAAAATCAAACTCTTGATATCTCGGCCTGTAACAAGCAACACTTTTATTTATTCATCTTTTCGAGTAAAATCTAGGACTTTATTATGCGAGATCCATCTATGAAAATTTAAAAATTGACAAAGTATCTAACTAGTCCAATTACGGACATAATCAAATGGACTTAAATAAAATAATCTAAATCACATTGAATTCTTCAAGACTAAGATTCCAATGGTATCTCGCAGGAACTACAAGTTAGGACCACAGATCTATAAAATAATTGTAAGATTCAACCACAATAAACGATTTCGTTTAATTTTCATACAATACAAGGCATCCACATAGGCACGAAAACCATTAATGGATATTTTCGCAGCAATATGCCACATCGTAAATAGAAAATTTTCATAGCATTACCTCGTAAGAATGCTCAAAATTTTGAATTTTTTAGTATTATTTAATTAGAATAATAAATAAAATAATACTCCTTTTTGACTGGGTTTAATTAAATGGACCAAATTAATAATTTAAATCAATAAGTCAGGGCTTGGTTAAAGGGGCCCAAGGAGGTGAAAGCTATATAATAAATCTCTATTATTTTCATTCATTTAGCAGAAAAATCAAAACCCTTTTCGGACTGAGCCTTTCCTCATTGTTTCTTCTCATCAAAAGATGATACCTAAACCCTAGTTTTTATTTCATTCAATTTGGAATTAAATTGAATTAGTTATGAATTTTTGAAATCTTAAAACTATTTAATTCTAGGTTTAATTATTCTTAGAGTTTTAATGAATCTTAGTGTTTAATGTATAAATTAAGGGTTTGATTAATGGGGAATTGTAGGTTATATGATGTAACCCTAACCCTAGTTGTTGAAATTGAATCAAACATTAATTTAATTAAAGGTGTTTGATTAAAGGATATATAAATGAATGTTTAATGTTTAAAAAGAGAACAAAATTTTTTGAATCAACCTAGCTTATTTCTATTGGATTTTCCATTTAAGTGTTAGAATTTTAGTCTATAAAAGTTAGTTTTTAAACTAAAGGGACCAAACCGAAAAGTTTACAAAGTGAAGGATTAAATTGATTTCCGACTCAGACGCTTAACTTTAGATCGAAAAGTTCAAAGGTTCTTGCGATTAAAAGTCGAGGACGTTTTGCAATTACTTAAAATTAAGGACTGTAATTTTCAAAAGTATCGTTGTAATTTTGATGCTAATTTTCCAAAAGTTGAGGACTTTTGTAATTTTTCAAAAGTTGAACATTTTGTAATGAAAGAGAATTTTGAAATTCCTATAAGAAATTTAGAAGACAGACTTTAAATTAAGAGAGAGAAAATAACACTTTATTAAAATAATAAAAAGAGACAAATAAGAGATTAATGTGCTTCATTAGCAAACTAGTTACCCAAAACAGATCAATTTATCAGCTAGCTTTTTAAACTATGTTCGGGAAAAAGCAAGAAAAGTTTATTAAGAAACTCATTAGGAAAATTCCTAAAAATAGAAAGTAGCACAATTGCGTATATAACTCATGTGTTACTACAAAAATGCATAAGAATAAAGACTTAATTACAGATTTCAGGCATTGCCAGGAAAGAACAAATAATAGAATAATATGATATTATTTTTTATAAAAATTACTATCGGCCCATGAGATAGCATTCATGTTTGAAAAGACTCGATGGAGTTCCAACGAAATTGATATACAAGAGTACTTAGGATCGTAATTCCTTACCTTAGCTTTGCTTCCTTCCTCGAGCAATGCCTTTAACGAAATCTACAGGATCACGTAATAACATATCTTAGATGCAATGTAATCTTTTATTGCTTCTTATAAACCTATATTTCCTTTCATTAGTTAACCTATGAGTTACTCTAGAAGCACCTTAATTTGTTAACTAACTTTCTATTTTTAGGAAATTTCCTAATTTAGTTGGTTTCTTAATTTAGAAACTTTCTTCTTCTAAATCTTTCCTCGAGAGGACACTTGGTTTCATTCCTTTGATGAAAGTCTGATTCCTTGATAGCTTCATAATTACGATTCCTCTTCTCTTTTTATACCTTCTTTAATTAGAAAGTTTCCTTCTTTGGAAGGCTTTCAATTTAATCCTCCTATTATAGGAATCTAAGTCTTTTGGTATTCTTCTTAATACTAAAGTGTTATTTTTCTTCTTTCTCTTTTATATAAGCTTCTTTAAAGTCTTTGACCTTCACTAAATTTCAAAAGGTTCCTTTAGGTTTTCTTAATTTCAATAAATTCCTTTAACTTTCCAAATTTTACAAAATAGTCCCTCAACTTTTGAAAAATTACAAAACGATCCCTCAACTTTGGAAAATTACAAAACAGTCCCTCAACTTTTGGAAAATTACAAAACAGTCCTCAACTTTTGAAAAATTACAAAATAGTCCCTCCCCTTTTGGAAAATTACAAAACAGTCCTTCAAGTTTTAAAGTAATTGCAAAACGGTCCTCTGACTTTTAAAAATTACAGAGCGTCCCTCGAACCTTTGAACTTTTCGTCGGTCTAAAGTTAAGCGTCCCAGGTGGAGAATTTAATCTGGAAATCGAATTTAATCCTTCCAACTTTGCAAACTTTTGGACTTGGTCCCTTTTCCGTTTAAAAACTATTTGTTTTTATACAAACTAACTAAATTTCTAACACTTAAATGGAGACCACCCAAATCCAACCTAGAACAATTCGGTAGAAGCCACTAGGTTGATTCAAAAAAATTATTTTGTTCCTCTTTTTATTTTTTAAACATTAACCATTCATTTAATTTATATATCCTTTAATCAAACACCTTTAATTAAACTAATTTTGTTTGATTCAATTTCAAAATAATATGAACTAGGGTTAGGGTTACATCATTATAACCTACAATTCTCCATTAATCAAACCCTTAATTTATACATTAAATACTAAGATTAAACCATTAAAACTCTAAGAATAATTAAACCTAGAATTAAATAGTTTTAAGATTTCAAAAATTCATAACTAATTCAATTTAATTCCAAATTGAATGAAATAAAAACTAGGGTTTAGGGTATCATCTTACCTTGATTTTGATGAAGAAACAATGGCCAAAGAAGACCAAAAACTCAGCTGCCACTCCTCCTCCAAGAACCGGCCGCCGCCCCTCTCCTCTCTAGGGTTTTTGATTTTTTTTCTTTTTCTTTGCTAAATGAATGATTATGAAAAATTTAATTAGGGGATTTATTATATATAGTTAGGCTTTCACCTCCTTGGGCCCCTTTAACCTCCTAAGCCCACAACTTAGCCCACTTGATTTAAATTATTAATTTGGTCCATTTAATTAAACCCAAGTCCAAATTAACTAAGGAGTATTATTTTATTTATTATTCTAATTAAAATAATACTAAAAAATTCAAAATTTTTCGGGTCTTTACATTCTTACCCCCTTAAAAGAGTTTGGTCCTCCAAACTAAACGTACCTTAATTTTCGAAGAGATCGGGATACATTTTCCTCATTTCGCTTTCGAGCTCCCATGTCGCCTCGCGTTCCATGTGGTTGCTCCATTGTACTTTCACGTACGGGATAACTCGTCTTCGCAAATTCTGGTCCTTCCGATCCACAATCTTAATCGGTTTCTCGTCGTAACTCAAGTCCGTTCGAAGCCTTAACTGCTTGTATTCAATTACATGACTTGCATCACGCCATATACTTTCTTAACATGGATACGTGAAATACATTTTGTATTCCCCCAAGATGCAATTGGTAAGGCTAATCGATATGCCACCTTTCCAACTTTATCCAAGATCTCAAATGGTCCTACGTACCTTGGACTCAACTTTCCTTTTATACCAAACCTCATGACACCTTTGGTTGGTGAAATCTTCAAAAATACATGATCTCCCACTTGAAATTCTAGGTCGCGTCGTCGGTTGTCTGCCCGTAAGATTTACTGCTACTATCTTTGTTAACAACCATTTACGATTTGTTGTACCTTGTCTATTCTTGGACTAGTTCTGGTCCCGTCAATTTCCGTTCACCTACTTCATCCCAACAAGTAGGCGATCTACACTTTCGCCCATAAAGTGCCTCATATGGAGCCATTCCCAATACTCGCATGAAAACTATTGTTGTATGCGAACTCCACTAGAGATAAGTGTTCGTCCCAAGTGCCTTGCCAATCTAATGACGTAGCCCTTAGCATATCTTCCAAAGTTTGGATTGTTCTTTCCGACTGTCCATCCGTCTGTGGATGAAAAGTTGTACTCATTGTCAACTCCGTTCCTAATGCTTGTTGTAAACCTGCCTGCACTTTCGATGTAAACCTTGCGTCCCGTCCGACACTATCGAAACCGGAATCGTATGGTCGTACAACCTCGTCGATGTACAATTTAGCCAACTTCTCTAATGAATCGGTCACTTTGATTGCTAAGAAGTGAGCCGACTTTGTTAATCTGTCCATTATCACCCAAATTGCATTTGACCTTTCAACGTCCTTGGCAGATCCCGACCACTTATTAAGTCCGTCGCTATGTGATCCCACTTCCATTCCGAATAGGTAACGATTGTAGTAATCCGCGGGCTTTTGGTGTTCACTCTTCACTTGGCGACACACCAAACATCTTGCCACAAAATCGGCCACGTCTCCTTTCATGTTGTTCCACCAAAATGATTCTCGCAAATTTCTAAACATCTTGGTACTTCCTAGGGTGACCGAGAATCTTGAACAATGTGCCTCCTTCAAGATTTCTCTTTTTATCTCTTCTGTGACGACCCCAACCCTAGGCACTAAATTTAAATATTTTATTATATGCTTTTAATGATTATGATAGCTTTATGTGTTCAATTATGTCTTTAGATTCTTAATTTAAGATAAATTGGGTGAGAAGTAAATTTAGAATCTTTTGAGAAATTATTGGGTATTAAATAAAGAAACTTGGGGAAATAATAAAAATGGAAATATGATAAATAGTACAAGGAGGTTAAATGAGTAGGATGAATTATTTGGTTAAGGGTTAATTTAAATTTAAAAGATAAAAGCCTTAGTTTTAAATAATTGTAGGAGGGGGGCCAAATTGTCTTGCTCTCCCTAGGCTTGACAAGTGTCCTCTCCCTCACCTCCTCTTACTCCCTTCTCCCTTCTCCTTCATTCATTCTACTTCCTCCTAGTAAGACCTTGAGAGAACTCCATGGAAGCTCTCAACTCATCTTCTTGAAGCCAAGCCATTTCTCCACCAAATTCAAGTCTAGGAGCATCATTGAAGTGGGATCATCTAGGAGAATCCATCAAGTTAGAATGATCACCCTTCCATTATAAAACTCTAAGGTGAGTTGTTATGATTCCCTTCTTCTACTTGTTCATGAGCTCTTTAAATGTTGTTCTTGTCCTTATGATGTTGATTTCATGCTTTGGAAACCTTAATGGAAGTTGGATGATTGGAAAATGACATTTGTTGAAGTTAGGGTTCAATGAAGATAATCAAAAAGGTTTGAAATGGGTGGAATTTGTAGTGATAAATGATCTAGGGTTTCTTGGTTTTGAGTTTACATGTTTTGTATGAGACTTGGTAAGGTTAAGGTATCCTTTGGTGTTCTTGAAATAAGCATGGTTAGAAGGAATGGAAACCTAGGCATAAATGGGTTAAAAATTTGAGAATGGGCTGGAGGAGGGCTTGGGCGGTCGCCCATGGGGGCTTGAGCGGCCGCCCATCACTCCAGAAACTCCATCTTCCTTTGAAAATCCACTTGGGCGGTCGCCCAAGTGGTGAGGGCGGTCGCCCATAGTGGCAGAAACCCTTATCCTCCTTGAAAACCCACTTGGGCGGTCGCCCAAGTGGTAAGGGCGGTCGCCCATGACCCTGAACCAACTTTTTAATTTAAACTAGAATTGTTTAGCGAGTTTGTTTGACCTCTTATAAATCATGACTCCCACTTGGTAATTGAACTTGAACCTTCATTGAGGTCTTGTATCTTTGAATATGGAATTTGTAGGGTAGGTTAATGATCCCTCATTTCCTTACTTGATGTTATATATATTGTTGTTGATGTTGCTTAGTGTATTCATAAATTGTTGCACTTTGATATTTATTGGGCATGAGTATATATTACCATGTGGCTATTGTTTATCCCTTTTGTGGATTTATTTCAAGTAACTACTATGTGCTTGATAATTTGTTAATCAGCTGATATTGGGGGGTATAACGTAATACGATCAATTATGGAAGTGTGACCTAATGTGATCGGATTATGTTATACCTGTGACCGTCCCCTCCTGTGGCCACAGGTTGGGGTTATAGCATCTGTATTGAGCCAAAAGCCTTACAGAGTTGCTACTATCTTATTTGGTTCCCTGAAAAATGGGTCTTATAAGATGTGAGTATTGCTTAAGCAGCTCACTTAAGATTGGAGTATTATTATACCCAATGTTGTACGACTATTGTTCAGACGGGAAAAGGTAAACCAAAGGTAACGTAAGGTGTTTACAGTTTTTTCCAACGTGTTATGTGTTGCATTTATTTGGCATATTGTTGCATCCATAATAGCTTGCTGAGATTTATTCTCACCCCTCTCCCTTTAATGTTTTAGATCCCGAGACAGGCGGACCGGCCAAGTAAGGACGGAAAGGAGTTTGGAAGTGATCTTTTGGGTTTTGTCGGGGTATGTTTAGGTTGGCGTATAAAGTGTATTTTGGAATATTTCCTTATGGGGTTTGTAATTATAAACTTTCATTTCTACGTCATAACCATAATCTTTTGTAACTAAACAGTTGTTCGTTTTCAAAGTTGGTCAACTCCTCCTCCAATGTGGAGTGGAGTCGAGTTCTTTTGAAATGTTATGTTATTAAT
Source organism: Adenophora triphylla var. japonica (assembly GCA_022495995.1). Lineage (NCBI taxonomy): Eukaryota > Viridiplantae > Streptophyta > Magnoliopsida > Asterales > Campanulaceae > Adenophora > Adenophora triphylla. Next base: position 6,813 of record JAFEMH010001369.1, read on the forward strand.
GTTTATATTTGAAAGTCAAAGTGAAGTTTTAAAAGTTTAGTGTTTTTGGGTTAGTTTGAGGACGCTCCAACTCGGGACACGTGTAGGTTCCGGGTCGGGGTCCTCACAGTTGGTATCAGAGCTCGGTTAGAATTCTCGGGTAGAGTCTAGCTGAGTGAGAGTGTGTGATAACTGACGTCGAGTGTTTAATGCAGGCGTTTGTTAAAATGGCGGGAAATGATGGTGATCAGAATCGGGCTTTGGGTGATGGTGGTAACCCGAATGTTGAAATGATGGATATGTTCCGAGTGTTCCTTCAGACTATGGCAAATCAGAATCAAGGTAGGCAACAGCAAGAAGGCAGGCAAGGGCAGCATGGTCTAGAGAAGTTCGTGAAGATGTCTCCTCCTAGCTTCAACGGAGATCCGGATCCGGTGAAGGCTGAGAGGTGGCTTGAGGCTATGAATAAAATTTTCGCGGCGATGGAGAGCTCGGATGCAGAAAAGGTAAGATGCGCCGTTTTCAAGTTGGAAGGACCCGCTGAGCATTGGTGGCAGGTAGTGAAGGCTGGTTGGGATTTGGATTTGACACCGCAGACTTGGGAGAACTTCACACGCAAGTTCCGGGATCACTTCGTTCCGATGGTTACTAGAGACAAGAAGGAAGGTGAGTTTCTGAAACTGGAGCAAGGGACCATGACTATAGCACAGTATTCAGCAAAGTTCACAGAGTTAGCCCGATATTGTCCTCATTTGGTGCCAGATGAGGAGAGGCGAGTCTACCGGTTTGTGAAGGGTTTAAGGGTTGAGTTCCGGAAGCAGTTATTGACGCATAACTTCGCCAACTTCCAAGCAGCAGTGAATATGGCGTATCGGATTGAGAACAACATAGAGGAGCATCGTGGTAAGAATGAAGGTGGAAACAGAAATAGATTCCAAGGTCAAGGTTCGGGACAGAATAGAGTGCAGCCGAGAACATTCACTCCGGGAGCAAATCGAGGAGGAAATGTGGCGACTCCGGCAAATCGTGCGACTCCAGGTCAGTTTGGGACAGTGTGTGGTTATTGTAAGAAGCTAGGGCATTCGGAGGACAAGTGTTGGAGCAAGCAAGGAAAATGTTTAGAGTGTGGGGCGACAGGCCATTTCCGGAAGAATTGTCCCAGGTGGCAGAATAAGCAAGCTACGGGTACCGGATTTGGGGGACAAGGTAGTGGTGTGAAGAGAGGTGTAGACGGGAAACCCAAAGATAGGGTGCAAGGTCGAGTGTTCGCCTTGGGTCAAGGAGAGGTCGATCCCAATGCTGTCATTAGAGGTATAGTTCCTGTCTCAGGAGTTAAGGCCCGCATTCTTATAGATCCCGGGTCTTCCCATTCATTTGTGGCATCGCATTTTGCATTCTCATTGCATACTTTGCCTGAAACTATGCCTTATGTGTTGGAGGTCTCTACTCCTATGGGAGAGTGCCTCGCATCTTCTTTGATATATCCTGGTTGTGATGTGACTATATGTGGGCATGTATTGCCGGTGGATTTGGTCGAGTTACCAATCCGTGATTTTGATGTGATCCTTGGGATGGATTGGTTGAGTCAGTGTCATGCTTTGGTAGACTGTCGTAGAAAACGAGTCTCATTTGCTATGCCTGACGTGCCTACTTTTATATTTGATGCGGATAGATCTATGTTCGGTTTACATGTTATTTCCGCTTTAAAGGCTAGGAAGATGCTATCTAAAGGGTGTGCGGGTTACTTGGCTTATGTGGTAGATTCCAATAAGAAGTCTCCCGAGTTAGCTCATGTTCCGGTTGTTAATGAATTTAGTGATGTGTTTTCTAGTGAGTACTCTATGCCTCCGGATCGTGAGGTAGAGTTTTGCATTGACTTAGTGCCCGGTACCGCACCTATCTCAAAAGCACCCTATAGAATGGCTCCGGCCGAGTTAAAAGAGTTGAAGGTCCAATTACAAGAATTGTTAGACCGAGGTTTTATTCGTCCTAGTGTGTCTCCGTGGGGAGCACCGGTCTTATTTGTTAGGAAGAAGGATGGTACCTTACGATTGTGTATTGACTATCGTTTGTTGAACCAAGCCACCATTAAGAATAAATACCCTCTTCCGCATATAGATGAATTGTTTGACCAACTTCAAGGTTCCGTTATCTACTCTAAGCTTGATTTGAGAAGCGGATACCATCAGTTGAAGATTAGACCGGATGATATTGCTAAGACAGCTTTCCGTACTAGATATGGTCATTACGAGTTTGTTGGGATGCCTTTCGGGTTGACTAATGCCCCAGCCGTGTTTATGGATATGATGAACCGTGTCTTCAAGCCTTATCTTGATAGCTTTGTGGTAGTGTTCATAGATGATATTCTTGTTTACTCTAAGTCCCGGGAAGAGCATGAGAATCATTTGAGGATTGTCTTGTCCATTCTTCGTGAGAAGCAGTTGTATGCCAAGTTCAGCAAGTGCGAGTTTTGGCTCGAGCAGATTTCTTTCTTGGGGCATGTTGTGTCGAGTTCGGGAATTTCCGTGGATCCTTCAAAGATTGAAGCCGTGGTTAATTGGAAGCAGCCTTCGACTGTGACCGAGATTCGTAGTTTTCTTGGTTTGGCGGGGTATTACCGAAGGTTCATTGAGGGTTTTTCTCGGATTGCGACTCCATTGAATAGGTTGACTCGGAAAGACGTATCATTCGTATGGGATTCCAAGTGTGAGGCAAGTTTTGATGAATTGAAGAAAAGGTTGACAACGGCTCCTATTCTTACCCTTCCGGATGGTTGCGAGAATTTTGTTATTTATAGTGATGCCTCGAAGGCGGGTTTGGGTTGTGTGTTGATGCAAAATGGGAAAGTGATTGCGTATGCTTCTAGGAAGTTATCACCGGCGGAACAGAATTACCCTACTCATGATATGGAATTGGCGGCGATTGTATTTGCGTTGCATAAGTGGAAGCATTATCTTTATGGAGCGAAATTTGAGATTTTTACCGACCATAAAAGTTTGAAGTATTTGTTTACCCAAAAGGAGTTGAATAACCGGCAAAGGAGATGGTTAGAGTTTTTGAAGGATTTTGATTGTGTGATTTCTTATCATCCGGGGAAGGCAAATGTTGTAGCGGATGCGATTAGCCGAAAGGCGTATGTGACAGCTTTGAGTACCAAAGAGTTGAGGAGTGAAGTGATAGTTGCGAATGTGCGAGCCGTTCCTACATTGTATGGAGAGTTGAAGGAAGCTCAACAAAATGATCCGGAGTTGAAGAAAATTTTTGATCAAGTGCAAGAGGGAAAAGCCGGGGATTTTGCGTTGAATAGAGATGGGATTTTAACCTTTCAAGGGAGAATTTGCGTTCCTTCGTTACCGGAAATCAAGAGGCGTGTACTTGAGGATGGCCATAAGTCCAAGTTTGCAATTCACCAGGGTAGTACGAAAATGTATCAAGACTTGAAGCGTGGATGTTGGTGGAATGGAATGAAAAGGGAAATAGCGGATTATGTTTCTAAGTGTTTGACTTGTCAACAAATTAAGGCCGAGCATCAGAGACCGGCGGGACTACTTCAACCATTGGATATTCCGGAGTGGAAATGGGAAGGGATCTCGATGGATTTTGTTTCGGGTTTACCTCTTACCGCGAAGAAGATGGACGCTAATTGGGTTATTGTGGATAGATTGACAAAGTCGGCTCATTTTCTTCCGGTGTCAACTAAGTTTTCTTTAGAGAAGTTAGCCCAGTTGTATATGAAGGAAATTGTGAGATTTCACGGGGTTCCTATTAGTATTGTTTCCGACAGAGATCCGAGGTTTACATCTAGATTTTGGAGAGCATTGCAGGAAGCCTTGGGTTCTAAATTGTGTTTCAGTACGGCATTTCATCCTCAAACCGATGGTCAGTCCGAGAGAACTATTCAGATACTTGAGGATATGTTACGGGCTTGTGTGATGGATTTCCAATTATCTTGGGAGGATCATCTACCGCTAGTTGAGTTTGCTTACAACAACAGTTATCAGTCTAGTATCGAGATGGCTCCGTATGAGGCGTTGTATGGTAGAAAGTGTCGATCTCCGATGTGTTGGGACGAGGTAGGTGAAGCGAGACTTTGGGGCCCGGATTTGGTTCGAGATTCTACGGAGAAGATCAAGGTGATTCGGGATAGATTGAAGACGGCTCAGAGTAGACAGAAAAGCTACGCCGACAATAGAAGACGGGATTTATCTTTTCGGGTTGGTGACTTTGTGTTCTTGAAGGTTTCTCCGAGGACGGGAATTAAAAGGTTTGGTAATAAGGGTAAGTTGGCTCCGAGGTTTGTAGGTCCGTTTGAGATTTTAGAGAAGATAGGGGAATTGGCTTACCGGTTGGCGTTGCCTCCGTCTTTCTCTTTGCTTCATGATGTGTTTCACGTTTCTATGTTAAGGAAGTATTGTCATGACCCCTCCCATGTTTTGAGTTCTCCCCCCGACGATGTTCAGGCGGACATGTCTTATGTGGAAGAACCGTTAAGAGTCTTAGAATTCCAAGTTAAGGAGTTAAGAACTAAGAGTATCCCGATAGTAAAAGTCCTTTGGAAGAATCACACCGTCGAGGAAGCAACGTGGGAGCTAGAGTCAGAGATGAGGGCGAAATACCCTTGGTTGTTTGAGAATTCAAGTAAGTCTTTTTAAAATTCGGGTCGAATTTTCTTTAAGGGGGAGTGAGTGTGACGACCCCAACCCTAGGCACTAAATTTAAATATTTTATTATATGCTTTTAATGATTATGATAGCTTTATGTGTTCAATTATGTCTTTAGATTCTTAATTTAAGATAAATTGGGTGAGAAGTAAATTTAGAATCTTTTGAGAAATTATTGGGTATTAAATAAAGAAACTTGGGGAAATAATAAAAATGGAAATATGATAAATAGTACAAGGAGGTTAAATGAGTAGGATGAATTATTTGGTTAAGGGTTAATTTAAATTTAAAAGATGAAAGCCTTAGTTTTAAATAATTGTAGGAGGGGGGCCAAATTGTCTTGCTCTCCCTAGGCTTGACAAGTGTCCTCTCCCTCACCTCCTCTTACTCCCTTCTCCCTTCTCCTTCATTCATTCTACTTCCTCCTAGTAAGACCTTGAGAGAACTCCATGGAAGCTCTCAACTCATCTTCTTGAAGCCAAGCCATTTCTCCACCAAATTCAAGTCTAGGAGCATCATTGAAGTGGGATCATCTAGGAGAATCCATCAAGTTAGAAAGATCACCCTTCCATTATAAAACCCTAAGGTGAGTTGTTATGATTCCCTTCTTCTACTTGTTCATGAGCTCTTTAAATGTTGTTCTTGTCCTTATGATGTTGATTTCATGCTTTGGAAACCTTAATGGAAGTTGGATGATTGGAAAATGACATTTGTTGAAGTTAGGGTTCAATGAAGATAATCAAAAAGGTTTGAAATGGGTGGAATTTGTAGTGATAAATGATCTAGGGTTTCTTGGTTTTGAGTTTACATGTTTTGTATGAGACTTGGTAAGGTTAAGGTATCCTTTGGTGTTCTTGAAATAAGCATGGTTAGAAGGAATGGAAACCTAGGCATAAATGGGTTAAAAATCTGAGAATGGGCTGGAGGAGGGCTTGGGCGGTCGCCCATGGGGGCTTGAGCGGCCGCCCATCACTCCAGAAACTCCATCTTCCTTTGAAAATCCACTTGGGCGGTCGCCCAAGTGGTGAGGGCGGTCTCCCATAGTGGCAGAAACCCTTATCCTCCTTGAAAACCCACTTGGGCGGTCGCCCAAGTGGTAAGGGCGGTCGCCCATGACCCTGAACCAACTTTTTTAATTTAAACTAGAATTGTTTAGCGAGTTTGTTTGACCTCTTATAAATCATGACTCCCACTTGGTAATTGAACTTGAACCTTCATTGAGGTCTTGTATCTTTGAATATGGAATTTGTAGGGTAGGTTAATGATCCCTCATTTCCTTACTTGATGTTATATATATTGTTGTTGATGTTGCTTAGTGTATTCATAAATTGTTGCACTTTGATATTTATTGGGCATGAGTATATATTACCATGTGGCTATTGTTTATCCCTTTTGTGGATTTATTTCAAGTAACTACTATGTGCTTGATAATTTGTTAATCAGCTGATATTGGGGGTATAACGTAATACGATCAATTATGGAAGTGTGACCTAATGTGATCGGATTATGTTATACCTGTGACCGTCCCCTCCTGTGGCCACAGGTTGGGGTTATAGCATCTGTATTGAGCCAAAAGCCTTACAGAGTTGCTACTATCTTATTTGGTTCCCTGAAAAATGGGTCTTATAAGATGTGAGTATTGCTTAAGCAGCTCACTTAAGATTGGAGTATTATTATACCCAATGTTGTACGACTATTGTTCAGACGGGAAAAAGGTAAACCAAAGGTAACGTAAGGTGTTTACAGTTTTTTCCAACGTGTTATGTGTTGCATTTATTTGGCATATTGTTGCATCCATAATAGCTTGCTGAGATTTATTCTCACCCCTCTCCCTTTAATGTTTTAGATCCCGAGACAGGCGGACCGGCCAAGTAAGGACGGAAAGGAGTTGGAAGTGAGCTTTTGGGTTTTGTCGGGGTATGTTTAGGTTGGCGTATAAAGTGTATTTTGGAATATTTCCTTATGGGGTTTGTAATTATAAACTTTCATTTCTACGTCATAACCATAATCTTTTGTAACTAAACAGTTGTTCGTTTTCAAAGTTGGTCAACTCCTCCTCCAATGTGGAGTGGAGTCGAGTTCTTTTGAAATGTTATGTTATTAATGTTTATATTTGAAAGTCAAAGTGAAGTTTTAAAAGTTTAGTGTTTTTGGGTTAGTTTGAGGACGCTCCAACTCGGGACACGTGTAGGTTCCGGGTCGGGGTCCTCACATCTTCGTTACTTGGTACCCATCTTCTCTTTTGATACCTCAAAATTCCATCTTCGCCCATGCGAAGATCCTTTCCCTGTCCTTTTCCTACAAGAGCATCCCTCTCATCATCTACACCTTGAGCTTCCTTGATTCTCTCCAAAAGCGTAGGTTGAACAATTAACTGAGCTAGATACCCTTTAACTCGCACTTCTAAGCTTAAAATCTCCATGTTTTCCCATGAACCGATCCCTTTTGAAACTAGCATTGCTAAACTTCCATGATTCTTCCTACTTAATGCATCAGCCACCTTGTTTGCCTTTCCAGGGTGGTACAAAATTGTACAATCATAGTCCTTCAACAATTCAAGCCATCTCCTTTGCCTCATATTCAATTCCTTCTGGGTAAAAATATACTTAAGGCTCTTGTGGTCAGTGTATATCTGACATGTCGCACCATACAAATAGTGTCTCCATATCTTCAATGCAAAAACCACTGCAGCTAATTCCAGATCATGAGTTGGGTAATTCTATTCATGCTTCTTTAACTGTCTCGAGGCATACACTATGACCTTCTCATTCTGCATTAGTACACAACCTAACCCTTTGTTGACGCATCGCTATATATTACAAAACCCTCTCGATCCTGTGGGTAATGTCAAAACTGGTGCGGTTACCAACCTCTTCTTCAGTTCTTGAAAGTTCGTTTCACATTCTTCCGACCATATAAACTTTGCCGCCTTCTGAGTCAGCCTTGTCAACGGTCCAGACAATTTCGAGAATCCTTCCACAAATCTCCGATAGTATCCTGCTAAACCCAAGAAACTTCTTATTTCGGTCACTGTGCTTGGTCTCTCCCAATTTACTATGGCTTCTATCTTCGCCAGGATCTACAGCGATTCCATCCACTAGACACCACCCAGAAATTGCACCGGGATCCGGCTCGTAGCCTTGTGGGCCGGCATCTCGCGTTAAATGCCGGCATTCGGAGAAGTCGCCGGATCAGAAGCGGCACAATCGCGCCCCCGACATCAGCTCATTCCGTTTAGCGTTGCGCGTTGGAAGTGTCTCGCCGTTTTGCTTTCGCATTTTGTAGAGTCGCCACGCCGTTTTATTAAGCCCCAGAAAACATTGAAAAAAAAGGGCATCGGTTTAAAGATAAATTTTAAAGCTGTTTTTGTGTGATGAGATTTTGAGTTCGGAGGTCGGATGACTCCCAGGAAGAGAATATTAGAATATTAGAGCTCACCCGAGTAGCCTCGTAAAGCGAGTCTTTCGGATACCTAATATCCTTTAAATGTTGTGTGTGTGTGTGTGTGCTTTTAAAAATGCATCTTTGTATCGGATGTCTACATTGTATGCTATGTATGGAAATGTATTGAAATAGTATAGGAAGGAAGCCTTACCAATGTTGGTTCGTGTACATGTCTTCCAGGTGAGAATGGTGTTTGAGTCGGAGTAGCGTTCGGTATGGATCGGGATTGCTTCGGGAGATGCGGTTGTCCCAGCGGGCAGAGTTTCGCGTGAGTTGAGGTTCTTGCTGCGTTCGGGCGAGAGGTTCGGCGTGCGTGGGGATCGTCGGGATCACTCGGGCGGAGGTTCGGCGTGCGTTGGAATCGTTGGTTGGATTCGGGCGAGAGGTTCGCGAGGTTTGGGATCGCGCGGTTTGACTCGGAAAGAGCCGACACCGTGGGGAAAAGACCGGCAAGGCCTCGGAGTACCACGAGGGGCCTCGAGTACCTCGAGAGTGCCTCGGGGCGGCGCGGGAGAGCGTCTCGGGAGCGCTCGGGAGGCCGGAGCACCTCGAGGGGCTCGGAAGGCCTCGGAAGGATCCGAAGGGCGGGAATGCCTCGAAAGGTCTTAGAAGGGAGCCGAGAGGCTTAGGGAGGAAGAGAAGTGGGAGGTGTGTGAAAATGAGGAGAGGCCCTCTCTTTATAGTAAAAATTTCGGAGCAAAGAGGTCCGTCACGGACCTTCTTGGTTATCCAGAATTTTGGATTTCCTCGATTTGAGGAATCTGCAATGATGGAGAGAATATTACGGAATGATGATGTCCCCCATGCAATAAGGTGATGCGGACCATCTTGCATGCAAAAAGAGTATCTGGACCAACTACTGAGGAAGTCATCATTTCTTCCGGGATTTGAGGAATATTGTGGACTTTAAGGGGATTTAGTAATCATTGAAACAAGAGGTCCGTACGGACCTTAATTGCTTTACGATTTCACTAGAAATTTCGAAAGGTCCTTTTGTCCCTTTTTATCCCGAGAAAGGCTCCTCCTTGGTTTGTTTGGGGGTTTGAGAGGGTTTTGAGAGGGTTTTGAGTGAGAGGTCTACGAGGCTGCGTGGATGAGTCTACGGTGTTTCCGTGTGTTTGAAAGGGAGTGATCCAGTTGGGGTACTTACAGAAAAAGCCCCTCGACGGCCGTCACTTATGGAAGTGGGGTCGGAATAAGGGTCCTAATCTGGATCGCGTCTTTGAAGGGGAGGAAGTGGTCAAAGAAAGTGAGGACGTGGTGGTGTCCTTTTGGGTGACCGTTTAGGTCAATAGGCTGGACCACAATGATAGGATTCCTACGTATGGCGGGAATCAAGCACAGTGCGTAGTTCGGGTGTGGGGTGAGTGTTGTGAATACGGGCGTGGTGGTGCCCGAAGTGTCGTGTGACCGCCGAGGTTAGTGGTGAGGAGCGTGGTGGCGTCTACAGGTGACCGCGTAGGTCGGTGACAGGACGTGGTGGCGTCACTTTGGGTGACAGCATGGGTCGATAAGGACGTGAGCGTCTGGCGTCACCAGGTGGGCGACCGGTAGGTGCATCGTAAGGAAGGACGTGAGTGGCCGCGTCCTGGGTGACCAGATAAGGGCGCATAGGGTCCCGGTTGTAAGGCGTGATCACGGACGGCAGATGGCCGCGTCTGGGTCAACCCGTTAAGGACGTGATCAGTCGTTAGCCAGGATTGTAAGTGACGTGGCTGGCGAGGTGGGTCATGACATCACCGGGTGACCGCATAAAGTCCTAGGTCAGTGGTGCAGACGTGGTCACGTCGTCTGGGTGACCGCATCAGTCATAGGTCATTGGTAAGGACGTGCTGATCACATAGCCAGTGGCGTCCTGGGTAGACCGCGATAGGGCAGTGGTCGCGGTCACCCAGGTGACCGCAGTAGGTCGATGATAAGCGACGTGGCGGCGTCACCTGGGTCGACCGCATAGGTCAGTGGTGATGACGTGCGTCGCGTCACCCAGGTAGCGGGTAAGTCAGTCGTAAGGACGTGGTGGCGTCTGGGTGACCGCGTAGGTCAGTGATAAGGACGTGGTGGCGTCTGGGTGACCGCATAGGTTCCGCGTAGTGATAAAGGGACGTGGTAGCGTCCTGGGTGATTCACCCAGATGACCGCGGTCAGTCTCATGATAAGGACGTGGTGGCATAGCCTGGGTGACCGCATGGGTCCAGGTCAATGATAAGGACGTGGTGGCGTCCTGGGTGACCGCATAAATGGGTCAGTGATAAGGACGTGGTGGCGTAGCCTGGGTGACCGCATAGGGTTCATTGATAAGGACGTGGTGGCGTCCTGGGTAGCCGCGATCTCCAGGTCAGTGATAAGGACGTGGTGGCGTAGCCCTGGGTGACCGCATAGGTCGGGTGATGTGAAGCGTGATCCGCATCACCAGGTGGCTTGCGTAGGTCAAATGTGAGACGTGGTGGCGTCACCCAGGATGGAAGTTTTGCGTTTTCCTAATCCAATGGTTTAGGGCCTTTAGGGAGCCGGAGTAGTTTATGAGGACTTGAATCGTCTTCTGATTGCAAATCATCCAGCGACGTGGGAGGACTTTGAAGTGGATCAGATATGGCGGCAAGGTTGGTACCACGCTCGAGGACCGCTTTGAATGGTCATAAGTGGCGGCGGTTGGTGCCACATCGAAGACTTTGAATCATCTTCTAGCCGACAGTAGCACGGCCCCTGGAGGATTCTAGAATCAAGTCGGTCTCAGGGGCGGCGTTGGCTGCCCGGCGACTCGGGAGACTTTGAATGATCATATCGCGCGGTGGTCACGCCTGGAGGACTTGAGGTGGTACAGGTGCTAAGGGCGCGCGGTCGGGCTGCACAATCGGAGGACTTTGATGTCATCTGACGGCGAGTTAATGCCACGCATGGAGACTTAGAGTGGTAGTCTGGGCGGCAGAATTAATGTAATGTGCGAGGACTTTGAATCATCTTCTAGCCGCAGTTGTCTGGATGTAATAGCCACGAGCGACTTTGAGATCATCTCATAGCCCGCAGTGTGGAGGCGTAAGCTGCCTTGTGCTTCGAGGGCGCGTGATCCCATTGTGTTTTTGCATGTTGATGTAGAAGGTCGGACTTTCGATGAGACTCCGGTCCGTTAAATTGCGTTGAAGTGGGCGGGATGACGGCCGGACATCCTCCATTTGGCATTTTGGAGGCGCTCGTGCCTTGGGACTTGTACTCGAAGGTATTGGCGTCCTTCTTGTGACCTTGTTTTGCCGTTGAGTGGGCAAGGATGATGGCCGCCTGTCGGGATCTGACAGATCATGTATGACTTCCTTTTTGACTTGTTGGGGATAAGTGACTCGGGCTTACTTTGATAGCGTGCTTGGCTGCGTGAATGGGCGAGTGCGGTGATAGTGGCTGCCGATGCTTGGATCGTATGGGATGATGATATAGGCCCCTTTCTGTTGGGAAGAGCAACTTCGGACCTCCAGTGGTTGAGTTGTCGTAAGGACGTTTGGAGGCGTCTTATGCCCTGATATTTGTGTGGGAGGTGTTGGCTCCTCTTGATAAGGACGTGGGCGGCATCTTGGAGGCGTCTCGTGCTTGGGGATGGTGTGGGACGGTGTTGGCGTCCTCCTTGAATTGCCGTAGAGTGGGCGGTGGTTGAATTGCCGTTGGACGTGACGGCCGCCCTTGCGCTGACAGATGATGATGGGTGGAAGTGGGCGAGGTCCGGTCTTCCCGCTTGACGGCCGAGGTCGCGTGTGAATCCGGTCGAATGGACGGCCGCCTTACGTGATGGCCGGTCGTTGAGACTGCGTCGGACGTGGGCGAGGACCGGTCTGCGCTGACGGCCGGGGATTGATTTGCCGTTGAAGGTCCGGGATGGAAATTTTTACGCCAATCTCGCTGATCGGGTGAGTGGTTTGCGTTGAAGTGGGCGGGGACCGGTCTGCGTTGTGATGGCCGGTGGTTGAATTGCCGTCTGAAGTGGGCGAGCCGGTACTGCGAGGACTGAGTAGCGTCATTGACTGCCGTTGAAGTGCGCGAGGACCGGTCTTCGCTGATGGCCGGTGGTTGATTTGCCATTGAAGTGGGCGGGATCGGTCTTCTCGTTTTGATGGCGGGTCGTGAATGCCCGTGAAGTGAGGCGAGGTCGGCCTGCACGGCTGATGGCCAATCGTTGACTCCATGAAGTGGGCGAGCGGTTCTGCGTCAGCAGTGGTGAATTGCCATTAGAAGTGGCGGAGGCGACCCTGCGCTGATAGCGGGGATTGGGTTGCCATTGAAGTGGGCGAGGACCGTCTCTGCGGCTGATGGCCAGTCATTGACTTTTGCGTTAGAAGTGGGCAAGGACGGCCCTCGTGATGGGTCGTTGGGAATGCCGTGGAAGTGGGCGAGGACCGGTCTCGACATGGGTCACGGGAGCGTTAAGTTGCGTTGAAGTAGGGCGGGCGCCTGGTCAGGTCGTGATTTGCCGTGGATCAGACGGGGGACCGGTCCTCAATTTTGACTCGGCCAATGGATTGATTTGCCGTTGGAGTAGGAGAGGGGCCTGGTTGGATCACGGTCATTGATTACCGTGAAGTGGGCGGATGGCCGGTCTGACGCCTGATCAGGGATTAAATCCCATGAAGTGGGCGAGGACCGGTCGTTACGCTGATGGCCGGTCAGGTTGAATTGCCGTTGAAGTGGGCGAGGGTCCGGTCTTACACTGAGCGGCGTCTGATGAATTGCGTGAAGTGGGCGAAGGTCCGGCTCTGCGCTGACGCTCAGGAATGAATTGCAGTGGAAGTGGGCGAGGACCGTGCTGAGCTTGGCGGGATCATGAGTTCCATTGAAGTGGGCGAGGGGTCACGGATCTGCGCCTCGACGGGTCGATTGAATTGCCGCTCGAAGCCCGGGCGAGGTCCGGTCTTACGCCTTGACTCCGGGCCGGGATTGCAGTTGAATTGCCGTCCGTTGAGCTGGCGAGTACGTCCTGGCCTTACGACTTGACTAGCCGGGTGTTGATTTGCGTTGAAGTGAGGGCGAGGTCCGGTCTTACGCCGACGCGCCGGTGGTTGATTTAAGCCGCTTGAAGTCGGGCGCAGGGTCGATCGCGTTGGCGGACGGCGTGACTGGTTGAATTGCCAAGTTTTAGCAGGTCCGCCTTACGTAGACGGCCGGGGCTGATTTGCCAAGCGTGGCGAGGTCCGGTCTTACGTCACGGCCGGGTGGCTGATTTGCCGCAAGTGGGCGGTGGTCCCATCTACGCTTGACGGCTTCGTGATTGAATTCGGGCCGTTGAGTGGGCGAGGACCGGCTCAGCGCTGGCGGCCGGGATTGGAATTGCCGTTGAAGCGATGCGAGACCGGCTCCATAACACGGCCGTTGATGAATCGCCGCTGAAGTGGGCGAGACCGGTCTTCGTGATACATCGATGGCCGTGGTTGAATTGCCGTTGAAGTGGGCGAAGTGACCGGGACCTGCTTACGTTGCCTTTACGCGACGACACGGATTGAATTGCCCGTTGTGAGTTGGTGGCGACCGGACCGGTCTTACGCCGACATCACGGCCGGCTTGAAGCTGCTGGCGGGCGAGACCTGCCAGCCAGTATCGAGGAACTGCCTGATGAATTGCCGTTGTCTACGATGGTTTGGCTGCACAATCGTCGCTCTATGAACGTCGGGAGGTAAGAAATCTGCTCCGTTTTGATTCCCCTCGTCGAATTTTTGAATGCTAGAACTTGGTTTTAGTTTTTCGCATTTTTGAATTTTTTGTTATTATTTTATGCCTTTTGTGAAATTCTTGATGAATTGTTGAAAATGGACATGTAAAAATTGTGGGTATGTGTATTTTGTGCAGAAAGTTGTAGATTAGCTCTTATTTGTGAAAATAAAGTGCCTATCTAGTGAATTGCATGCTTTGGTGTTTTGTACCTAATGCTATTTATGTATGTACATTATGAGAAAAATTATCGTGTGGTGATAATTTTTGTGAAAAATGTGACATGTGCCGTGTTTTGTGACGGGTTATATGTGAAAGTGTGTGCCGTGTAGGGACGGATTTTTTTTTTTTTGCATATGTGTCGTGCCGTGTTTTTGGGGTGACGGACTCGTGGGGAAAATATGTGCAACATGTGCCGTGTTGGGACGGATTTTCTTTAGAAAATGTGTCGTGTAGGGTTTAATCCCTTTTTTTTTCTTTTTGAGAAAATGTGTACGCAGGTGCCGTGTTTTTGTGACGATCGCATGAGAAAAATTATATGCATGATATATGTGAAAATTATGTGCATTATATGTGCATTATATGTGAGAAATATGTGCATTGTGTGCCGTGTTTTGTGACGGGTTACATGGAAAAATTATATGTATAATGTATGTGAAAATTATGTGCACATGTGCCGTGGTTTTGTGACGGGTTATATGTGCCTTTATATTAAGTATTGTGATTGACGTACTCTTTGCTGTGTTTACCTCACAGGATGCGGGCTTGGCGGCCGGGAAGGCCAAGAGGATGAAGACTCGGGATCGCTCGAGGCCGCTTGTGGAGCTACGGCAAATGATGCCCGATATTTCCGTGGGCGGTAGGCCGAGTCCCCGGAGGCCTGTTTATGCTTCGGCCTAGGTGTGTTCGCTGAGAACCCCGCCGGAGTGTTCGACACGAGGAAGAACAAGAGTGTCTTCCTGGGCCTTTCGAGTATTGGTGGGATACCACCCACACCTTCCACCTGGCCGGGGCGAGGTGACAGTGACGCCCACCGACTTTGTCGCGATCACCGGGCTTTCCTTCAAAGGAGAGCCGTGCGGTGGAGGGATATGATAGCCGATGACGTGTTGACCGAGTTGCCGGGCTTTGAGCCTCGTCTCTCGCAGGGCCTCGGATGCTGCAGACGACGTGAGTCAAGATCACGGCCGATTGGGCCTACATCCGAGTGTACCGGCCAGGACACGGAAAGCGCTTGGCGCGCTCCTCTTCAGTGGTATGCACCGTCCGAGACTTTGTTCTCGAACCACGCGACCGCAGCCTCCTTTGCTTCCGCTGAGAGCCCCGACTCGATCTCGGATAGGGTCTCGGCGACATTGCTCTGGGGCGAGGCAGGCCGGGCCGAGCTCTACTTCTCCTCGACCTAGGCTTAGCCTGGGGCGCGCCCGTCGTCCGCTTTCGACTTTGCTTTGGAGGTAATGAGTTTATTGCCGTTTTTGATTTAGCAACTTGTCTTTTCTCCGTTTTCTTTTGCACCGAGCCTTCTCTCGTTTTTGTCACAGTGTGGTTTTATGAGGTTTTCCAAAGGCTTCCCCGTGGACAGGATCCCTGAGGCCGGTTGCTGCGCACCCCGCTATGTCGGGACGGGCTCGTACGGCGAGGAAGAGGAGGACTCACTGGGAAGCTCACCATCGCCTACGGGATGTGCAGGAGCGTTTGGAGCGGGATAGCGCGTGAGGGGTTTGTCTTGTTCCCGGGCTCTGTATGAGGGCGATGAGTTTGAGGGGCTCCCGAGGTGACGGCGCGGAAGATGCTGCGAGGCTTGACTTGTGACGTCATGTACTTGGGGGAGCGGGTCTTCGGGCAAAGCATGGCCCCTGGTGTGCTTCCCGTGGCTCCGAAGGACCCTCCCCTTTGGGATGCTTGATTCCCGGACATGGATGTGCTGGACTTCGAGAGGTACTCTTGGCGGTGTCTGGCTTGCGAGGAGTTCATCTTGTATGGGAGAGGAGTACGGGGCCTTCGTGAGAAGGAAGCCGAGGACGCCGCAGTGGCCGGCGCGGAGAGAGGCCGGCCCGCAGCTCCCCTGCAGGTTCCGATGCCGGACCGGATTTCACGTACGTCCGCGGGGACGGGTCGAGAGGAGGGTGTCTCGTACTCCGTCTGGCAGTGCTCCCGCTGCATACCGAGTGGATCCCGGCTGTGATCGTGAGCGTGCCGACTCTTTTCCATCTTGGCATCTTTTCGCATTTTTCTCTTTTTGTTGTCGAGTATAACCGTATTTGCCGAGCGTTTCCTCGTCGCTTGTTAGGTGCAGTCCCGGGAGAGCCTATGATATGCCGACTCGCTGCTACGTGGCGATGCGCTCCTTCGCTAAGAAGATGGCGTCGAAGATGTCCCGCAGTCTTCGCGTCGTGTGCCGCCGTACGAGCCTCATGCCTTCGAGGCATTCTCAGACGTTCTCCGCCTGCAGAAGCCGAGCCCGGGAGCGCGCATCGAGGGACCTTTGAGGGGGCGGCATAGCATGGATGCCTGGACATCTTCGAGCCGCAGGGCCTTCGAGGGAGCAGCCCTTTTATCGCTCATGCCTCCGCACGGCGCACAGGAGAGGTTCCTCGGAGCCTTCCTTCTTTGATCCTTTCGCCGGATTTGATCCTTCTGAGTATTTTTCGTGGGAGCCTCAGGCGGGTGCTCGGTATTCCGACGATGAGGATGTGACGGGCGAGTTCGCTGGGATGCCCGACTTTTCTTTGGAGGACCTCGGTGAGGATGATGATGCTGAGGATTCTGATTAGTATTCATTTGCTTTCCCTCTTTTCATATCCCCCTTTTTTTTTGTTTAGCAACAGACATTTATTGGTACCTGTAATAAAACACATGTATTTGCGTGGCAAACAGCATTTTATTTTAAGATTTAATGTCATTTTTGTGATTCCCGGGATTTGTCCTAGAAATTGTTGCTATTATTATTTTTTTTATTTTTGTACATGCCACGTGAGCTGAGAGTGTGTTTGTGGGTAGTGTATGTTTGCCGGGAATGGCTTTGGCCAGTGTTTGGGCAGTTTGGAGCAAGGTTTTGCTGAGGACAGTGTCTTTTGTACTGTTTGCTGGGGAAATGGGTTCTGTTTGCGAGCTTTCTTCCCCATTTTCTCTAGGAACCTCCATTTTTGCCATGGATTCTTCGTACGTCCCTAGAATTTTGCCGAGGCTTTCGCAGGAGAGGCAAGCACACTTCCTCGAGCAAACTTGAAAACGTGGATGCGGCGCCGTATGAGGCATCAGAGACGGGCTTTCGAGGTAAGGTTTCGTCTTTGCTCGGTTTGGTCTTTTAAGGAGTTGGTTCCTGATTGGGATTTGTTGCGGGCTGCCGCGAAGTTCTCGGGATGTTAGGAGGCACGTGTAATCGTTTCTCCTACAATGAAATGGTGCCCACTTTTGAGGATTTGCGGGCTTTGATTGGAGGACCGGAGGTGGAGGCCATCTCGCTTCCTTTCGTTGGTGGTGCCGCGCGAGCGTGAAGCTTGCAGACTTTCTTCTTGCTTCGTTGGAAGAAGTGCAGTGGCATGATCCTTGATTCGGGTCATATCGACATTTCGAGCCGCCGAGCGGTTCATGGTTGATGATGAGAGTGACGTTTCTTGGGATGTATTTGCCTCAGCGCGTGACGGCGACGCTTTTTCTCCGGGCCGGGCCTCGGGCATTTGTGGATGGCGCTTTGCTAGATGTGGTAGGGCACCGCAGAGCCGGGAGAGGATATTGTCCCGTTGGTGCCGGGGGAGACTCTTCATGGTATCGACCGTCCGGCGACCGGGGATCGTTTTATGAGAGGGGGAAGCCCCGCTTTGCTTCACCTTGTGGCTGCGAGAGAGACTTCAGCCATGTTCGAGGCTCCGACGTCGTTTAGCCCGTGGTCATTTGCTCGCCGACCTCTTGTGTCGATATGGATCACCCGCCTGGGAGAGATGGATGGCACACCTGGTACGCATCGATCCGCCGGTGGGTTCCGTGACCGGGAGGATTGAGACCAGGAGGATCTTGCAGAAGGGTCCTACGTTGTCGAGTTCCAGGTTTGTCTTGGTCCTCCTTCTATATTCCGTCGCTTGTTTCCCGGCAGCTTGGGATGAAGCAGAGCCTTTGTTTGGCCGATGACCTTGCTACCGCGGAGATAGCTCCTCTTTGTATGGCAGCCAGTGCCTTCTTTGTATTGTCTCGAGGGTATGGAAGTATTCCGCTTTCCCTCCCGCGGTACTCCTTAGACGCTCTGGGAGCGTTGTATTGACGACTCGCATCCGGCCCGGTATGAGCAGCCGTGTTGGGCGCCCCAGTGTGGTCTCTGGAGAGCAGCGTGTAGCGATTCTGGGACCCGCTGCCGTAGCAGCTATTGCCTTAGGAGTTCCGAAGGCTCCGGTCCGACCCTTTCGATGTGACGGGAGACGCTTTGTTTGACTACGAGACTAGAGTTGACCGACCGACAGGAGAGGTCCTCTTTACGCACTCGCAGGAGGAGATCCGAGCCGAAGCACGGGCGAATGAAGCCCCGAGAGCTACCGGATTATTTGACTCTACGGGGAGGACCCCGCATCTCTGACCGAGAGACGCAGAGTTGGTTCACGTGAGCGAAAGAAGACTCGCCGGGGACGAGGGAAGAAAGGAAAGAATGGCGAGGGGACAAGCGCAGATGGCGCGGAATGACCTCCTAAGGTATCCATTCATTGCATTGCAAACACATTATTAGTTAAATGTATTAAGCTGTTTTTTAGCATGTTGTGAACTTGAGAGTAGACCGTGCTTGAACTCATCAAGAAATGTTGTAACCGTTAGTGATTTGTGATTTACTTTTAAAGCTTTGTCGAGACGCAAGATCTCTTGTTTGCCTTTGCTTCGTTGTGCACTTTGTCAAGGCCCATCTGACTTTTCTCGTTGCATTCGCGGACCGAAGCAGCCTGCCCCGACGGCAATCCCCTTTGCCGAGGCTTTGTGCTTGGCCGAGAGGTTGAATGCTCCCTTGACAAGTCGTTTTGCCGGTCGTTTTCGTAGCTTCCTTGCCTCTTGTGGGCGTCGGGCTCGACCTCAATTTCGCAGCTTCTGCTTGAGCTTCTTTTGTTTTTTTTTTTTGTGAGCCCTTGCTCGAGCTCTTTTTTTTTTGTGAGCCCTTGCTCGAGCTCTTTTTTTTTTTTTTTGAAGCGCGTGAGGGCGAAGACAAGCCCCTGGCTTGGAAGTAGACATGAGCCACCGTTTGATGCCGAGCGACCCTGATGTCCTTTGATGTTGCCGCCGCCGTTTGACTTGGTCAAGGTGACTCACGGGCGTGTTCTTGAAAAGTGCGTAGCTTGATGGAGGTCTTGATTGACATTCAAACTTTTGACTTTTTTGTGTATTTTTAGACCGGACCAATTAAGGTTGCCTACGTCTCCTGACTAGAGGGCTCAGTCTCGCGTAGTTCGACACTACATGGAGTGCCAAGAGATGCACACTGTTCTTCTTCAGCGAAGTATTCGCGAAGTTTGCTTCCGCTGACCGGATTCATGAAGCGGATTGCCGTCTAGGTCTCGTTAGCTTCATGGCGCCTCCGAGAAGATCTTTTGAACCACGAAAGGGCCGATCCACGTGGGTTCCCATTTTCCCAGCTGGTTGGTTCGAGTGGGAGGCTTTTCTTTGAGTACAAGGTCACCTTCCCCGATGTCTCGGGATTTGACTTTCTTGTCGAAAGCTCTAGCCATCCCGCTGATAGGCTCGGACGTGTTCCATGGCCTTTAGTCGTCGCTCATCTAGCGAGCCAATTCGTCATGTCGGCCGAGCCATTCGACTTCGTTGATGTCATTTTCCAAAGAAGACTCTGGAGTGAGGGAATTTCTAGCTCGATGGGAAGGACCGCTTCCATCCCGTACGTCGTGGCAAATGGGGTTTCTCCCGTGGTCGTTTCGACTGATGTGCGGTAGCCCCAAAGTGCAAGGTGCAGCCTTCTGCCAATCTCGTCCCTGGTGGTCATTTTTCGGATGATCCGTTCGAGGGTTTTGTTTGCCGCTTCCACGGCGCCGTTTGTTTGTGGCCGGTAGGGAGAAGATTTGTGACGTGTGATCTTGAATTCAGCCAGCCTGTCGAATTCCCTTCGAAGTGTGAGCCGTTGTCTCGATATGACCTCATTTGGGATGCCGTATCGGCATATGATGTTTTCCTTGAGGAAATGCGCGACCTTCTTGGAGGTGAGTACCTTGTAGGACTTGGCTTCGACCCATTTGGTGAAGTAGTCGATGGCTACTAAGATGAACTCGTGACCGTTGCCGCCGGCGGAGCGATTTTCCCGATGACGTCAATTCCCAAGTGGCAAAGGGCCAAGGTGTAGTCATGCAAGAGAGATCGTGGGGCGGCAGATGATTGAGGTTGGAGAACCGCTGCACTTGTCGCAGCCTTCTGACAAAGTGGATGCACCGCTCCATGGAGATCCAAGAGTAGCCCATCCCGAGAATGATTTGCATCGTGGCTCGCATTCATGTGGGGACCGCAAGCCCCATTGTGGACTTCGTTCATGAACTTGTCTCGCTTCTTCTTGGCCGACGCAGCCGTAGGAGTGGCCCGTGGTAGCGTTTCTTGTATAACATGTCCCCGAGGATGACGAAGTGAGAGGCAAGGCGTTTTAGTGGCCATGATGCTCTTGGTTTTGACCCCTTCGTGTGTGGGTCTTCCTTGTTCATGAAGGTGGTTTCCGTTCTTGAGGTATTGGAAGATCCGCTTTATGCTGAAATGGCGTCTGACTTGCGTCTCTTTCGCTCTTCAAAGAATCTTGCAAATCGTTGTGATTAAAACCTTCTCAGCTTGGGCCCGGTTTTTCTCTCGTTTGACAACATGCTTAAATGTTTGCTTGATGCATTTATTTAATTAATGTGTTTGCCTTTTGTATAGATGAATTTAACTGTTTTGATTAGTTAATGTCATCATTTGTTAAAGATGCAATGAAATGGTTTTTTAGGAAGGTCGGACCTTTATTGAAAGCGTGAAGGCCGTACATTGTTGATCAAAGATTCACAATCGTCGGGCGTAAAGCCGTCAAAAGACACAAAAGATGTGAATACACGTACAACAAGACTCGAAGCTAGACTATAGGCGACGAGGGATTGGACCAGCTTCATTACTCTGATGGCCGTAGCTCTAGAGGGAGTGGTGCCTGGTTTAGGTGGCCAATCTTCCTCGTACGAGTCCCGGAAAGTAGCTTGCATGCGGTTCGATTTCAAACCGTATCGCGGAGGTTTTTGGCCGCTCCCCGATGATGTCCCTCCATTAGTGTTGCCACCATCCTGGGGTTTTTGATGATAGAAGTCGCCGAGGGCTACTTCTAGGAGGGCGAAGCATTCGCCGATTCGGAGTGGATTTTTGCCGATGTTGATCACTTTCATAGAATCTCGCTTCTTTATCTCGGGATCTTTGCTTGGACGACGTTTACAATGTCTCGATTCGAGCGGACATGCTATATCTCCTTCCCCGATTAAGCCTTGAGGAGGTTGCGCCACTGTTCGTCCAGGCCTGACACCGGAATGTTGAATTGAACTAAGCCGTGATGGCCGTCCCCGTAAGATCCGAGAGTGTCGGCGTAGGGTTGTCTTGCACCGGGGATCGGTGATGAGCCGCCTTGCAAGAGGGTTTTCGCGAAGTAAGGGTCTACTCCTCGATCAATCTCCATTAGGGCATCCATCTCTTGATCCTCTCTCAAGCATTCTTCACAGCCGCATATATCGTAGTTGTCATCCCGACCCATGAAGTTCTTCAATTTCCAGCTCGTCGCGGCTTAGAGCGTGGATGTAAGGATCCACTTCGTAGCGGGACAGGTAGGAGAATCATCTCGGGAAGAGTATTCGGTCATGTCGGGACCTTCTTCCGGGTCATAGCTTGCCGGCCAAGCACTTGCCATTGCACCGCTTCCGCGGATCACTTCGATCGCTCCGTTGGCATTGATGAATTTCACGCATTGGTGAAGAGTAGATGATACCGCTTTCATCCGATGTATCCAAGGCCGTCCCAACAAAGCGTAGAAGGCGGGTTTGATTTCCACGACTTGGAACTCTACCGACTCCAGCTTGTACGTCGAATTGATCCTCAAGTTGATGACTCCTACGATTGGTCGTGCAAATGAGTCGTAGGCTCTGATTACCCGAGGTGAAGGCCTTATCGAGAACGGTCGACGCGGAGTCGTTTCAATGTGCTTAAAGCGATGATGTTGATCGCGGAGCCGTTATCAATCAAGACGTTCGGGAGGAAGAACATCTCTATCTTTATGAGGATGAGGAGGGCTTCGTTGTGCCGATTCTCACATATTGGCAAGTCATCGTCTCAGGAAGGCTAAACCGCTTCCCGTGCTACCGCTGACTCGCCTCGCCTGGGAACGTTCGATCCAACCATTCGTATGCCTCTGGGCCGGGGCAAAGATCGTAGGGAGACAAAGTGGCCCTTGGGCGTTCTTGTCGGAATTCCCGGCCACGAGACCTTTGACTCTTGTTTCACGCTCCCTGGCCATAGCGAGACAAAGATGCCGACGGCTTTCGGAAATTCGCAGGAGTCCGCTCTCGCTTGGGGTTTCGTCAATGGCTATTGAGTTTACCCCGTCGTTCGGGGAATGGATTTCCAATGGTATTGGGACCACGGGGCGTTCCAATTTTCCTCCTCAATGAGCCCCCGAATCACCCGCTGAGTACGAAGCAATTGTCGGTGGTGTGGCCGGGTAGTTATGGAAGGCGCAAAGGCTTGCTCATATCCATGTTGGGCCTGAGGGTCTTCGCTGGAAATTCTCGAGTGGTTTGAGAAGATTTCGCTTCACCAAAGCTTCAAATACTTGACCCAAGGGCATTTCCTGTTATCAAAATGCCGGAACCGCGGGAAGCGAGGGGGTTGCTATTCTTCGGGGCCGCCCGATCGCGGTTTACTTGAGCTCCGTTCAATGTAGTGACTGCTCCTGGCCGCTTCCTTTCCTTTGGTCAGCAGGAGTTGAAGTTGCCAGGTTTGTTCGATAGCGGTAAGACGAGGCAGGGGTTGCCGTTGCCTCAAGACTCGTAGTCTTTTCAAACTTTGTCCCGGCGTTGACCATGGCACGGAGATCCTGGATAGAAATGGTGGCCGATCAAAGTCCTCAAAGATGGTTTGAGGCAGAATGGAAGATGTCCATCTCGCTTCTTCTTGGAAAGTGGATCCATTATCTCGCTTAGCTTCCAGCCCATCTTTTGTAGAATTCGCCCACCGGTTCGTCATCCTTTTGTTCGGTGGCTTGCAGTCATGGCGGTTTGTTTCCCATTCAAGATTGGCGCGGTACTTCTCCAGAAGATTTCACCGATCTCGATCCCACGTGGAGCGGTTTTCTCGCTTCACATTGAGGAACCACCTTAGTGCCGTGGATTTGAGGGAATGCCGAAAATGATCTCGCCATCCGTTGAGGGGTTGCCCTTTCGCTCTCATACCCGTGACGTAGGTGTCGATGTGGGTTTTGGGCATTCTGCTCCGTCAAACTTTTCCATTTCCTGCATCCCGAACTTTCGAGGGAGAGGGACCACTTTGTTCGGATCTGCAGGCGTGAGGGAGTCCTTCCGAGAACTAGCTAGCTTGCCTTGCATGTCTTTCATCTCGTTCGATCAACCAAGCCATGTGAGGGTCACCGTCTGAGGCGGGTTACCGTTTCGTGGACGGAAATCGAAGATGGAGGTGGATTGGCCGATGGGATCGCCATTCGGGAGTCTTGGGGAGGTAGTTGAGCGTATACCAACCCATACCCCGGGGTGTTGAAGTTGAGGGCGTGATTGCCAGTCCGCTAAGGGCCGTGTTTGGGAACTGGGAAACGATTCGTTAGCCCCAATTGGCAAAGCAAAGGTGGCAAACTTGAGATGCCTGGATATCCGCCGGATGCCCGTCCCCGGTAAGAATGGGGACTTCGATTGTGATTGCGAGGCTCGTATAGAGGCAAAGGATTGAATCCTTGGGATACCGAGATGCACTGGGATCTCAAGTGAGCAGCACGTATGTGTGCCGTTGGTAATGAGCTTGATGTGCAGAGCCGGAAACCGATCGATCTCGAGGCGTGCATGCCTGAGCCGCTGACCGATGCCGGAGGGGAGCTTTGAGCGAGAGCCGCTTGCGTTGCCGGGATCTCGTAGCTTGGCGGAGGCGGGACTCCGCCGATAGCTTTGAGAAACCTGGGAGCCGGATGTTCGTCTTCTATGAGAACAAAGGTTCCATCAGCCGGGGAACCGCAACCGTTCCTCGAAGACGCAAGGTGTCGACGATCCAGCTTGCCGTTCTTCTTGGCGCTTCTTGATGGCTTCGAAGGCTCGCAGCACCTCCTCCATTGTCTGGAGATTCCTTAGTGGCGGGGTTCCGTTTCCTCACCGTTATCCGTTGATCCCGTCACGGGGAGTATTGACGGTGCGGACCGCTGAACCGGAAGCGGCTATCGGACCTTGTGACCTCAATACCGAAAAGGCGGCTTCCAGGTATTCTCAACCACTCTCGATTCGCTGGAGGGGTGACGGGCAAGGTTTAGACACGGGAATGGCCTAACGGGATAGAAGGGGGAAAGCTCACGTGGCATGCGGTTTCCGTTTCTTTTATTTTTTGATTGATTTTTTTTTTTTTGTTGTTTTAATTTACTTAAAACATGTTTTCTCAGAGTCCTAGGTAGGTTGGAAAAGATTGCTCTTCTTTTTCGCAACTATGCTAGATCCCGGGTCGCCGGAGACCATCTCGCGCGGCTATAAGCCCCTCGTTTTGCACCCGTATTTCGACATCCCAGCGGACAGCCCTGTGCGAGGGTCCTATAGTGCAAGCGGTTTCCACCGGCCTAAAAGAAAATCGAACCTAAGGACCGAGCCTCGTCATGTTCGTTTTGATGCGTTAGCCATGTGAATAGTGAACCGAGCCGGCCACCGAGTCAAGATCGTCAAGAGTTCCTAAGCATGACCTTCTTTACTTGCTGCTTGCGCAAGGGATCTCGTGACGTTAGGCGTTGGTCGGGTCATATTGTCATGGCCGACGTATCAAAGGCGTGATGACATGGTGTCATGCGAGCATGGATGTATATCCTGGACGGAACATCGTTCGGGTGTAGCTTCGAAATCAAGATCAGTCAAGATTTTAGCATGACCTTTCATCGCTTTGCTTGCGCAAGGGATCTTGAGTTCCGAGCCTTGACTCGTAAAATGGCCGCATGGTATATGTATCCAGCCGTATGACACGGACCGGGTAAAACCAACCGAGTCCGGGACAGAGTGTGACTCAAGACTCAAACGTGTGGTTGACGCTGGGCTAGGATGGGATGTTTGGAATGATCCCGTGCGCGCCCAAGAGGCCTAGGAAGACCAAACGGATCGCAACCGAGACCACTCCGGGTTAAGGGTTGTAGTGTGCAGGTATCCGAGGCAAGAGGCGCATAGTGTGCGGTGTAACCGAGGCAAAGCAGGCGAGTAGAGTGCGGTGTAACCGAGGCAAAGAAGGCGTAGTGTGCGGTCTCTAAAATTCTTTTTCTGAGTAAAATAGAAATTTTTGAAGAATTTTAAATGTATGCACAGATGTATATTGATGCATTTTTTTGTATTTTTATTTTTTTTGTAAAATAAAAACGAAGCACGTGCACACACACACAACAGTTAAAGGAAGGGGTAAAATGAAAGTTTGACCCTCATCATCGTTTTAAAAATCTTTTGTTTTGTTTAAAAGTTTTTAAAACAAAATGTCCTCAAATGAGTCGCCAACCGAAATTACCCGGATCCGGCTCGCGCGCGAGCCCCGCATCTCGCGTTCGTCGCCGTTCGGGAAGTCGCCCGGATCCGAGAGGCAAGACAATCGCGCCCCTAAGATCCGGCTTATTCCGTTTTAGCGTTGCGCGTTGGAGGTGTCTCGCCGTTTTGCTTTCGCATTTTGTAGAGTCGCCACGCCGTTTTTATTAAGCCCAAAACATTGAAAAGGGCATCGCTTAAAGATAAATTTTAAACTGTTTTTGTGTGATGAGATTTTGAGTTCGGAGGTCGATGACTCCTCGGAAGAGAATATTAGAATATTAGAGCTCACTCCGAGTAGCCTCGTAAAACGAGTCTTTCTGATACCCCTAATATCCTTTAAATGTCGTGTGTGTGTGTGTGCTTTTAAAAATGCATGTCAGATCGGATGTCTACATTGTATGCTATGTATGGAAATGTATTGAAATAGTATAGGAAGGAAGCCTTACCAATGTTGGTTCGTGTCCTGCCTTCCGCCGGGGAATGGTGTTTCGAGGTCTGAGTAGCGTTCCTGCATGGACGGATTGCTTCGGGAGATGCCGGTTGTCCGCGACGTAGTTTCGGCGTGAGTTGAGGTTGCCGGCTGCGTTCGGCGCAGGTTCGGCGTGCGTGGGGATCGTCGGGATCACTCGGGCAGGTTCTGCGTGCGTTGGAATCGTTGGTTGGATTCGGCAGAGGTTTCGGCAAGGTTTGGGATCGCCGGCTTGACTCGGAAAGAGCCGGACACCGTGGGAAAGACTGTGCAAGGCCTCTGAGTACCACGAGGGGCCTCGTGAGTACCTCGAGAGTGCCTCGGGCAGCGCGGGAGCCGTCTCTGAGCGCTGGGAGGCTTCTGAGCACCTCGAGGGGGCTCTAAGGCCTCTAAGGATCCGAAGGGGCCGGGAATGCCTCGAAAGGTCTTAGAAGGGGAGCCGTAAGGCTTAGGGAGGAAGAGAGAAGTGGGAGGTGTGTGAAAATGAGGAGGGGGAGCCCTCTATTTATAGTAAAAATTTCGGAGCAAAGAGGTCCGTACGGACCTTCTTGGTTATCCGTAATTTTGGATTTCCTCGATTTGAGGGAATCCGCAATGATGGAGAATATTCTCGAATGATGATGTCCCCCATGCAATAAGGTCCGTACGGACCATCTTGCATGCAAAGAGGTCCGTACGGACCAACTCGCAGGAAGTCATCATTTCTTCCGGATTTGAGGGAATATTGTGGACTTTAAGGGGATTTAGTAATCATTGAAACAAAGAGGTCCGTACGGACCTTAATTGCTTTTCCGATTTCCCTCGAAAATTCCCAAAAGGTCCTTTTGTCCCTTTTTATCCCAGAAAGGCTCCTCCCTTGGTTTGTTTGGGGGTTTGAGAGGGTTTTGAGAGGGTTTTGAGTGAGAGAGGTCTCTGAGACTGCGTGGATGAGTCTACGGTGTTTCCCGTGTGTTTGAAAGGGAGTGATCCAGATTGGGGTACTTACAACCACGTGTCCCAGAAACGCTACTTTCTCCAACCAAAATTCACACTTTTTAAACTTAGCATACAATTTCTGCTTCCTCAAAATTTCCAGTACCAATCTTAAGTGTTCTGCATGCTCCTCTTTTGTCCTCGAATATACTAGTATGTCGTCAATGAATACAATAACGCACTTATCTAGATACTCTTGAAATACTCTATTCATCAATTCCATAAATACCGCTGGTGCATTGGTTAGTCCGAATGGCATCACTACGAACTCATAATGCCCATACCTTGTTCTAAAGGCAGTCTTAGCAACATCTTTGCTTTTTACCCTCAACTGATGATATCCAGAACGAAGGTCTATCTTTGAGAAATAACATGCTCCCTTTAGTTGATCAAACAGGTCGTCAATCCTAGGCAACGGATATTGATTTCTTATTGTCACTTTATTCAACTCGCGGTAATCAATGCACAGCCTCATCGAACCATCCTTCTTTTTCACAAATAAAACTGGTGCGCCCCAAGGTGAAACACTTGGTCGAATCAGACCCTTGTCTAGCAGTTCTTGCAGTTGCTCTTTCAATTCCTTCAATTCCGTGGGAGCCATTCTATACGGTGCTCTCGATATTGGTGTCGCCTCCTATGACTCAATTCTATCGAGAATTCGACTTCTCTCTCTGGTGGTATCCCCGGAAAGTCTTCAGAAACACGTCCTTGAATTCCCTTATTACTTCCAACGATTCTATATTTACTTCCTTGGTATCGGTCTCGCCGATATAGGCCAAAAATCCTTCACATCCTTTCCTCGCAGTTTTCGAGCCTTCATTACCGTGATCATACTTATCGGCCTTTTAGGTTTCGCCCCTACGAACCTATATTCTTTCCCATCTTGTCCTTGGAAGGTAACTTCCTTCTTATGGCAATCTACATTAGCGTGGTTGGTAGCTAACCAATCCATACCCAATATAATATCGAATTCGTTCAATTCTAGCTCAATGAATTCTACTGGTATTTCGGTGCCTCCTATCTTTAAAGGACAATGCTTATAGCAGGTTGTGATAGGTATCGCTTCATTAGTTGGAGTATCTATCACTAAAGGTGTTTCTAGCGCCTGTGTTTCAATTTCGCCATACTTGCTACAGAACTACTTATCACCGAATGAGTAGCGCCCGTGTCAATCAATGCATAGACGTTACTAAAAGAAATTTGGAGTGTACCTGCCACTAAATCATTCGAAGTACTTGCTGCCTTTGCCGTCATGGTGAATACTCGCCCACGACCGCCTCCATTCCGCCTCCATTGGTATTCTTTGCTCTTGGAGCAGGCTCATTTTTCTTTGCTTCGGGACACTTCCATCTAGGATGCCCCACCTTGTCGCATGTGTAACATTTCTTTTCCTTGTACCAACAGCTGTCAGCCTTGTGGGTTCTATCACAAATTTGGCACTTCTCCATAGCCCCTTGCTCTGGAGCCTCCTTCTTATTCCTTTCGGTTTCCAGAATTATTGGTTGGATGTTTTGTTGCATAGTTGTTCTTGTCACGGCCATCGTCAACGGCCTTCCTCTTGTTATTCTGCCCCTCTTTGTTCCAATTTCCCGTGGAATCCTTCTGTCCACTAGCTCCTTTGCTCATAGCTTTGTCTTTTTCCTCTTTCTTACTGCGGTAGCTGTTAGCCTCTCTTTCAACCACCTTAGCTCTTTCTAGTACATCAAAGATAAGTTTTCGGCATTAATGGGGTGATCCGGTACTTGATTCGGTCACTTAACCCCGCCTCAAATTTTCTCGGCCTTTTGTTCTTCATTATCGAAAAATGTTGGGGCAAATTCCATTAAGTCTCGTGAACTTTTCACGATTCGTCTACCGTCATGCTTCCTTGACTCAAAGCATCATGAATTTTGCTACTTTGGCATTTCTAACACTATCGTGGATAGTACTTGTCATTAAAAGCCGTCTTGAACGCTTCCCAAGTATATTCCGAAATTCCCGAGCAGCCTAAATTTCCAGCTCGCTTCTCGGCTTCCCACCACGATCTAGCTTTTCCTTTCAGCATAAACGTAGCAAATATCACCTTCTGTTCCGGTGTACAAGTCAAGGTCCCAAATATAGTCTCCATACTCTTAATCCACTCTTGCGGATTCTCTTTCGCACTCCCAGAAAAAGACTCTGGGTTCCTCCTTTGAAATAACTCCAGGGGATCGCGTAGTGGCACTTGAGCTGCCGGTCTCTCTTGAGCTAAACCAGTTACCACTTGGCCAATTCCTGCCAATGTTTGATTCAAAGTTTGTAACACTGCCGCCATGGGGTCTTGCCCTTGATCGTTTCCGTTCCCAGCGTTACGGTTTCCCCTACGGTTTCCATTATGCGACATCTGCATAATACTTTTATTATCACTACGATTTATCGTATAATAGATCACTCACTCAACAGCAAGTAGTAAGGACTATCAAGACTAGTTTATCTAGCTCGCTACATATGTACCTGTAGTCGTCTAGCTAGTTAATGTTTTAAGGTTTCGTCTCAACAGACTGAATTATTTTTCATATTTCTGTCTTCACAGATTAGATGTTTAATCTTTGAGGATTTTCCGTTTCATCAAACGGTTATAATTTTCTCACTAGCCCATCATTTGACTAGTCTTTTACTTTTTCCTTGGATCATTTTTACTTGACCCTTTTAAATTTCTGTAGGTATTATAATAACATAGTCATTCACACATTTCCACACTTAAGGATTATTGAATAACTAAGCAATTTTATTTCTTCCTTCGAAGTGGTACTAAAATTATTGGTTCAAACTGCTAACTAATGGTTCATCAACCACAAAAGAAATAAACTAACATACTAAACAAAGTACTTGCTTTCTAAAAGATGAAACGACTAGCTAAATAAAGAATTTCTATTCTTCAGTTGGGTGGAGTAGCTGTCTTCCAATTGGTTTTCGTAGCCTCAATGAATTCCACAATCAGCTTCCTATATTCTGCATTTACTTCATGATACTTGCCATACCAATCATAAACATCAACCCTCAACCCTGCCTCACGCTGGTCTTGTTCATTTATCTCTCTTTGCAGCCTATAGAGCGTCATGGTTGCCTCAGCTAATTGTGTACTTAACATGGTCCACTCCCTATGAGCAACTCTAGCACTGGCCTCCATATCGTTGGCCCTCTGGGTTTCCTTCTGTAGCTTGTCAGTGAGTTCCTTTATCTCTATCTCATGTTCTTTGTCTTCTTGTTTCCTCAAGTCCATCAGAATTTCACAATCTTCTTCTAAAAACTTTACTGATTGAACCTCTTCCTTAAGCTTATCTTCAAGTGTTCTAGCTCTATCTTCAACCTTCAATAACTGTGCGGTAGTCATATGCCATTTTTCCTCCGCCCTACTTGCTTTCTTCTTAAGACCTTCTACCTCCTTCACAAGTGATTTGATCCTTGATTCCTGAGCCAAAGAATGTCTCTGTCTTAATGTACTCTAGTCCTCACAGATTTCATCGGTCTTCATGCCATTTCCTAAAAACAAAAAAAAAATATAGCTTTCATTAGCATACTTTTCTAATATATATAATTCATACTTAAATAATATACTCTCTTTCATTCAAGCATACAAGTAAGTTATACATTTAACTTTTTCACTTAGTCTACCTTACTCTCATAAACATTCTAGAGCGAGGCATGACTTAAACCTAAGTTCAGGGTTACCTTCATTCCAGAATTTCTTAGAACTAAGGTTCCCTAAGGCTAAAGGTATTCTTCCCATGAGACCTAAAACCGGAGCTCTGATACCAACTGTAACGACCCCGAATTTCCATGTTTTGAATAATTCCATAAACATAAATAAACACCCCAAAACACGGGTCCATAACGGTAACTTAATTCAAACCATTATATAAGTGCGGAAAAATCAGATGTAACGGCTAAGTACAATTACTAGTACTACTAAAAGTTCTGAAATCCGGAATCATTAAATAATTAATTTATTCTATGCAATTGCTCCGTCTCTTCTTGATGACGGTCCTCCTCCTTTCTATTCCGATCCTGGGGGAAAAAGAAAATAAAGGAATGAGCGAACAATGCCCAGTAAGTTCATACGTGGTCTCATGGGTACAATGAGGAGACGACTAGAATGAACGAATCCAAAAATTATATTCAAGGATAGGTTATAGACAAACATATATGTGTATATTTCATAACAAAGAAAGTGTGGCAACTACAATTTTGTTATACTTTCAGCCTTCCGTCAATTCCATGGGTTATACCCTACATTGAGTATTCCCATCAACGAACACCTACATTGATGTCGTGTTTTCATAATTCATGCTTTTCATTAAGCATAAATTTCATGGGTTATACCCTACATTGAGTATTCCCATATCGATCACCTACATTGATGTCGATTTTCCGTTACACTTACTTTTCATTAAGCATAGTATAACATAACTAGCATATAATATTGCATACTAGTCAATACATACAGTGCATTCATAGGTACAAGAACACACATAGCAATTTCAATATTTACAGATATTCCATGAACAAGAACATATCATAGAATAAAGAATTTCCAATGACGATACATTTCGTAAGAGTATTTTAAAAATTACTATCAGCCACAGATAGCATTCATGTTTTGAAAAGACTCGATGGAGTTTCCAACGAAATTGATATACAAGAGTACTTAGGATCGTAATTCCTTACCTTAGCTTTGCTTCCTTCCTCGAGCAATGCCTTTACGCGAAATCTACAATCACGTAATAACATATCTTAGGTACAAGTAATCTTTTATTACTTCTTATGCACCTATACTTCCTTTCCTTAGTTAACCTATGAGTTACTCTTAGACTCACCTTAATTTGTTAACTAACTTTCTATTTTTAGGAATTTTCCTAATTTAGCAGTTTCTTAATTTAGAAACTTTCTTCTTCTAAATCTTTCCTCAAGAGGACACTTGGTTTCATTCCTTTCAATGGAAGTCTAATTCCTTGATAGCTTCCTAATTACGGTCCCTCTTCTCTTTTTGGGTAACCTTCTTTAATTAGAAAGTTTCCTTCTTTGGAAGCTTTCAATTTCGAATCCTACTATTTTAGGAATCTAAGTCTTTTGGTATCTATATATAATATTAAAGCAGAAGAATTTCCAAGCTCCACAGCGCGCCACGTGTCAAATGCTTATTCGCCGATATTTTGCATTTTAGTCCTTAAAATTCTTCTATTTTTGCCAATTTTTTGCATTTTGGTCCTTGAAATTCTTTAATTTTAGCTAATTGTTTTTCAATTAAATTAAAATTCCTAGGTCAGTTCACGGCGAGAGTTGAGCGGCCAAAATTCACACACACCTTGTACGTTTATCCTCACCTTTCTGAACTGACAATGGCGCGTCTCCTCTCCCAAACCCTAATTCGAACCTCATCGTCTTCCTACCAATCTCTAATCAATGGAAAGTCACCGCCTTTGGGCATCCTGACGCAACGCCACCGCTCAAATCAATCGGGAAAGGCTCAATTGATCCAGGACGACCTCGAATCTGACGGCGATGCGGAGGTATTGGGTATACGCAAGCTTGGAGTGTTAGAGGGAAGAGCTTCAGGAAACGATCAGCTGGCACCATGGGAATTTACAGAGTAAGCTCCTTTCTCCTTACTTTGTTGTTTTCTTCAGCAATATATGTATTTCTTGAGTTTTCGGTAGATAAAAATAGTTTATTCATCATGATTTCTCGGAAATTGGTGGATTCATCATTTGGGATTGTAGATTTAAGATGGGTCTTCTGAAATGGGGTTGTTTTAGATGTATTTGATTGGATATATAGAATAACTTATATGATGGGTAGTGTGAAATCGGTTTTATTTCTTCAGTTATCTATTTTTTCTTTAGTTTTAGGTAGATAAAAATAATTAATTCATCATAATTTATTGGAATTTGGTTAATTTTTCATTCGGAATAGTAGATTGTAAGATGGGTATTGTGAAATGGGCGTGAAATTTACGTTGAAGACGTTAATTTATTGAACTGTTTAACATAGTGGAAGACGTTAAGAAGGTTTCCAAAGCATTTGTTGTTCATCCAAAGAACATCAATGCAGAGAATGCTGCAAGTATGATCTTTCTTTCTTGAGTTTGTATAGTTAATGTAGGAAACTCTTCTGTACATAATATGCTTTCGTAAGTTCAGCTGCCAAGATATGTAGAAGAAACCCGTAATTCTGGAGTGCTCTTACAACTTTAGTTAATGGTACACGACTACACTCAAATACAAGTTTAGATTTTTGCATATCTATGCTAACTATGATTTAGATTTAAAATACAAGTCAAGAATGTACCCTGTCTCAATACCAGCAAGACTATGAATCCAGAACAAGCTTAACTAAATCGTTCCTTGGAAAGTATGTATACCTGGGCCTTTTGGACCTTGATATACCTTTAACTATTTATTTCACACACAGACACATACACACACACACACATTGTGTTACAATTGATTAAGTGCATACTCTCTTGGTTTAATTGTTTGAATTTCATTGCAGTCCTTCCTGTTATGTTGTCATCAAAACTATTGCCTGAGATGGAAACAGATGATAATTCCAAGAGGGAGCAGTTATTACATGGGATGCAAAACTTGTCAGTAGCCGCTCAAATTGAAAAGTTAAAGGTGAATCATTGTTAATGATGTGCAAAGATCAAGGGTAACAATCAAAGCTTGAAAGAGCAATGAAACCAAAATCAATCTTGACCATAATTTTCAAATACCAACTACCAAGTGACAGGCATGACAAAAAAAAAACTCTTAACATATAGAGACTATAAGAGAGGATAGATAGATTAGAGATATAAGAGTACAATCAAATACACTAAACCCAATTACATTAGTTTACCATAACCCAAGTTGTATCAATAGTGAATGGATATGTGCTCAGAGACATACATGATTCCTAGAATGAATAACATGCATGTTTTGCAGCAACCTTGAAGCAGTTATTAGCAAGGGAAGAAGAGAATAAACTGCAACCAAATACCTCCTCAATTACTTAAACCAAATAGGAAAAATTAAAGAAAAAAAATATTGCAATTGAATCAAAAGAAAGTCATTTGAAAGGAGTGAGAGGTTAGAACTTGAAGGCAATAGAGCTTTTTACAGATCTAATCTTGCTATTCTATTCCTATCTACAGCAAGTCTATCACTTTATCTAAGGTAACCAAATTACATTTGAATTTCAAGAGATAATCCTAACTATTTACAAAGATATTAATTATGCACAGAATATTATAATAACTATCATAATATTCTAACACACCCCCGCAGTCGAAGCGGGAGGTTTACGAACACCGAGACTGTCCCGAAAATCTTCGAATAATACTAACGAAAGTCCCTTAGTAAAAATGTCAGCCACCTCGACTGCGGGGGTGTGTTAGAATATTATGATAGTTATTATAATATTCTGTACATAATTAATATCTTTGTAAATAGTTAGGATTATCTCTTGAAATTCAAATGTAGAGAATGGATGCCTGGCTAATCATCTTTATGGAAGTAAGTTAGCTGTAGACTACTTCAAAAAGTCAAATTGCTTGGATAAGTACTTAAGCTTTAAGTTACTTGTGATATAATTATGTTGTTGCACTTGGATTAGGATCATTTGGTGCAGAACCACTTTCATGGTTTAGGAGGATTAAAATTCTGTTAGGAGCAGGCGAGCAGCTCAAGGCCTTGCTTTTTTGCACAAAAAATATAAGTATCATCTAACAAGCAGTTTGGGACACATAATATATTGCTCGATCAGGTGTGTACATGTGTTAATATTACTTTTATATTAATTAAACCATTTCCCTATTGGTTACCAACAACTTCTTATTCTTTTTTATTTAATTATATTTCAGGAGTTTAATTCAAAACTCTCATATTTTGGACTTGAACCGGCATACAAGTTTCCTGTTTTTCCATCTTCATATGCTACTCTTTCAGACCGCCATCCAAATGCACCACCTGAGACTCACTGTGGTAAGTGAACTCTCTCTCCCTCTTTCTTGGTAAGTTCCATGCATAATTTGCAGTAACCTTGTGTTGAGTTCTTTGGTCATGTCAAACTCCTGTGCATGTATCTGTTGCATTTATT
This sequence comes from Adenophora triphylla var. japonica, assembly GCA_022495995.1. Classification (NCBI taxonomy): domain Eukaryota; kingdom Viridiplantae; phylum Streptophyta; class Magnoliopsida; order Asterales; family Campanulaceae; genus Adenophora; species Adenophora triphylla. The sequence goes on from JAFEMH010001369.1 coordinate 41,846, forward strand.
TACGATTTACAGTCAAGATGAATTTTTCAAAATTGAAACTGGCTGATGATTCTTTTGAGATATTTTTAGAAAGATACAGAAACACACATTAATATTTTACTTGAAGCATCAGGCTTATCAATCTCTCTACACACACGCACAAACACACATTCAAATCTATGTCAAGCAATCAAACAGGGAATTTGGGGCACAAATATACAACGATAAGAACAAAGATAAGCAACTGAAACACTAACCTTTTGCGAGATATGCTTAAGTTGGGGTAGACGAAAATCTCAGGTTATTCGAGAACTTGGGTTTGCTCAGATTTATATCGAAGAATCGTTCAGGGAGAGCAGACACTAGCTTGTGGCGGATACAATCATTGTGGAAAATTTAATTACCATCAGATGAAAGCATAATGCGTAAAGTATTTATACTGATATCACATGGGGACGTTGTTCCTATTGACTACACATGAAATGTCCTGACAATGGACTCATAGCCAACATGCATGTGTCATAGATTCAGAAGAATACATGCCTGAATGAGTTGAAGGATAATTCCAACTCTTATTTCTTATTGAGAATTTGAGTGTATTTGTAATGAGGAAATTGTAATGAAGATTTGGAGCTGTGTGCATCATCTTCTGTGTTTCATTTGGAATGTGTAGGCAGTGGATCTATTAGATTTTCAAGTATGCTGTCTTGGAAACACATTAACATATTAATCTGCTTATAAAATTAAACTTTTTGCTAGGGTAATATGGCGTTTCCTGATTTGTAGATAAAAAATGGAACTTCTATAATTAAAAGCAATGTTGCCAAGATGAAGAGGTAGATTCATGTATACTTGAATTAACTTGAATTTTGGGCAGGCTTAATAATTGTGCCAAGTTTATAAGCTGGAAGTGAGTATGAACCTTCACTCGAGTGTTGATTGGCCGTAATGCAATCTTTCATTGCAATGCCGATGTTAGATTTTCCCTTTGGATCCTTCAGACTTCTCCACCTATATCTGGTAGCCTCTGTTTGCATCAAAGTCATAAGTTTTCTAGACATTAAGTAATGTGTAAATCACTCAATCTGCCATGATTTCAGTGATGCAAATGGAAGCAAAGAGTTAATTTATGGAGGTGATAGGATGGATAAGTGATGAACATGGAAAGAAAAGTCTGTTTGAAGGCATTTGAGTTACTTGGATAGAAGGTTATCGGTGCATCAGTTTTAAGTGATAAGTTGGATGGCTTTCACAAAAACTTTGGACTTTTTTTTTTGAGGGACTTGCATATTTAAAGAAGGGCATACTTTAGTTACCGTACATGATATAATTGATACAGTTAAATATTTTTAGATTAAGCTCTTAATAGTTATACTATAAACATTTTATGCATTTAAGGTTTATAGATGATGCCAAGGGGTATCATCCAAGTAATTCTGAGGCATGAGGTATGACAATGAGTTCTCTCACACTATTATAAGCTTCCAATTAGTGTCGCAAACTTTAATTTTACTGAAAAATAGCTATTATAAATATTAGATTTGAACCGGCATTAGATATGTACAGTTTCATCAGTACCAAGTGGTGGGGAGGGGTCTTCCTTCCGAAACGGTTGAGCATCCCAAGATCTACCGTATGAAGCTTTGGTCCACCAATGAAGTTCGTGCCAAATCCAGGTTCTGGTATGTCCCTCAATTTCTACATGTTATTACATTTCCTTCTTATATATGTTTTTTTGCGTGTGTATTTGAATACAATCTGTATGCATTGATGATTCGAGCTATGTGCTTTTCAAATTTACTGTTTATGGAGGCTTTGTTAGTGATTTAGGAACTGTGGGCTTTTCTTATTTGGTGTGTTTTTTGGTTGGAAGGTACTACTTGAGGAAGCTGAAGAAAGTGAAGAAGAGCAATGGACAAATGCTTGCTATCAATGAGGTATCTGTGGGTTCATGTATATGCATGTTATATGTTGTTGCTATGTTTACGATTCAATTGGATGATATGGTGATTAACAACTATACAAGTATTAGTGTTTATATCTAGCTTGGTTAATGCAAAGTTGTGCAATTGTTTTGTTGGGATGCCCTCTTTTCTGTCACTTGCTTATTCTTTAGTGTCCAATTCCAGTTAAAAAAAAATTACATCTCCTTCTTCTCTACCCTACGTCGTTCCAACTGGCCGCCATCGTCCCCGTCTTCGATATCACAGTGTCGTCTCCCGTTTGTTCGGCTCTTCCGATCATTGTCCACAGTCCAGGCCTCGATCTTTTGAAGAAGATCGATGATGTCTCGCAGGTATCATTTATTTTATTTTTTAGTTTCTTTTGAACTTTTTAATTTATGGGTGTTGTGGAGTTTGAATTTTTAGAATCTAGGTGTTGATAAAGTTGGGGGCTTTTATTTGATTTTTGGTGTTTGATTAGCTTTGTTGTTTTTGGGATGTACTTCCTCTATGTGATGTGTGTGTGGAAAAGGACTACTTTTGGCATATTTTGCCAGCTCTGGTTTTAATGCTTCTGTTGATTTTGATACAAGTAGAATTTTTGCTCAATTTTAATATGCTTTGGGTCTTTACAGTCTTATGAAAATTGATTTTGATCATGAATATCTCTGTTGTTTTAATTGTAATTTTTGAATCCTCTTATTTTACGAGTTGAATTACTTGAAGATGTTTACATGAATATCAAAATAATTAAATGCTACGTACATTTTTCTTCCTTTTCGAATCTAAACAAATAATAAGAAAATTTTGTTGAAGAGCAATGGACAAATGCTTGCTATCAATGAGGTATCTGTGGTTTCATGTATATGCATGTTATATGTTGTTGCTATGTTTACGATTCAATTGGATGATATGGTAATTAACAACTATACAGGTATTAGTGTTTAGGGATGGCAATTTAACCGAACCGATCTGTACCGAAGGCGATCCGATCTGAAAAAATCAGATATAATTTCATTTTTTTATGACCCGATCGGGTTATGATATTTTCATAAGTAGCACTTTTAGGCAAATGGATGTCAAATCGGAGCTAGATCATTATTTGGAAGAAATAGTGTTTCCAAGGACTTCCAAGTTTGATATTTTGGGATGGTGGAAGACAAATGGTGTTAAATTTTCGACTCTACAAAAAATTGCTAGGGATATCCTTGCTATTCCGGTTACAAGTGTTGCATCGGAGTCGGCTTTTAGCACAAGTGGAAGAATGGTTAGCCCACATCGGAGTAGATTGGCACCTAATACCTTGGAAGCATTAATGTGCACTCAAAATTGGCTTCGAAATGAAAATAATGGTAACTATTTGAATTTGCTATTTTTTCATTTTTGGCAACTTGCTAGCTTTTCTTTTTTTGCAACTTGCTAGCTTTTCTTTTTTTGCAACTTGCTAATTTTATTTGCATATGTAAACACTTTTTGCATGTAGGACTTTCTTTGAAGGTGGAGGATGAGCAAAACTTGACAACTTGCAATGATGATGTTGATGAAAGTGGATAGAAAAGGTATGATTCAGCTTTACCTATCAATATGTCTTATAATGCTATTACTGCACTTCTCTTCTTACATTGACAATAGCTTCTCACCACCTTGTATTTTCAGAACCCTGAATTGGTGAATAGTTCTCTTAGGCATTATTTCATATTTGTAGGCGTAAAGTGGGTGATTGAAGCAGACAAGCATAAGAAAATTAAGTTTTGCTGTCTTCAGTCTAAGGCTGCTGAACCATACATGAGAGTTTCTGGTTAGTACTTTCTTTCTCTCCCTTTATATATGCATTTACAAAAATAATGTTTATTCCAAACTCCTTCCAAGAGGCAGAATAAGAAGTACAGAATGTTATATTTGGGTTCATTAGTTAGAATTATGTTGGTGTCACAATAATTAACTTTCTATCTGGTGAGGACATTCGGTAAAGTGTTATATATATGTATATATATATATATATACATATATATATATATATATATACATATATATATATATATACATATATATATATATATACATATATATATATATATATATACATATATATATATATATATATATATATACATATATATATATATATACATATATATATATATATATATATATATATATATATATACATATATATATATATATATATATATATATATATATATATATATATATATAATTTTCAAGTTTGATATGTCTTTGAGCTCTGTTAGTATTAGCTAAAATGCTAATATTATCACTCTGGGCTAGCAGCTCTGTTTGTACGTCCTTATTTATGTTGAGCCCCATATGTTGGATTGAAGTTATATTAGACTATTAATTAACATTTTATTTATTTGTATTTATGTAGGTTTGTGATCATCCTTTTTGATTGAAGCAGCTATGTTGGATTGAAGTTATATTAGACTTACTGAAGTTTAAAGAATGAAGCATTCAAAACTCTAATTTATGGTTTTAGAACATTTGTTGGAATGTAATGTGTGTGGAAACTAATTTTGGTTTGTGTTTGTTTGGATTATTTTGAGATTGTAGTAAAACTTGAATATGTAATGGTTTGGCATTTTATTTTGTTGATTTACAGCCTTTTTATAGACTGAACTGTAGCTTAGTTTTAAAAAAAATTGGTGACAGCTTCGGATCGGGCACATTCGGAGCTTCGGATCGGATCCATTCGGATCTATGGATCGGATCGGGGCTTGGATCGGGGCTCGGATTGGACACATTCGGATCGGGTTCGGTAAATATTTTCTAGAGTTCGGATTGGGTTCGGATCAGGTCAGATCCGATCCGAACCCGACCCGTTGCCATCCCTATTAGTGTTTATATCAGATTAAAATGTGAAGTTATTTCTGGGTTATGGCTTGGGCATGATGATGCCACTCTCTAAGCTACGTTATTTGTCCGATGATGAGGATATTGTACTGAAGCGCAAAAGGTTTGTCAACAGATCATTGCAAATAATGTATCTCACGTGATAGTGTTTATTGAAGTTTTGACATTGATTGCCATGCATATAGCTATTTGTATCGTGAGCTATTAATGTTTTTGGGTGATATGATACAAAATAAGCTGTTGGTAAACATTTACCTTGGCACTTAAAAACATCAAATTGATGTTTATAAACATTTACCTAAACATTTATAACACCTCATCCGTCTGCTTCAAAATAAATATCATTTTGAAGGTTTTCATACATTTTAATAAATGCAATTATTACTACAACTTTATAAACTAAATACCAAAATTATCCTTAATAATTGTTTCTCTATGGTGCATTACTTCATTCAAAAAGTATATTAATTGCTATGAAACAAATTTCAACAACAGGGGGTCAAATTGAAATTTAAAAACGACAAATATTTACTTTGCAAAACATCTATTTTTTGAACCAAATGGAGTATTAAGGAGTGTTAGTAATAATGTATGAGAGTACAGTTCTATCGCAAAAAAGATGCACAAAGAATTTCCCCAAAAGCTTTAATGAAGGGACATCCATTGACGAGAACGGATATCATGTCTATAAGAGGAGAGACACTGGTGCCAATGTAGAAAAATGTGGTGTTTAGCTTGATAATAGGTACACTGTACCTTATAATGCATATCTATTGTTGAAGTATCAAGCTCACATCAACGTGGAATACTGTAATCAAAGCAAGCCAATCAAGTATTTATTCAAGTATATAAGCAAGGGTAGTGACAGAATAGGGGTAAGGTTTTGCGTGGATGATGAAGTGAAAAGGTATGTCGATTGTAGATATGTTTCTACATGTAAAGCTATGTGGAGAATATTTGAATTTGATATCCATTATAGGACACCATCTGTATAGCGATTATCTTTCCATTTAGAAGGAGACCAAAACATTCCATTCAAGGATGGTGATTATCTTCCGGATGTTGTGAATAAGCCTACTGTTAGTCAATCACAATTTTTACAATGGATGAAGTATAATCGTGAGAATCCGGAGGCTCAACAGTACAAGTATAATGAATTCCCGTAGCACTTTGTGTGGGATAAGCCAAAGCGAGAATGGGTGAAGTTTACGTAACTACAGGAGATGTGTTATGTGTTGACTTCACTCTTTTCTTTGTTTTTTTTTTTTTTTTTTTCAATTTCCTTTGAGATAAAATACACATAAATAATTACCCCTCATAATACTAGACTAGGACTTATAAACATCAAACTTGGCACTTAAAAACATCAAATTGATGCTTATAAACATTTACCTAAACATTTTTAACACCTCTTCCGTCCGCTTCAAAATAAATATCATTTTGAAGGTTTTCATTCATTTTAATAAATGCAATTATTACTACAACTTTATAAACTAAATACCAAAGTTATCCTTAAGGAGGATGGAGATATTACATGACATGAGGATGTTCCTATTGCAGCTATCGTTGAATATATATATACTGACATATTAAAATATATGTTTCTTGATGGATTATTTCAGAGTAGAGCTGTTTTGGTACCAACGAATGAAATAGTAGATTGCATAAATGATTATGTGATGTCATTGTTGCCCGGTGAAGAGGTGGAGTATATGAGTTCAGATAGCATCAGTAAGGAGCATGGAGATATTACAGGACATGAGGATGTTTTTTCAGTTGAGTTTCTAAATACGATTAAATGTTCGGGATTTCCAAATCACATCATCAAGCTTAAAGTTGGGTGTATGGTCATGCTTCAGAATTATGCAATGGAACGAGAATGATTGTCACAAATCTTTGAAAGCACGTAGTTGAAGCAAAAATATTGTCGGGTAAAAATGTTGGAATGAAGTTTTTTATTCCTAGAATGATCTTGAGCCCATCAGATTTGACAAAATTTCCCATGAAGTTTCAACGGAAACAATTCCTTTTGGTCGTTTGCTTTGCTATGACTATAAATAAGAGTCAGGGGCAATCACTTTCACACATTGGGCTCTACCTTCCCCGACTTGTATTTAGCCACGGTCAGTTGTATGTGGCAATATCAAGAGTCACCTGTAAAAAAGGTCTCAAAGTTCTCATTTGTGAAAAAGATGGTCAAACGCATGATACCACAACTAATGTGGTGTATAAAGAAATTTTTCACAAATTGTGAGGTAATTTTAATATATAAATATTAATAAGTTAATCATGTGATTTTGGAACGGAGTTTGTAAGTGATTATATTTAAGTAGTTAACTTGACTATTTGTAACTTCTATCGATGTAGTTAATGTCAAGTATTGGATTCAGAATTTCTACTGTGAAAGACTTGCTGCTACGCTACAAAGGTAAGACACACTCTCTCTCTCTCTCTCTCTCTCTCTCTCTCTCTCTCTCTCTCTCTCTCTCTCTCTCATTTCCCATGAGTTACAGTTTTACTGTAATTGCAAATAATCCACTTCACTTGGCAATAAATTAATTATTTTAGTCTATTTCACTTCACTTGGCACAGGTTTTTTTTTTTTTAGAGTAATGAACAAGTCTTGATAATGAAAAATTTAATAGTCTTAAGTAAGTACAATATGTCACAATAAGGATTATGAAACTAAGGTACCTTTGTAAAATCTCCAACTCATTATGTATGTTTTTCTATTTCTTTAATTTTATTATTTTTGATGTTTGTTTTCCTGAAACTACCAGTTTTATTGTGCTACTGCTGATGAGTTAATTTAAGAATTTTAAGTCTGGTGATTAAAAAGATTCTAGATGGCGGAAAGTTATGTTATTACAATTTTTAAAAAGAATCTGGGCACCAAATAGATTTTTATGTTCAATGCTCATTTTGTGTTTCTTTTTGATTTGGTTGCAGTTGTGAAAAAGATTGATAAAATATCAAATGAGACCAAATTTCATGACAGGGGCATGATTGAGTAAAGGGTTAGTTGCGGAGAAGGTTCTTTCAACAATGTTGGACATGGTGACATACCCGTCTTCATGATGTGCATTGGAGAAGCAGATAAAATAAAAACATTTTTTATTTTTGTATCTATCTAATAGATTTAGATGACTTATTTATTTCTAGGATTATGTTATGAATTTCTCATGGTGACATACCGTCTTTAGTGTGTAGCTATGAGATGGTTGGGTATATATTTCACTTCTTATAATTTCTAAAACTATGTTGACTTGAGAAGAGTAGAAGTATTCGTTAAATTTTGTGAAAAATTGACATCTCCATTCCATGATGTTGTACTGCAGATAGTGTCTGCTCCTTGAAATGGAAAAAACTTCAGTTTCTTACTAAAGAATCTCTCTCTCTGTCCCAAAATGATCGTCTCACTTTTTTATTGTTGAAAATAAACCTAAAATATTGTTTTCGTTTATTTAAATGAAGTTACAGATTATAGCAATAAGTAATAATAAGCTCAATATGCCCATGCCCGTCGAATCTCGACGGGTTACTCACTAGTTCTTCTTAATACTAAAGTGTTATTTTTCTTCTTTCTCTTTTATATAACTTCTTTAAAGTCTTTGGTCTTCCCCTAAATTTCAAAAGGTTCCTTTAGGTTTTCTTAATTTCAATAAATTCCTTTAACTTTCCAAATTTTACAAAATAGTCCCTCAACTTTTGAAAAATTACAAAACAGTCCCTCAACTTTTGGAAAATTACAAAAAAGTCCCTCAACTTTTGGAAAATTACAAAACAGTCCCTCAACTTTTGAAAAATTACAAAACAGTCCATCCACTTTTGGAAAATTACAAAACAGTCCTTCAGTTTTAAAGTAATTGCAAAACAGTCCTCTGACTTTTAAAAAATTACAGAACAGTCCCTCAGAACCTTTGAACTTTTCAGTTCAGTCCTAAAGTTAACTGTCCAGTGGAGAATTTAACTGGAAATCAGAATTTAATCCTTCCAACTTTGCAAACTTTTCAGTTTGGTCCCTTTTCCGTTTAAAAACTAACTGTTTTTATACAAACTAACTAAAATTCTAACACTTAAATGGAGACCACCCCAAATCCAACCTAGAACAATTCGGCCGAAGCCCTAGGTTGATTCAAAAAAATTATTTTGTTCCTCTTTTTATTTTTTTAAACATTAACCATTCATTTAATTTATATATCCTTTAATCAAACACCTTTAATTAAATTAATTTTGTTTGATTCAATTTCAAAACAATATGAACTAGGGTTAGGGTTACATCATTATAACCTACAATTCCCCATTAATCAAACCCTTAATTTATACATTAAACACTAAGATTATACCATTAAAACTCTAAGAATAATTAAACCTAGAATTAAATAGTTTTAAGATTTCAAAAATTCATAACTAATTCAATTTAATTCCAAATTGAATGAAATAAAAACTAGGGTTTAGGGTATCATCTTACTTTGATTTTGATGAAGAAACAATGACCAAAAAAGACCAAAAACTCGGCTGCCACTCCTCCTCCAAGAACCGGCCGCCGCCCCTCTCCTCTCTAGGGTTTTTGATTTTTTTCTTTTTCTTTGCTAAATGAATGATTATGAAAAATTTAATTACGGGATTTATTATATATAGTTAGGCTTTCACCTCCTTGGGCCCCTTTAACCTCCTAAGCCCACAACTTAGCCCACTTGATTTAAATTATTAATTTGGTCCATTTAATTAAACCCAAGTCCAAATTAACTAAGGAGTATTATTTTATTTATTATTCTAATTAAAATAATACTAAAAAATTCAAAATTTTTCGGGTCTTTACACGCGTTTCTCCCTAGACCTACTCATTAATGAAATATAAAAAAAAAACAATCAATTTTCGATTTTATCAAAAAGTTTCTGTATATAAATGCTTAAATTGATTATGCTCCCGTGAAAGGTGTCAAAGTTTCGATTTCATATAGTAGAAAAAAGTTATCAAAAATTTCATACCTATTTATACATGGCAAAAATATCTTCATATCTTAAGTATTTCCTTAAACCACAGCGTCTGTTGCCACCTTTCGATACCTTAGCCACCCCTGCCTTCCGCCACCTCGGTCGCTCGCCGACCATCAACACCGACGCCACCCGCATCCTATCGCCGGCCACCGGCTGCTAATCACCTCCGACCGGATATAATTCCGGCAACTCCTCCGTTCGCCCTCATCCTCCCTTTGGCATCATATTTGGAAATAAAAGTGTTGGGTGGAAAGTTGAACCCATGACCTCCCATTAAGTATTTCCTTAAACCACCAAGTCAAACATCTTTATTGTTAATATTTTGCATGTTTTTTTTATAATAACATAACTTCTCAATTGTAATCAATTGTAAGGAAGAAATAAATTTCTTAATTAATTAATTTTTAAATCGTAATTTTTTTTTAAAAGTTAGATAACTAATTTATCATTTATTAAGGTATTTGAAAAAATATTTATATTTAACTTTAAATAATCGAGAAATTTAGTTATAAATTGTTCATAAATATAAGATAACACATTTATTTAACTTTAACCTGATGAATGAATTTTTCAATTGTTCACGGGTGCGAAATATGTGATAAATAGGGTTTTCTATAGTTTAAAAGGGATGTGACAATACATTTATTAACTAAATATTTAGCTTTAAAGAACTAGCAAATTGATTTCTCAACTATTGAAAGAAAATATGACATCACACAATTTTGAATCACACAATCGCAAAATTAATTTAAATAATATTTAACTTTAAATAAATAGTAAATTGATTTATCAACTGTTGAAATGGCATATGATATCACACAATTGTGAAATCACACAATCGTGAAATCAATATAACTACTTATTTAAACAAATGATAAATTAATTTTTAAACTGTTGGAAATCTGAAAAATGAATTTATGTTTTTATACTTACATATGAACAGTTGAGAAATGAATTTATCAGTTCTATACTCAGGTGTGAACAAATGAAAAATGATTTTATAGGCTTTTTACAAGTTGAAATTAAAAGTTGCATTTCTAAATTTTAAACTATATATTGAGTGTACTTGTTTGATTCGTTTTAACGATACGATTAAAACGGTGATTTCAAATTATTTTCTTAACTAGATTTTGAGATATTTGCATTTTAAAAATTTGGGGAAAAAAACGAAAGAGAGAAAAAGAGATCGAGTAGGTTGGGAGAGGGGAATGTAACAAGTGCAAACTATGCCACGAAGATTCTTTACATGAATTAGATGACAATCGAGCAGTTTATGTTAGTATATGTTTGTTCGTTCGTGAAAAATAGGGTTTACAGCAAAAATTGAAAAGTTGTTTATGATATGGCAAAGGAACAAGGATAAGATTCGTGGGGATAGAAACTGATCGCCTCATCCGGAACACAACTTCTAGGAGGTACATGAGGAGCTTTGTTCAGCTAAATTTTTTTATGTTTTAGGGCGGTGTTGCTTGACTCTTCAGCGATCACCCCTTAAGTTAGCCTAGGTTGCCTTAGCTCTGGCACCCTTCCGTGTGTCGATCTCCACCGGAGTCGATCTCCCTTGACAAACATGTCTAACCTTCCTTCTCTCACCCACTTCTTGATGATCCTCTTCAGACTCATGCACTCTTCCGTAGTGTGCCTTGTGTCTTTGTGGTACTCGCAGTACCTGCTAATGTCACTTCTGAACTTGTTCTGAGCATTCATTGGGGCTGGGGGACCTAGGTCGACTGTGTTCATAATTTAAGTCCGACTTACTCTAAGTGGGGTAAAGCTTTCGGGGACCCTTTCTGTCGTCCTAGTTCTGTTTTTACCCTTATTTTCATTATTTTTTGCTGGTCCTCCTTTAGTCAACTCAACAACTTCATAATGCTTTGAGCCCTTATCTTTCTTTCTTTCCTTTCTCTCCTCTTCCATAGCCACATCGTAGGCCCTTTCAAAAAGATCCTTCCTCGTGGTCGCCCTTCTGACCTGGAGTTCGTAGTCCAAATCAGGAAAGGACACTCCATTCCTGAAACAGTTTATGACATCTCTATCTGTGAGGTCTTCCTCGATCTGGTCGACCAACTCCTTGAACCGTGTAAAATAACTCATTGTACTTTTTGTTTTACCATTAGTCATATTGTTCAGGTCGGTGACCGTTTTCTTACGGGCCCCAGCCGTAGAGAATCTATCAAAAAACTTTTTCCTATATACTCCCATGAGGCGATGCAGCCAGTAGTTAGGCCATGAAACCATGTTAGTACTGCACCAATGAAGGTGCTTGTGAGTGCCTTACAAAGTATGTCGTCCTCAATGGAGACCAGGCACATCAGCTTAAGAGTGAAATAGAATATATATACTAATAGACTATCAACAGGGGACCTAACAAACTTCTGGCTTTCAACTTGCTAACTTTGTTTGGAGAGATTGGGAATCAGTTCCAGAGAGTACATAACATGATCCACGAATAAGACACACCGAAATATCAGATAAGTTGTAAGCTCAAGGGAAAAAACATGCCACAAAAAAGGTTGGCTAATAACACTCTAAAAGTTAACGCAAAATAAGAAAGCATATGCTAAAAATAAGAATTGTACAAACAGGAAGGGTAGAGACGATCAAATCAAGTAGACTATCTCAATCGACCACCGTGCAGAGGGGCAACACACAATGGTCAATGACAATTTCAGACAACTAAGAAGACTTGAGATGCTCTTCAGAAGGTGCATAGAGTGGACACATCTAGATGCACATATATCAAACAAGAGTAGAAATTTGTAAAATAAAACAAACAAATGTTTTTATAATAAATAAATACGCACCTTTGGGGAAAAGGCGATTTGGGGGAAAAAGGCGCAATTGAATTTTTCAGGGAAGGGATGCAGGAAAATGCCCGCTGTTTTCTTTTGTTTTTATTTTCTTTTTCTTTTTCTTTTTCTTTTTCTTTTTCTTATTTATTTTTCTTTTTTGTTGTTTTTTTTTGTCTTTATTAATTTGAAAACAACGCGGACTTTTTACAACGTTTATAACAAAAACGTTGTAGTCTACGCAACTTTTTTTTAATAACGCTGTAAAAAGTCCTTTTTTTATTTTCTTATTTCTTTTCCTTTTTTTGCAGTTTTTTTTTGTCTTTATTAATATGAAAACAACGTGGAGTTCACAACGTTTATACCAAAACGTTGTAAAAAGTCGGAGGTTTCACAACGTTTATAACAAAACATTGTAGTCTACGCAGCGTTTTTTTAAAAACGTTGAAAAAAGTCGGAGGTGTCACAACGTTTATAACAAAACGTTGTAGTCTACGCAACATTTTTATTAAAACGTTGTAAAAAGTCCATTAACACAACATTTTTTATAAACGTTGTTATAATGAATATTGTACAACGTTTTCGCTAAAAAGGTTGTAAAAGCAAGTAAATAACAACGTTTTTAAAGGAACATTGTTAAAAAAAATGTTGTAAATAACCTTTTTTATTGTATAGTTTAAGAATAGTGACAAATTAAATATTTGTGAAAAATAAATATTTGAGAAAGTTAGTTGAAGAGAAAATTAATGTTTGGCCGAGAGGAGAAATATTTGAAAATTATTTTAGCTAGAATCCGTGAAGAATGTTGATTTACGAAAAAGACCCAAGTTGGTTTCAAGATATGAGATAGAAAGAACACATAATGAGAGAGATAATAATAAGAATAGAAGGGAATTGAGAGAAAAATTGAGAGAGCGAGAAGGGAGTACATGGTTGTAAGGAAGAATATGACTCAACTTAGTTTTAAGATTGGGAAAAAAGATTGAAAATTTAAAATTTTAGTAGGTGAAAAAATGTTGGGCCAATTTTAGAAAATTTAATATGTTCATTATTATAGTATAATGAATCATATGTTAGACAAAATCTATACAATCGAGCACAAATGAGAAAAGAATTACAATGAATTGAAATATAATATACAACATAAAAATAATAAAGAGAAAACCGTAAATTCATTGTCTTGAGTTTGCTTGAATCCGTGCCATAACCTCCTTGAATCGTCATCTTGAATTTGCTTGAATCCGAGTTGTGTGTGACACACTCTCCTTAAGACTAATTCGCCCCCTCACTACGAGTGCTCGAGGTCTTCAATAGACGTTAGTCTCCCAGGATAAAACGGATGAACCGTAACAACTTTGCACTTAAAGTTTTCCGGCAAATTTCCCTATGCTTGGACAAAATCACCATGGATATTTCTCTAGGAGGCCAAAGGAAGAAGATAACAAAATTGCAAGAGGGAGGGTGGAAAGATTGATGAAAAACATTCTAGTTTCTTGTTGTGGGTGATGGATGTGGTTTTACCCATCCAAAAGATATGCTCCTAAGCTTATTTTCTGTTCGATTCCTTGAGAATTCAATGTATATTTGAGTGTTTTGTTAAGTTCAAGGAGTTAGTAAAGTTGAAGCAAAATGGCCAAGAAAGCTGGTGAATCCACTGTGGTGATGGGCGACCGCCCAGGATCAGGTGGGCGACCGCCCAAGTTGGTGTTCCAAACCTTGAAACTGCTGTTGGAGTGGGCAACCGCCCAAGGAATGGTGGGCGACCGCCCAGGCTGAAGTCCCACAAGGTGTGAAGTTACTGTACTCATGGGCGACCGCCCAAGGCATTATGGGCTACCGCCCACGTGTGATTATCCCTGAAGGCCCAAACCGCTGTACACATGGGCGACCGCCCATGGCCTGTTGGGCGACCGCCCATGTCCCGTTACCAGCAATTCAGCTTTCCTTTCTCAAGGAGGATTTCATGCCCTTTTCCTAATTTGGCACCCCTTCTTCCCTAATTTAAAATAGAATTCTGCAGAAACAATTTTCTTATGCTTTGTTTTCCATTGGAGTTGGAGAATTGAAGAATTTCCATCATTCAATCATAGGTCCAGGTTTATGCTTGTTTTTATTTCATCTATTATAACCCTTAGTGTTAGCATGAGTAGCTAATTTCCTTTAGGTTTGCGGATTGGTTGTAGCAATACATGAATTTTATGTCTTAATGTTTTAATTATTAATTCAATTTCTTTCTAGAACAGTAAAATAATTTTAATTGGTTCTAGGGGTTCAATAGCCCTAGAACTTGTAGGTATCCATTGCCACGGTAACTCGGGCATAGATACAAGGCTTCTATTTTACTGTTTAAACCTAATTGAGGACGTAACTGAAATCAATTGGTTTAGGTTTGTATATTCCTTCGATCTTCATGAGTTCTTTGATTGTTAAACCTACGTAATTGGAAGTATAACAAAAGAAGAATATTTGAGTTGCAATTCGCACACCAAACCGTCCCAACTCATGATTTTGTGAATGAACCCTAGAATGTAAATTGATGGCTTTATAAATAAAATGGCATAAAGTGAATGTATTGTGAATGACCAATCCGTGAATCTCCTTGTTAGTATTCGAATTTGTTATTTGTTTAATTCTGTGATTTTAATCATTAGTTTAATTTATTTGCGTTTCATCATTAGTTTAATCAATCAAAAGCAAAACCCCCCTCTTTTGGTTACTTTTCACTAATTAAATTAACTTGTTAAAACCAACAAGTCTCTGTGGTTCGACCCCTGCTTGTGCATATTGCTACATCGGTAGTGAGTACACTTGCTCGGTAATTTATTACACAGTGGATTTACGTCCATCAAGTTTTTGGCGCCGTTGCCGGGGACTTGTTGTGATTTTTAACAAGTTTTTTTTAATCGGTGCATGCTTGGTCGGCGTTCTTTGAATCCTAATCTGGAACCATTGAACGACGACATTAATAGGTTGGGTCAGTATTTACGAGATTTATACTTAACAGAGGGCAATCCCCTCGAAAGTGACCTAGAGACTTCTTCCACCGAGGGAGAAGAAAATTTTAATTTTGAAATGGCGGACCAAGTCATGAATGCGTTTGCTAGGCCAAGAGTCGACACATCGGTGTCGTGCATAGTGTTGCCCGATGCAGCACTAGCCTATGAAATCAAAGGCCAATATTTTAACATGATTCCTAATTTTTATGGCCTTGCTGGTGAGGATGCGTTAGCATTTTTGAGAGAATTTATGTCTACCTTGAGTGGGTTCCCTACAAAAGAGGGTGTTACCTCGGAGCACTTGAGACTGAAGTGCTTCCCATATGCATTGAAAGACAAAGCCAAAACTTGGCTATTGTTACTTCCCTCCAGTAGCATCACTACTTGGGATGCTTTACATGATGCTTTTCTTACTAAGTTTTACCCTTATGATGCATTAACAAATTTTAGGGTGAAAATTATGGGATTTGCACAGGAACCGGGGGAAGCCTTCCACGAATCATGGGATAGATTTAGGATGCTACAAATTCAATGCCCGCACCATAATTTTCCTGCTTCTATGCTGCACCAAACATTTTATGGGGCTTTATCCCCTGAATACCAATCAATGGTTGATAATGCAGCAGGAGGTAGTTTGGGAAGTAAGACTGTCCAACAATGCCAAGAACTATTTGAGATGTTGAGTGCTAACTCTCAACAAAAGGGATCTAGGGGGACAACTAGGGGAGTGCATGAGGTAGGGCTAAACAACGAGTTGGCTAAGCAGTTTGCACTACTGAACCAAAGATTTGATAAGTTAGCTTTGCAAAATGCTTCTTCTTCTACTCTGCCTTCTACTGCTCATCTTGTAAATGATTTTTGTGCTAATTGTGGTCCTAACACTCATGCTACTAATGTGTGTCAAAGTGGTTTCTTTGTTTAACCACTGAACAGGCACATGCAATGCAAGGATTTGGCCAGCGGTTCCCTCAAAACAATAATCCTTTTTCAAACACATACAACCCGGGGTGGAGGCAACACCCAAATTTTTCATGGGGAGGCAATCAAGAACAAAATAAGCCTCTCCATCCTCAACCTCCACCGGGACAGTATGAGCAAAAAAGGGAACCGTGGGAAGTGGCCATGGAGAAAATGCAAGCAGAAAATAATCAATTGAGGGCGGAAAGTCAACAAGCTTCCAAGAACCATGAAGCTGCCCTTCAGAAGTTGGAGACTCAAATTGGGCAATTAGCAACCGCCCTACAAGGTCATAAGTCTGGGACCTTTCCGAGCCAACCACATCAAGCAAATGCCATTATCACTCTCCGAAATGGCAAACAGGTAGGTAGTGAGGTACTTTCTCCTTCATCTTTTTCTCCCCCTCCTGTAATAGATCAGAATGCTAATGTAGATAATGATGATGTTGGTTGTGAAAAGAGTACAAGTGACATGGGGGAAAATTCTAAAGTTGATTCTCCACCCCCCATGCCATATGTACCTCCCGTACCGTTTCCCGGAAGGTTTTTAAAACATAAATTGGATAAGCAAATGTCGGAGTTGATGAACATGTTTTCTAAGGTGAACATCAATATCCCTTTACTCAATGTAATAAAAAACATTCCTGCTTATTCCAAATTTTTCAAAGAATTAAATTCCAAGAAACATAGGTATGGGACAAATGAGAGAGTAGTGATGAGTGAGAATGCTAGCGCAGTGGTACAACATAGTCTTCCACCCAAATTGAAAGACCCCGGAAGTTTTCTGATTTCTATTACTATGGGGGAGTCAAAGAGGGTAAAAGCTATGTTGGATCTTGGGGCCAGCATTAATTTGTTGCCATATTATGTGTATGAGGAGTTGGGTTTACCCGAATTAAAACCCACCACAATGGCCCTACAACTTGCGGATCGGTCCATTAAAAGACCTCTGGGCATTGTGGAGGACGTTTTAGTTCAAGTAAATTCAATCATTGTGCCTGTTGATTTTGTGGTGCTTGAAATGCCAAGAGGTGAAGGAAGTCGCCGGGATTCACCCATATTACTTGGGAGACCTTTCATGGCGACGACCAACACCATTATTAATGTGAGGAATGGTAAACTGTCTATGACAGTGGCGGGTGAGAAAATCGAAATTTCTGTGTTTGATGCCATGAAACATCCTAGTGATGATAGTGAGGTGTGTTCATATGTTTATGATTGTGAAGCTTTGTCAAAAGATGGTGAGAATTCTAGGGATAGTGCGGGTTCCCACTTGTGTGCCGTGAAAAATAAGGCCGACAATCTTGGTTCTTGTGATGGCCCGTATCACCCCCTAGATCGATCTCAAAAGGGGTCCGGCGGTGTCCCCATTAAAATCTTTCTTTCCGCTTAAGTCTACCAATATTGATTCATATGATAAAATGGAAGAGTGTTGTTCTATTGATATTTCTGATGCTTTGTCTGTCAAGATGCATGTTCAGGATGCTTGCGATGTTGTGGAGGAGAAGGAGGTGCTTGATTGTGATAAGAATAAGACACCAAATGAGTTTGGGGGAGAGGCTCCCAAGAAAAAGAAATTGAAGAAAAAGAAAAAGAGCAAGAAAAAGGTTAGAAAAATCCCTTGGGCTACACCCGAATTTGTAGCAAAGGGCAAATTTTTGTGGAAGGTGGTGGGCATTTGTGCCCGAGAATGTGCGAAGTGGGCCAAGAGAAGGAAAGCCAAGGCCAAAGGGAATGTGGTCACATCAAATCCCATTTAGTTGGGAGCAATGGTCGGGCTAACGACCTTAACCAAATGCGCTAATTGGGAGGCAACCCAAGTAGGTAAATTTTTATTGCTTTCGTTATTTGCTTTGTGTCTCATATCGGCCTTTGAACCCGAGGCATGTTGTTGTCCTCTTTGCTATGAGGACATAGCATGTTTTGAGTTTGGGGGTAGATATCTTCCCGAGTTTGTGGGTTTATAGGGGAGTGTATATAGTGTCACCCTCTTAAAAAAGTAGAAAATTTTAAAAAATTTTGTTCTCATTATATGTTTGGAAGTTGGCCAACGTCTGTGATGATATGAGGGATTTTGATTGAGTTTTGCTATGTTTGTGCCAATTTGAATTTGTTTATTGTAATTACATTAATTCATGTAAAACACAATTGCACCACCATTCACTCCCATTATTTTTCTTGATCATGGTCTTTAATTTAGGTGTCCTTTATGGGTTCACTTTGACATTCTCGGGGGTCCTAGAACATGATTGCATGCTTGTCAATAGCAAATCAATAGATTACTTGGTATTTATGGCTTATCTTTCTTTGACAACCCTCTTGTGAGCCTTCGACTTTCTTGTCACTGTATACAAATTGTCACTTGATCCCTTTTGAGCCTGTTTAGAAAGAGTGGAAATCTAGACCACCATTCGCCTTCATTTGATGCCTAATCCCTAACCCTTGACACCTAGAATAGGTTTATCCCACCTTTGCAAGAATGTGGAATTAGAAACGATCAGTTTGGGGGTTACATGGGAAATTACGGGAATGAGTGAGGAAGGTCAAGAGTTGGAAACATGATTTGTATTGTATAAAAGGGGGCAATTATTTAATTAATCAAAAAAAAAAAAATCAAATGTTTGCCTCCTAATTCTGTGAAGTATGTTTAATGAGTGATCTATTTTGAGAGAGGGAATGCTTTCAACCCCAAGTGTACAAAATATGAACAAAGTTCTAGTTTGGGGGTTGAAGCATTGGGGAAACAAAGGTGAGCGGAAAAGCTGAAATTCCGAAATGTGTTATATGCAATGGAAGGCTTTTAGTTTCACATTCTTGTATTTGTATGTCCATTCCTTCGTTTGTACCCGTGAGCCTAGCCCCACATTTGTTGTGGACTAAACTTTGAG
The DNA here is from genome assembly GCA_022495995.1 of Adenophora triphylla var. japonica. NCBI lineage: Eukaryota > Viridiplantae > Streptophyta > Magnoliopsida > Asterales > Campanulaceae > Adenophora > Adenophora triphylla. Next base: position 61,269 of record JAFEMH010001369.1, read on the forward strand.
CCATATTTTTGTTCAATATTGAGTAATCGGGTTGACAAGTGTGTAATCATGCGTATGAGTATTCTTGTGTATGCAATTGTATTGTTATCTGTGATGTAGAGCATGTGTTAGTGAACCCATAAACAATCTTATCTTGGTGATCATGATCTCCCATAGTTCATTCATCATTCAGGCCGAGGTGGAAAATTGTGGGTTAGATGCATTAATGTAATTGTAATTGCATATTCATTTTGGCACTTGTGTAGCACATTTTCGTGAGAATCTGAGACTTCTTTGGCCGACAACCTTGTATATATTGAGAACATATCAAAAATATTTTGTGTTTATTGTTTTTATTTGTTAGGGTAGTTTTGTTTTTGTTTAATTCTTTTGTTTTACTCGGGGACGAGCAAAAGGTAAGTTTGGGGGTATTTGATGGATGTGGTTTTACCCATCCAAAAGATATGCTCCTAAGCTTATTTTCTGTTCGATTCCTTGAGAATTTAATGTATATTTGAGTGTTTTGTTAAGTTCAGGGAGTTAGTAAAGTTGAAGCAAAATGGCCAAGAAAGCTGGTGAATCCACTGTGGTGATGGGCGACCGCCCAGGATCAGGTGGGCGACCGCCCAAGTTGGTGTTCCAAACCTTGAAACCGCTGTTGGAGTGGGCAACCGCCCAAGGAATGGTGGGCGACCGCCCAGGCTGAAGTCCCACAAGGTGTGAAGTTACTGTACTCATGGGCGACCGCCCAAGGCATTATGGGCGACCGCCCACGTGTGATTATCCCTGAAGGCCCAAACCGCTGTACACATGGGCGACCGCCCATGGCATGTTGGGCGACCGCCCATGTCCCGTTACCAGCAATTCAGCTTTCCTTTCTCAAGGAGGATTTCATGCCCTTTTCCTAATTTGGCACCCCTTCTTCCCTAATTTAAAATAGAATTCTGCAGAAACAATTTTCTTATGCTTTGTTTTCCATTGGAGTTGGGAGAATTGAAGAATTTCCATCATTCAATCATAGGTCCAGGTTTATGCTTTTTTTTATTTCAACTATTGTAATCCTTAGTGTTAGCATGAGTAGCTAATTTCCTTTAGGTTTGCGGATTGGTTGTAGCAATACATGAATTTTATGTCTTAATGTTTTAATTATTAATTCAATTTCTTTCTAGAACAGTAAAATAATTTTAATTGGTTCTAGGGGTTCAATAGCCCTAGAACTTGTAGGTATCCATTGCCACGGTAACTCGGGCATAGATACAAGGCTTCTATTTTACTGTTTAAACCTAATTGAGGACGTAACTGAAATCAATTGGTTTAGGTTTGTATATTCCTTCGATCTTCATGAGTTCTTTGATTGTTAAACCTACGTAATTGGAAGTATAACAAAAGAAGAATATTTGAGTTGCAATTCGCACACCAAACCGTCCCAACTCATGATTTTGTGAATGAACCCTAGAATGTAAATTGATGGCTTTATAAATAAAATGGCATAAAGTGAATGTATTGTGAATGACCAATCCGTGAATCTCCTTGTTAGTATTCGAATTTGTTATTTGTTTAATTCTGTGATTTTAATCATTAGTTTAATTTATTTGCGTTTCATCATTAGTTTAATCAATCAAAAGCAAACCCCCCCCCTTTTGGTTACTTTTCACTAATTAAATTAACTTGTTAAAACCAACAAGTCTCTGTGGTTCGACCCCTGCTAGTGCATATTGCTACATCGGTAGTGAGTACACTTGCTCGGTAAATTATTACACAGTGGATTTACGTCCATCAGTGGGTAACTCTCATTTAGCTCCACCAAAAGTCCTAGGATTTTATATGAAGGTCCTTTCAATTTGTAACCCCAAGACTCTTGGTATGTATCCAATTAATTCCTTAATAATTTGGATTTATGGAACATCAATATCCAATTAATCCCTTAATAATTTGGATTTATGGAACATCATCAATATTTTGATGAAGTTTCAAAAGTTACACTTTCAACCCATCAACTTTGAGATATCATATCTTTCTTATCCAATACCAAATTGGACATCTAGATATTTCATTTTCATGTTCTCACAACATGGAACATGAACCCACAATAATCTTTGTCAAACGACAAACGATTCATGTAAGGAAAATACACAATTTCCTTCACATATAATGAATTTTTCCAACAATCCCCCACATGAAGGAAATTAATGATGAGTTTGGTGATAGAGTCCGGCAGATGAAAACTTGCATACGATAGGTGTGGGAATGCCCATTGAACCTTCGCTCGTACAAGCATATTTACTCTACTCGCAAATCGATAGACGCGATGTCCTTGAATCGTTATGCCTTTTGTGTAGCCGATCATATGCTTGACACAAGTAACGTCCTAACATAGTTCAATTCTCATAGCTATGTTCATTCATGGCCCTGAACATACGCCTGGTTCTGTGAGAGGGTCTAAGAATTGAGCCTCACACAATTCTCCTCGAAGCGGCCCTACTTCTCTCTCACATAGGTGATTTCTTAAAGGTAACCCGTATTACCCCGCTCAAAATTTCGACGCGTAAGAATCATTAAAAGTCATAAGCTTATCCTTGTCCTTTCGGGATGTCACTAACTGGAATGGACTTGGGGTTGATTCCTCCACAGTGACGCTACAAGTCTTTTAAAAGTTAGGTTGTCCCATTGAATCTAGTTCTTGGGATCTCCAGTCATCTAGATTGGGTTTTCCGCTGTGTTTAACTTTTAAGAGGCTTACGTCTCATTCCCCTCATCGAACTTTCAACTAACTCTCTATTTAACCCTTTGGTTAACGGATCCGTTTATCATTTGATTTCACATTGTCAAATTAGTTGAGAGTAGTTGTTTAATGGTATTATGTCTTAGACATAAATGTCTACCATTACACACATTGCTATATGTCATATCAATCATAAATTGACTTTAGCAATATAACATCTTGCTAACACAAGCTTTATCCATAGAACAAGTGTTAACACAAATTCATTCTTGTGATTTTCTATTGATCCTATCAAATTTATCAAGAATATCCGTCTAATGACTTGTTTAACAACGAGTCCATTAGTTTTCCTTGAATTTGAATCAACGGATCAAATTGACTAGAATTTTTCTTAGTTAACATATCGTATTTTGGATTTAATTAACAAAGTGATGTAGTCACTCTTGTTTAAATCCACACAATCAAACCTTTGATGTCATTACCTTTGTACTTGTCTCAAGTCATACAATGACTTTACAAACTAGCACATTTTCTTCTAGGTTCCATTTCTTGAACCGTTTCAACACTTTGATCAATTTCATTCAAAGTATCAAATATTCACTTCCATGAATTTGACATCAATACTTGGTTTCCATTTATTTTATTTTCTTTTGATTTTTATATATATTCAAACTTATTGAATCATATATAACAAACCAATATCCACAATTGTTATGAACATAACTCATGAAACATAATCCACCATTTAGTAACCAAATTCAATTTCCTTGATAATTGGACTTGCTACTTTGCAAAACACCCCCACATTAACAAGTACGTAGGCCTACGTTTCCATAATTCATATGGACATCTCATTGTTTTCTTGGGAAAACCTTTCCAATAGGTAATTATTTTCCAAAGTATACTCACCCCCACATTTTTGGGTTAGTCCCAAAATTAGCAATAATGCCAATTTTCATTATTAACACCATTTGATCATGGTGTACATTGTGGACACTTTGTTTCATTGTTCATGTACAACAAACCCCTAGGGTTGTTCTATGTAAATTTTCTCTTCTAAATCGACATTTAGAAAAGTTATTTACATCCATTTGATGTATTTCAAATTCTGCTATGCAACAATTGCAAATACAACTCTTTATTCTCGTGATGAGAGAATAAGTACAAAAGTAATCAAGGTCTTCATTTTTCTTGTAATCCTCAATTACAAGTCTAGCCTTGTACTCATTAATTATTCCATCGGTCTTCATTTCCTTTTTGAAAATTCACTTATATGCTAGTGATTTACTACTCGGAGGTAAATCCACTAGTTTCCAAGTGTGATTTTCCAAGATGGAATCAATCTTACATTTAATGGCCTATTTCCACAAAGATCCTTCCAAAGAACTCAATATCTTTATAACTTTGTGATTCACTTTCTATCATGGAGGTTAGAAAATCCGGGCCATAGAATTTTCTTGTCCTACCTCATTTGCTATGTTGAGGTCATGCCTCTTCTTTATCATTCCTCATGATAAGTTTCTTCTTCTATTGAATCATGAATCCGTTTAAATGAGTTTGCCTCATCTCTTGATGTACACGAAAATATATTCTCAAAGAAAGAGACGTTTCATGATTCCATTATAGTATTTTGTGCGCATACATTGAATCTTGGATTCATACACATGAATTCTATAAGAAGTACTACTATTTTATGCATACTCTACAAATATGCCACCAGTAGTCTTTAGTCCAATTTATACACAAACTCCACTTATTTGTGTTTTATCACTATATCTTTAGTAAGTTGGTTTACAACTTTTCCTTTTAAAGAGATAAGACTCATCATTTTGCTTTTTAACAAGCAATGATAACGGTAATAGATTACATATTACCACCATTTGTTTGAATCATCTTCACATTATAACCATCACTATGATTATTTAATTCAAAACACATTTTACATCTTAATTGAATTTCTTTTTGAATGAGGGCATATAATCCAATTAACGAGACTTATTCTCATTATTGATTACTACCTCAACTCACCGATTAATTCAATTTCCATTTTATTCATTCACATAATGAATGTTATGATTGATGACATCTACAAAAGATTGTCTCTTAATCCACAAGGTATATGTTTGACTTTTCAAACAAGTTTGACCAACTTTGTCTTCGCCTTGAGCATTTCAATATGCTCCATCACATTTTGCTTTCGCCACAAAAGTGTTAGAAAGTTCTTCTCCGAATCTCTATTCTCTTTTCCAACACAATACGAATAGCAAGCACCTTAACATTCATTTTACTCATTAATGTTTAAGGTGATTCTTGAAACCTTTTCAAGTAGGAAGCGATTTTTCAATTATTTCCGTCACTTGGAAATTTCACTCAACACAATTTATCGACATGGTTTTCAAGAAAAATATTTTCAATTCTTCCATTAACCTTTTCTGTTTCATGGAGTCCATTATTTTAAAATCAAGAAAACGGCCTACAAAGAATTTCTTTGCACCAACATTCTCGATTTTATATTAATAGTCCAAAGACTCTCATCATTCCTTTGCCGTTTTCTTATTACTATACACATTACATAATGAATTCGACAATTCATTAATTATATAGTTTCGGTAAAAGAGATTTGCATTTTTCAACCATACCCATGGCTTGAAAACATCCGTCTCATTTTCACCCAACTTTGTAAGATTTTCCAAACGAAATCTCTCTAAGTTCAAGGTGGTCAAGTAGAACATATTTTGTTGCCATCACTTAAAGTCAAGGCCAACAAAATTTTCTAACTTCTCACTATGTTGATCCGATATATTTGGAACAACCACATTCCATTAGAGATTTGTCTCCACACAAAGAGCCTTTAATTTTCAACAATTATCACTTTGTTGTTACAAATATAACTCTCTAACTTAATTAGAGAATTCACTTTAAGAATAAATTGCTAATTAAATAGGAGAAATAACACAATTTATTTCTCATAACCACTCATATTTATAAACCTCTAAATTCCTTAATGGAATTGTAATTAAAGGTTAATAATTCCAAAACATTAAAGGTCTCATCTTGGAGCCTCTAGATTAGAGAAAAATCACATTCTCATTTACAAAATACACAATTTTTTTTAGAAGTTTTTCATTCTAAATATTTTGTGTTATTTGTCATCATCAACAACAATAAGATTTAACAACTTCCTTCAAGAAGTCTTATTGTTTTTATCTTTATGACATTAGTCACATATTTCCCCAATAGGTTTTAACAACTTCTTTCAAGAAGCCCTATGATTTTTGTTCTTGTAACATTTTTCAATGTTCACAACAATGGAATTTAACAACTTCTTTCAAGAAGCTCCATTTTTATTTTTTTTTTTTTTTTTTTGTGACTTTTATCACTATTGACACTAATAGGGTTTAACAACTCCGTTCAAGAAGCCCTATCATCTTTGTCAATAGATTATTGAAAATATGCAACGTTAAAGAAATACATCTTTCAACATTCATCTTCTCAACTTAGTTCAACGAACTTTTCGTTAACGTTAAAGATTACTTCTTTACCCGTTAATTTTCTCAACTTAGTTCCAACAAACTTTTCATTTATAAAATGCAACGTTAAAGACTAAATCTTTACCCGTTCATTTTCTCAACATAGTTCCAATGAACTATTCATTTCACAATATGATTCTTGTGAACCATAAGAACGTTAAAGATGACATCTTTAACCGTTCATTTCCTCAATTTAGTTCAAACGAACTTTCAATTTTTTTTTCTCACTATGATTTCCATGAACCATAAGAGTGTAGGTGTTAGTGCCCTAGGCCTATAGAGATAGACCTTTATGTAATGTCATTGTTCATTTATATATGAGATTGCTTCTTTGATTATTATATGTGTTTGCATGTTTAGTTATAATAATCGTGTCCCTAGTACTTATGAAGCACTAGTATGAAGTCTAATGGATAATCATGTGATGATTATATACATGGAGATGCACATTAGATTCATGGGTACTTGTTAGAGAACAAGGTACTGGACTTGACCCATTATGAGATTTATGTCATGGTCATATGTCATAATTAAATCTCATATAGTCATATCATTGATATCCTTTGACCTGAGATTATCATCGTCTTCCGCTCGATGAATATCATGTTTGTTATAGTTTAACGTTGTCTTTAACCGGATGACAATAAGGGCTATCATTGGCATGGTATGATTCTTGTTGGGAAGAATGATAAGTCAAGATGGAAATTGTCCCTCGTAAAAGAGAGATGTTTGCTAGGCCACTCGTAAGTAAGATTGATGTAGTGCATGGCCATGCCCGAATGAATTAATGTGATTAATATCATTCGATTAATCAATTTACTTGGTAACGAGAAAGCATTGAACAATATGAGTTGACGTGGACCATGACTCATGTTCAATATAACATCGTGTGACAATGGGATTGTGATATGTTCTATGTAGGAAAATCGAACTTGATATTATACTATTTGGGTAGGCATGATGGCTTGCTAGAGTCCGCTCATGTCTTATGAGGATCGATGTGATCGGACTCATTGCCAACATAGTATGGTCCTATGGGGTCACACGCATCGAACGAATTGTCAAAAATGAAGAAAATGAGTTTTCTGTGCTCAGGGGATGACTCGTCCCCATGACTGAACCAAGTCGTGCCTTATGAAGGGACGCCAGGATTAGTGGGGGTGTCCTGAGGGATGACTCGTGCTCTGGGGCACGAGTCGTGCCCAAAGGGACGACTCGTCCCGTGAGCAAAGCCAAGTCGTGCCCTATGAGGGGACGCCATAATCAGTGGAAGGTCCCAAGGGGACGACTCGTGCCCTGGGGGACGAGTCGTCCCGTCGGGCCTGGACTGATACGTAAATGACCTAATTTTAGGGTTTTTGCAATGGGATTTTATTTGTAACGTATAAATAATTGCCCCTGGTTGCCCTAGCCGTCATTAGAACGTTTTGGCTTGAGAGAAACACAAAAGTGAGAGATTTCAATTGAGAATTGAGAATCCAACACTACCAAATCCATTGTTCTTCATTGATTGAAAGGTGTTTCAATCAATAGGATCTAGCAATCCTCCTAGAAGAGTCCTAGGGTTCGTTCATCGCGTGGATACACATAGAGGATCTTCGCTTGTCAAGATCTTTAGTTCGTGATTCCCGTTCGTTCATCAAGGATTAACAAGGTCATTCAATCTGGAGTCGGGTCAAGTTTATCAAAGGCAAAAGCATTCAAGGTTGGTATTTCTATTTCATCTTTTCTTAATTAATCATCTAGAACGGATTCTAGGGCTTGGGATTTTTCGAGTTATTGCTTATTCCGCTGCGCATGGACCCTCGGAATCCCAACAGTGGTATCAGAGCCCCGTTCATGATGTTTAGTTAGATAATCATGATAATTGTGTAATGTGATTATATGAATTTTCATGATGTGCATGATCTAGAATATGAATTTATATGGGATTTGCTTATGGAAGTAATTGTATATGTAGATATACCATGATTATGAATTGAATTATGTGATTAATGTGATTAATCTATAATATGGATTTTGATGTATTACTTAGTATATAGGCTGGAAGCCAAGACCTTCCCTTGAGCACTTACGGGAAGTGTGGGATAACTTTGGATACGATGCCACGTACTAGTAATTACTGATCAAATATGATTTGTGTTGCATCATTCCAAGTTTATAATTATGCTCATATAGTTTTCATGAATCAACCTTGGCATGTAATTGATAAGCATGAAAAATTGAACCTTCTTTGTAATTTGAGTTTGTTTTATGCCATCCATGTTTAAACACTTGTGAGTACACGGATAGTTTCATGTAGGCTACGCCACAGCGAGGTACATTGATTCTATCTTTGTATGATCAAGATGAGCAAATAGTGATTGCTATACGTTTAACATGGTTGAACTCAATTAGGCTATCAAAACGGTTTTGGGCCTAAGGCATAAGATGAGATTGAAACATGTGACATATGATGTCTATAATCTCATAATGATCTAAGAGTCATATATAGATATGATTGATAAATGTTATCTACCTTTTTAGTTTAATTTTGAGCAGTCGTGCCATAGCCGACTTGAAATTAAATTAAAGTTGGGTCTTAGCCTATTAAATTATATTATACATGTTTGTATAAGAAGGTTATATAATTTAGTGGGAGTATTTGTGAAATACGTTAATTAATCTCTTAAATGAATTGGTACTTATATGTGTTCATATCTTGTTGCATATCTTTGTAGATCAATGGCTGTAAACAATAATCAAAACATGTCATCGCGATCGAGTCCTTGAGAAGGACAAGTTAGAGGAGAATGGCAATAACTATGTGGATTGGATCCGCAGTTTGGGAATTGTTCTCAAACAGGAAAGGAAGTTGTACATTCTCGATGGACCCGTTCCACCCGAGCCGGCTGCTAATGCAACTAAAGCGGAAAGGGACCAACATAAGAAGCATATGGATGATTCTATTGATGTTGGTTGCCTGATGCTTGCTACCATGTGTTAGGCTCTCCAGAAGGACCTTGTACACATGGAAGCCTATGATTTGGGAAATCATTTGAAGGAAATGTTCCAGTTGCAAGCACGTACGGAAAGGTTTGACACTATGAAGGCTCTTCATTCATGCAAGATGATTGAAGGACAACCTGTTGGGCCTCATTTGTTGAAAATGAAGGGTCACCTCGAACATCTTGAGAGGCTTGGATATCCTATCCAGTTAAAGCTGGCTACGGATATGATATTGCATTCACTCCCTGAAAGTTATAATCAGTTTATTCTTACTTATAACATGAATGGGATGAATAAATCTCTGTCTGAATTGCATGGGATGCTAAAGAATGCGGAGAACAATATTACCAAGAAAACCAATCAAGTGTTGATGGTGAATAAAGGAAAGGGGTTCAAAAACAAGGGTAAAGCAAAAGTTGCTAAACCGGAGGCAAAGGTTGCCGTTGCTGAGAAGCCTAAACCCAAATCCCAAAAGGATGCGGTGTGCTACCATTGCAAGGAAACTGGGCATTGGAGGCGTAACTGCAAGCTTTATCGGGAAGGATCGAAGAAGAAGGGCAATGAGATTGCCATGACTTCAAGTATCTATGTGATAGATATTTTACTTTCTACCTCTAGTTCTTGGGTATTAGATACCGGATGTGGATCTCACATTTGCCTAAATGTGCAGGGACTAAAGAATAGAAGGTTGCTCAAAGAGGGTGAAGTAGATTTACGGGTTGGAAATGGAGCAAGAGTTCTTTGCATTGGCCGTAGGGACTTACGAAGTCACTTTACCAAGCGGAGTAATTTTTGTTTTAAATAAGCTGTTATTATGTTCGGATTTGAGCGTAAACATTATTTCTATTTCATGTTTAGACAATGAGGGTTACAATTTTCTTATTGCGAATAAGAAATTTTCAATTTATTTGAATGACATGCTTTATTGTGTTGCTCATTCTTTTAATGGCCTTTATGTCTTGGATGTTGAGAATAATGTTGATAATGTCTATCATGTTAGTAAGAAATCCAAACCAAATAATGTGAATGACACATATAAATGGCATTGCCGTCTTGGGCACATAAACGAGAAACGCATCTCTAAACTCCATAAAGATGGATATTTAGACTCATATGATTATGAATCATATGATGTTTGCGAGTCTTGTTTATTGGGCAAGATGACTAAAGCACCTTTTACTAAGAGTAGTGAAAGGGCTAGTGATTTGTTGGCTCTCGTACATACTGATGTATGTGGACCAATGAATAGCATTGCTAGGGGAGGATTTCGGTACTTCATAACGTTCACTGATGACTTATCTAGATATGGCTATGTCTATCTGATGAAGTACAAAAGTGAAGCATTTGAGATATTTAGAATATTTCTAAGTGAAGTACAGAATCAACTTGGCAAAACTATTAAAACACTTCGATCCGATCGAGGTGGTGAATATTTGAGCCAAGAATTTGACGATCATCTGAAAAGTTGTGGAATTGTTTCAGAACTTACTCCACCCGGAACACCACAATGGAATGGTGTGTCCGAGAGGAGAAATCGAACTCTATTAGATATGGTTCGATCGATGATGAGTCAAGTGAACCTTCCTATTTCCTTTTGGGGACATGCACTGGAAACAGCTGCTTTCACACTTAATAAGGTCCCTACTAAATCGGCTCCTAAAACCCCACATGAGATGTGGCATGGAAGAAAGCCTAGCTTATCTTTCATGAAGATTTGGGGATGTGAGGCTTATGTAAAGAAATTGGTTTCTGAACATAAACTTGCACCTAGATCTGATAAATGTATTTTTGTTGGTTATCCTAAGGAAACGAAAGGATATCAATTTTACAACCAATCCGAGAACAAAGTGTTTGTTGCTCGAAACGGTGTCTTTCTAGAGAAAGAGTTTCTCTCTAAAGAAACTAGTGGGAGTAAAATTGATCTTGAAGAAATTCAAGAACCTGAAAATGACATAGAGCCAGTAGTAGAGACGGAACCAAATTCACAAGCTGTTGTGGAACCGGTTCAAGATACACAAGTTCTTCGCAGATCGGATAGGATACGATCCGAACCTGAGAGATATGGATTTCTCATGACGGAAAGTAATGAAATAGAAATCATTGAGAATGATGAACCTACTTCCTATCAAGAGGCGATGTCCACTCATGATTCGGACAAGTGGCTAGGAGCCATGGAATCCGAAATCAAATCCATGTACGATAATAAAGTTTGGAACTTGATTGATCCACCCGAAGGTGTAAAAACCATAGGGTGCAAGTGGGTTTTCAAAAAGAAAACAGACATGGATGGGAAGGTACATACTTATAAGGCTAGGCTAGTTGCTAAGGGGTATAGGCAGATTCATGGCGTTGACTATGATGAAACCTTTTCGCCCATAGCAATGCTTAAGTCTATTAGAATCCTAATTGCCATAGCCGCATATTACGACTATGAGATATGGCAAATGGACGTCAAAACAGCGTTTCTTAACGGAAATCTACTTGAGGATGTATACATGATACAGCCTGAAGGGTTTGTCGATCCAAAGGATTCTAACAAAGTGTGTAAGTTGCAGAGATCCATTTATGGATTGAAGCAAGCTTCCCGGAGCTGGAATCTACGTTTTGATAAATCAGTCAAAGAGTTTGGCTTCATCAAAAACGAAGATGAACCTTGTGTATACAAGAAGATAAGTGGGAGCATAGTGCTATTTCTGGTATTGTATGTCGATGACATCTTGCTCATTGGAAACAATGTTCCTGCACTTGAGACTGTAAAGTCCTGGTTAGGAAAATGTTTCTCAATGAAAGATATGGGTGAGGCGGCTTATATCCTTGGTATCAAGATCTATAGAGATAGATCAAGAAGGATGATTGGTTTGAGTCAGAGTACATATATTGACAAGGTCCTTAGAAGATTCAACATGGAAAATTCTAAGAGAGGATACTTGCCAATGGAACATGGCATTACTCTTAGCAAGACTCATTGTCCTAAGACAAATGATGAGCGAAAGAGGATGAGTGATATACCATATGCTTCGGCAATTGGGTCTATCATGTATGCTATGTTATGTACTAGACCTGATGTCTCGTACGCTCTAAGCGCAACGAGTAGATACTACCGATCCCGGTGAGAACCATTGGATAGCTGTCAAGAATATCCTTAAGTACTTGAGAAGGACTAAGGATGTATTCTTGGTATTTGGAGGAATGGAAGATGATCTGGTTGTAAAGGGTTACACAAATGCAAGCTTCCAAACCGACAAAGATGACTATAGATCGCGATGCTGGTTTTGTGTTTATGCTAAATGGAGGTGCCGTTTGTTGGAAGAGTTCCAAGCAGCACCGTTGCTGATTCTACAACAAGCCGAATACATAGCGGCATCGATGCGACTAAGGAGGCGGTTTGGATCAAGAAGTTCGTTAGTGACTTAGAAGTCGTTCCGAGTATCACTAACCCGATAGAGCGCCGTTTCATGACAACAATGGTGCTATTGCCCAAGCAAAAGAACCAAGGTCACATCAGCGATCCAAACACATTTTGAGACGCTTCCACCTCATTCGAGAAACTGCGTGAAAGGGAGGACGTCAAGATATGCAAGGTACCAACGGATGACAACATCTCGGACCCTCTCACCAAGCCTTTACCACAAGCTAAACATGATGGTCATGTTAGGTCCATGGGTATAAGATACATGAACGATTGGGCCTAGTGCAAGTGGGAGACTGTAGGTGTTAGTGCCCTAGGCCTATAGAGATAGACCTTTATGTAATGTCATTGTTCATTTATATATGAGATTGCTTCTTTGATTATTATATGTGTTTGCATGTTTAGTTATAATAATCGTGTCCCTAGTACTTATGAAGCACTAGTATGAAGTCTAATGGATAATCATGTGATGATTATATGCATGGAGATGCACATTAGATTCATGGGTACTTGTTAGAGAACAAGGTACTGGACTTGACCCATTATGAGATTTATGTCATGGTCATATGTCATAATTAAATCTCATATAGTCATATCATTGATATCCTTTGACCTGAGATTATCATCGTCTTCCGCTCGATGAATATCATGTTTGATATAGTTTAACGTTGTCTTTAACCGGATGACAATAAGGGCTATCATTGGCATGGTATGATTCTTGTTGGGAAGAATGATAAGTCAAGATGGAAATTGTCCCTCGTAAAGAGAGATGTTTGCTAGGCCACTCGTAAGTAAGATTGATGTAGTGCATGGCCATGCCCGAATGAATTAATGTGATTAATATCATTCGATTAATCAATTTACTTGGTAACGAGAAAGCATTGAACAATATGAGTTGACGTGGACCATGACTCATGTTCAATATAACATCGTGTGACAATGGGATTGTGATATGTTCTATGTAGGAAAATCGAACTTGATATTATACTATTTGGGTAGGCATGATGGCTTGCTAGAGTCCGCTCATGTCTTATGAGGATTGATGTGATCTGACTCATTGCCAACATAGTATGGTCCTATGGGGTCACACGCATCGAACGAATTGTCAAAAATGAAGAAAATGAGTTTTCTGTGCTCAGGGGACGACTCGTCCCCATGACTGAACCAAGTCGTGCCTTATGAAGGGACGCCAGGATCAGTGGGGGTGTCCTGAGGGATGACTCGTGCTCTGGGGCACGAGTCGTGCCCAAAGGGACGACTCGTCCCGTGAGCAAAGCCAAGTCGTGCCCTATGAGGGGACGCCAGAATCAGTGGAAGGTCCCAAGGGGACGACTCATGCCCTGGGGACGAGTCGTCCCGTCGGGCTGGGCGATACGTAAATGACCTAATTTTAGGGTTTTCGTAAAGGGCTTTTATTTGTAACGTATAAATAGTTGCCCCTGGTTGCCCTAGCCGTCATTAGAACGTTTTGGCTTGAGAGAAACACAAAAGTGAGAGGTTTCAATTGAGAATTAAGAATCCAACACTACCAAATCCATTGTTCTTCATTGATTGAAAGGTGTTTCAATCAATAGGATCTAGCAATCCTCCTAGAAGAGTTCTAGGGTTCGTTCATCGCGTGGATACACATAGAGGATCTTCGCTTGTCAAGATCTTTAGTTCGTGATTCCCGTTCGTTCATCAAGGATTAACAAGGTCGTTCAATCTGGAGTCGGGTCAAGTTTATCAAAGGCAAAAGCATTCAAGGTTGGTATTTCTATTTCATCTTTTCTTAATTAATCATCTAGAATGGATTCTAGGGCTTGGGGTTTTTCGAGTTATTGCTTATTCTGCTGCGCATGGACCCTCGGAATCCCAACAAAGAGATCCATCATCTATTGTATAAACACTAGAAGTGGCATCACCACAACTATTTTACACAATCGTTTCAACATCCTCGATGTTCATCCGTTAATTCACTATAAGTTCAAGTAATTAATTTAGCCTTAAAAACTTGTTCTGTTCTGGAATTTTTATCTCCATCTTCACATAATAATTTTTCGATCCCACCGTCCAAAATATTCTTCTATGAGTCAGGAAAATGCCCACCAAATTTGAGATCGATCCAACGGTTAACGAAGCGGAAAATGGAGTTTTTCCACAGATGGTCATAGAAAATTTGTGCTGGAAATTTGCTTCTTTTCCATCAATTTTTCGTCTCTTTTTGCCATCTCTTTACATCTTTTCTCTTGTGGTCATTGATGCACCGGATTTTTCAAATCTGTAATTCTTTCTCAAATAGGTTAATTAGTCTTAAGATTGTTAGACAAAATCTATACAATCGAGCACAAATGAGAAAAGAATTACAATGAATTGAAATATAATATACAACATAAAAATGATAAAGAGAAAACCGTAAATTCATTGTCTTGAGTTTGCTTGAATCCGTGCCATAACCTCCTTGAATCGTCATCTTGAATTTGCTTGAATCCGAGTTGTGTGTGACACACTCTCCTTAAGACTAATTCGCCCCCTCACTACGAGTGCTCGAGGTCTTCAATAGACGTTAGTCTCCCAGGATAAAACGGATGAACCGGAACAACTTTGCACTTAAAGTTTTCCGGCAAATTTCCCTATGCTTGGACAAAATCACCATGGATATTTCTCTAGGAGGCCAAAGGAAGAAGATAACAAAATTGCAAGAGGGAGGGTGGAAAGATTGATGAAAAACATTCTAGTTTCTTGTTGTGGGTAACTCTCATTTAGCTCCACCAAAAGTCCTAGGATTTTATATGAAGGTCCTTTCAATTTGTAACCCCAAGACTCTTGGTATGTATCCAATTAATCCCTTAATAATTTGGATTTATGGAACATCAATATCCAATTAATCCCTTAATAATTTGGATTTATGGAACATCATCAATATTTTGATGAAGTTTCAAAAGTTACACTTTCAACCCATCAACTTTGAGCTATCATATCTTTCTTATCCAATACCAAATTGGACATCTAGATATTTCATTTTCATGTTCTCACAACATGGAACATGAACCCACAATAATCTTTGTCAAACGACAAACGATTCCTGTAAGGAAAATACACAATTTCCTTCACATATAACGAATTTTTCCAACATCATACAGATAAGAGAGAAAGAAGACCCAACGTGACATTGAGAATGATGACAGTCCTAGTGTGATTACACCAATGATGACTACACAAGATAGATTGCAGCGGAGAAAAACCATCTAGGGTTATGGATGTGATCACATCAGAGGTTGCATCAACATGTTTAGAGGGATTATACCAAAAGTCACTCGACCATGGAGGGAAGGGAGAAGATTAGAAGATGTCATGAGTACGATTTGAGAAGGAGAAAATATAGAGAGAATGGAATAATAAGAGAATAAGAGGAAGAGTAGGGAGGAGTATGTAGGAGAGAGTATTAAGTGGTGGCCATAGGAGGAGAGCCGAGAATTAAGAAAAGAAGAAGAAGAAGAAGAAGAAGAAGAAGAAGAAGAAGAAGAAGAAGAAGAAGAAGAAGAAGAAGAAGAAGAAGACAAGGAGGAAGGAAGAAAAGATTGGATAATTTGGCTCTGATACCATATAGAAGTAAGAGAGAATGTGAAATTGATCAAGATACTACCTAACTGTTGGAAAATAATTGGCCACTAATTTGAAAGAGAAATTTATTTTCTCTTGTTGAAATGAAATCCAAGGTGTGACATTTGTCTTTCTGTATCTTTAACCTCATACTACAATTCCATAAAGGAATTTAGTGACTTTAAATTTGGGTTGGTTATTACAAGAATAAAATGGGTTAATTGTTTTATTGAATGACCTTTATTCTTGAAGTGAAATCTCTCATAAAGGTAAATAGTATGAAACCACCAAAGTCAAAATTTGAGATTTTAATTATTCAAGACTAATGTCAATTAATTCTTAATTACCTACATGTTTATATTATTATTTTTGTCTCATCTCTTGGCTAGAGAAGAATAGATAGAAGAAGAGATTAAGAGATTCTCAAGTTGTATACTATAGAGATAGAATCTCTATTGTTTGTATTCTTAAAATTCTAAAGCTTAAGAAATTTTCTTTTGGTTCTTTGAATTTCTAGTTGGTGATATTGTTCAAGCATAATTCAATTCGTCGGGAGCCTAAATTGCGGAGTTGCACCCGGTTCGTCCATTCTATCCTGCGGGATTAATGCGCGTGGAAGCCACGAGCACTATTAGAGAGGGGGACAAATTAGTTTTAAGAAAAGTGTATATCACGGCTCGGACACAAGTGAATCAAGACAACTTACATACGATTTTCTCTTTTCAATTTCAATTTTGTATTGTAAATTGTATTCCAATTTTATTATAATCCTTTCATATTGTGATCATTATGTAAAATTTTGTCCAATACTAACTTGGTAATGCCGATTAGGTTAGAGATTAGAATGACTGAACGATAAACAAGAAACAATATTTGAAAGCTTCAAGCTTTTCTTTTCTATTTCATAAAATCAAAGTCTGTCTCAAACAATACCCTAACACAACTATAAATACTAACTAAGAAAACCCTAATGAAAATCCTAGAACACTTTTTAATTAAAAAGACTAAAACACCCTTAATTAACAATTCATTAAAACATTAAAATCCTAAAACATAAAGCCCAAACACCAGCCAACACTGAAGCCCAAATCTGCTCTGTTTCTGCCGCATGCTTCTGTTCTGCTGAAGCCTTCCGCCTGGCTCCCAGGCGCCCGCCTGGCCTAGGGTGAGGCACCCGCCTCGCTTGCAGACGGCCTGCCTCTGTTTCTGTCGTTGCTGCCTTGTTGCTTGCCTCTGTTTCTGTTTTTGCTCCTTCTGTCCCGTATCATACTGCATCATCCTCCCCTCCTTAGAAAAGACTTGTCCTCGAGTCAATATCCTCGATATGAACACCAAGATACCCCGAAAAATCTGAACTCCATTCGCAAAAGGAATTCGATGCCCTTGACAAACTTTAAACTTCATTGCCCTTGTGACAGCATCCATCCAATCAGCCCAATGCATTGATACCAAAAACTCAATAATCAAGTTTTGAATGATGTATCGAAGAGAAGAACGGGGGACATACGTGTCAAACGGATCTGTGTACCGAAGATCAACGGTCACCGCTTCAAATGTCCACACCAAGGTTGCCCCTTGATTATCAAATACTTCCTCGGTCTCCTTATCTGATTCAACAGACGATTTATTGTCATAAACAGGATCGGTTGTCGTCACTTGACAAACGTCACCATGACACATATCAAAAGTAGGTGATTTGGACCAATCAACAAGATTTTCTTGACTTGAAGATTCGAACAAAGAACCCTCTTTAAAACCAATAATATCCACCCAAGAATCAATCAAATCTTCCGGATTTGCATCAAACAGAGGGGGTTTTGACCAATCAACAAGATTTTCTTCACTTGGAGATTCGACAAAAAAAACCCTCTTTGAACCCAACAGTATCAATCCAAGAATCAAAGGAATCATTAGGATTTGCCTTACCTTCGATCTCCGGAATTTCGATCTTCATATCGACATCCCTCGAACGGTTAGCTGCATACCTGTCAAGATCTCCTCGATTTTGGCCGAAGGAATCCATCCCCTCTTGATACTCCTTTTCCTCTACTGGAACAACCGGATCTGAACCCTTCTTCGCTGGAAGCACCACGCGATCCATGCAGTTTTGGAGTATTTAAATTTGTCTTCGTATCTCATCTATCTCGATATTGCAACGGCTTCATTTGCGATGATGGTCATCTTCTTGGGGCTCCGCTGCACGGCTGCTCCATCGACCACCTCGTACACCACGAGCAACGCGTCCTCGTTCAGCCATTGATATTTGAACCGAAGCTCTGATATCAATAATGCCGATTAGGCTAGAGATTAGAATGACTGAACGATAAACAAGAAACAATATTTGAAAGCTTCAAGCTTTTCTTTTCTATTTCATAAAATCAAAGTCTGCCTCAAACAATACCCTAACACAACTATAAATACTAACTAAGAAAACTCTAATGAAAATTCTAGAACACTTTTTAATTGAAAAGACTAAAACACCCTTAATTAACAATTCATCAAAACATTAAAACCCTAAAACATAAAGCCCAAACACCAGCCAACACTGAAGCCCAAATCTGCTCTGTTTCTGCCGCATGCTTCTGTTCTGCTGAAGCCTTCCGCCTGGCTCCCAGGCGCCCGCCTGGCCAAGGGTGAGGCGCCCGCCTCGCTTGCAGACGGCCTGCCTCTGTTTCTGTCGTTGCTGCCTTGTTGCTTGCCTCTGTTTCTGTTGTTGCTCCTTCTGTCCCGTATCATACTGCATCGCCAAATAATGCCGAATGGGCTAGAGATTAGAATAACTGAACGATAGAACAAGAAACAATTTACGAAAGCTTCAAGCTTTTCTTTTCTATTTCATAAAATCAAAGTCTGCCTCAAACAATACCCTAACACAACTATAAATACTAATTAAGAAAACCGTAATGAAAACCCTAGAACACTTTTTAATTGAAAAGACTAAAACACCATTAATTAACAATTCATTAAAACATTAAAACCCTAAAACATAAAGCCCAAACACCAGCCAACACTGAAGCCCAAATCTGCTCTGTTTCTGTCGCATGCTTCTGTTCTGCTGAAGCCTTCTGCCTGGCTCCCAGGCGCCCGCCTGGCCTATGTTGAGGCGCCCGCCTCGCTTGCAGACGGCCTGCCTCTGTTTCTGTCCCGTATCATACTGCATCACTTGGCGTACAAGATATTGACAATAAAAGAAATATAATCTATATACTATATGAAAGCAGAAGAATTTTCAGGATTCACACAGCGCCACGTGGCATTATGATGTGGAAAGCCACGTGGCAATTCTCAATTGGTCATCCTTTAATTCTTCCAACGCCTAAAAAAAAAATTAAAAGCCTAATTCCTTTGATTTCGGATAACTTAATCTATCAATTTAAAATTCAAATCATTTTCCAAATAAACTCCTAATAAAAAGTTTATTTTAGGAATTATTTATTTGAAAAAACTCCAAAAATATTATTTAGTTTAAAATTACCTTTTGTAACTGAATCAATCAATTTAAAATTCAAACCATTTTGAATCACCTAATCTAAAGATTTGATCGGATTTTTAAAATTTGAAATTTTTTCATGCAATCCCCGAAAATAAGAAATATAGAATTGATTTTCATAGAATTTGATTTTTAAATGGTAAGCCATTATTTCATGTAATCAACGAAAATAAAAAATAAAATAAAAATAAAAGCCTAATTCCTACCATTTAGGATAATTCAATTTTTTATCTTAATTGATTATCTTTATTTTAATAGATAATAGATAATTCAACATATTTTTAAAGTGTTAATTTTAAATTCAAAATTAAGGATCATTATAATCCGAAAATTATAAATAAATTTTCCAAATTAAGGATCATTATAGTCCGAAAATTCAAACCTAAAATTAAAAAAACAAAAAAATTCAAAGCTCAATTCCTTTGGTTTCGGATAACTTAATCAATCAATTTAAAATTCAAACCATTTTCCAAATAAACTCCTAAAAAAAGTTTATTTTAGGAATTATTTACTTGAAAAAACTCCAAAAATATTATTCAGTTATAATCCTAACATTATAAATACATGTTTTCAGTTTCCATAAAAATTATAAATTCAAACCTAGAGTGAATTACGAAGGAAATACATATTTTCAGTTTTCGCCAATTTTTTTTTGAATACTCAGTTTTTCGTTTCAACTCATAATGGAATCTTCAATTTTCGCACTTACATATCTCCATCTGTTTTTTCTTCTCACACGCGACAGGTCTTTCACAAGAGCCAGAAAATCAGAGCCATCAGTTCCATTGTTCACTGTGATAGAATCCGTCGTGAAGGTAATCCTATTTTTTTTATTCACTCTAAAATGTTTTATGATTAAAATTTGGGCTGAATCTATTGTTTGTTAATTTCAGAGATCAATGAAACAAACAGTCGGTTGATTCTCTCACATTTCATCAGCTTTGGATCTACTTTTTTTTTGCCAGAAGTCACAAATTTTTTAAATAGTTCGGGCATTGAACAGGAAAAAATCACTGATGTATTGTACGACAATTTTAAAACTAAATTCAATAAACTTGTGAGAGATTTGAAAGATGAATGTTGTTTTAGCAACCTCAATTCATGTAAGTAATTCTTTTAATTTAGTAGTTTAAGTTCGATTTTATGAATGCAGTTTTTTTTTAACAATCTCTATTTTAATTATATATCTGTTCATCTATGCAGTTTTCGTCTCTATCATCTCCGTGAAGTTTTTTAAACGCGGACTACCTCATGGTCACATTCGAATTGATGTTAACTATATAGATCAAGTGTGCCTTAATTATGTCGACAACAATCAAGTTCTTTAGTAGGAATAATGTTACTCACGAATTTAATTTATTTTAATTTTTTTTTAATCATTCGAATTGATGTCATGTTATCTTTAAGTTTTTAGTTTATTTTTCTTTTTTTTTTTGATTTATGCAACGATGAATTTTTTTATACCATTTGCATTTGTTGTCATTTAGGCAATGTGACTGCAATAATTATTCAGTTTTTTTTATTTATTTTTTTAAATTGTAATGAATTAGGCAAAGTCAATGGATTTCTACTTATTTGATTTCTTCATAACATTTCGGTTTAGATTCAAAAACAAAAAAAAAATGTCAAATTATTTGGCAAATAGCTAGATAAACCTGCAATTACAGAAAATAACCATGGCCAAATGTACTTAAAATGTCAAAGTGTTTGATACTAAGTAAAGCTAATTTCTAACTTCCAACTTTGTCCCAGTTTCCTTTCAGTTCTCATAATCAAGTTGGACAACTGACAATAATTTGATTGATGTTTTGAAGCCAATAGTGAAAAATTATCTCTGGCCAACACAATCGAATATTGAAATGCAAAATCATTTAAAATATTATTAAAACAGTTATATATTTTCAGAGATCATAGATAAAAAAAAAACATAAAGTTATAATGTATCAAAATAAAACAGTTATATATTTTCTAAATCACAAATGAAAACTGCGTTCAACCATTTCAAAGTTTGATTTATTCATAAATTTTCGGATCAATTTAAAGTAATCAATTCCTAAATTTTCGGCAATCATAGATTTTCAACTAATCAACTCCTAAATTTTTTTGCAATCATAGATTCAAAAAAATAAAAAAATTCCAAATTTATTTTAAGTATTTTCGGTAGTTATATATTTTCTATTATTTATATGGAGAATTATTTTGTAAAGTGATATAATTTACAAAAGATTCATAAAGTGATATAATTTACAAAAAAATCTTTTGTAAAGTGATATAATTTACAAAAGATTCATATTTATCCCCAAGATTTGAAGTATTTTAAAACAGTTATATATTTTAGGTAGATTATTAGTGAAAAATAATTTCATAACAATCCAATTAAATCACCTGTATCCTATAAATACTAAGTCATTCATCTATATTTCGCATATCACTGTTTTTTTATTTTTCACTGTCAACTCTTCAAATTTCTTTTTTGTATTCAATTACAATGGTTACCATTGATAGTCTTCCTATGGAACTTATCATTGAAATTTTTCTTCACGTTCTCGCAAATTCTTTTTTTGATTTCCTGAATCTTAAATCAACTTCTAGAATCTTTTGGGAGGCAGGGAAGGATGAATTTATATATCAGCAAGGTTCACTTCGTGATTTTCCAATTAGCCCATGGTGGCGTCGGAGTAATGTAGCAACCAGATTTATGGATAGGTGCCTTGAATGTGGAAATCCTGATGCTCTATTCCGTCACGGGTTGGTATGTAAATAATTACATATTTTTCTTAATATTTTCGGTACTAACAATCTTATAAGTATTTTTTTTTTCGTTATTTAGAGTAATATTAATTAATTTCTCTCTTTTTCAGATTGGTTCATGTGATAAAGGGAGTTTTCATTCTGGTATTACCTATTTAAAACAAGTTGCAGATAAAGGTCATATGGAGGCATTGTATACTCTAGGGATAGTACTACTTTTCATTGAAGAGGAATCGAATATAGATATGGGAAAGCAAATAATCATGAGTTTCCGAAATTCCGACTTCACCAAGATTCAGTCCATTAAATATCGTTTTAATTTGAAGGCATACATCAAATCATTATGGAAGAGTGATGATTATTACTTTTCCACATGGCCAATATTTTGCAAGGTTGAAGCTCATTTCAAGGACAAAAATTGGTGCTATTATTCAAGACATGAAAATACTGGATGTGCTAATTGCATATTTGACCTTGAAATCTATGAGTTGTTTAAGGGATGTGAATGATTTTATTAGTCTTTTTAGGTTTAATAGTTCCATTTGATTATATGATTTTTTTGAAGATTATATTTAGGTTTAGTTGTTTGTTATGATTTATTAGGATGTTTTTCTAAAATGAAATATAAATAAAATTTTCGGAAATCTTAGAACATTTAGTTGTTTGTGGAATTCCTGGTGGAGCTACTAAAACTTCCATCGTTATGCATCATTTTGTAATTTGCACATGCAATTAGGATAGCATATGTGAGATCTTTACGGTGCATATGGATTCATATGCTCTTGATAGTGCTTAAAAATCAACTTTGTAAAAAGTTCTCCTTAGTTGGAACGTAGGTGGTTACATAGTGAATCTGATATAAAAAAAAACAAAATTAAAAAAAAATTAAAAAAAAAAAAACTAAATAAAAGCCACTGGAAAGTGGGAGCGTTGGCTCCAAAAAGTAGGGGGGCACCTGCTCCCAAATTTGCTCAAAACAATGAAAGTTGCTGGAAATAGGGAGCGCCCGCTCCAAAAGGATGGGAGCGCCTGCTCCCAAATTTGCCAATTTTAGACACAGTTTCTGGCCAAGGGGAGCGTCCGCTCCCAGGCATGGGGAGCGTCCGCTCCCAAGGGACAGTAGGCGTATTCATTGTCGGGTTTGGAGACTCAAAAGGCGTGTTATAAATCAAATATGTTATAATATTATATATTATAACTTATTTGATTTATTCACAAATTTTCTGATTAATTTGAACATAATAATAATAAGAATAGGAAGTGAATCAAATTCTCTAAAAATTAGGTTTTAGATTAATTCAAGTAATCAATTCCTAAATTTTTTGAAATTGATAGATTTTCAAGTAATCAACTCCTATATTTTCGGCAATCATAGATTCAAAAAAAAAATTTCCAATTTTTTTTTAAATATTTTCGGAATTTATATATTTTCTATTATTTATATGTAGAATTTTAATATATAAAGAGATATAATTTACAAAAGATTCAGATTTATCCCCAAATTAAAAGCCTAATTCCTTTGATTTCGGATAACTTAATCTTTCAATTTAAAATTCAAATCATTTTCCAAATAAACTCCTAACAAAAAGTTTATTTTAGGAATTATTTACTTGAAAAAACTCCAAAAACTTAATCTATCAATTTAAAATTATTTACTTGAATCACCTAATCTGAAGATTTGATCGGATTTTTTTAATTTGATTTATTCAGTTAATCACCGAAAATAAGAAATATATAATTGATTTTCCAAAAATTGATTTTTAAATGGTAAGCCATTAATTCAATCAATCAACGAAAATAAAAAATAAAATAAAAATAAAAGCCTAATTCCTAAGATTTGAAGTATTTCAAAACAGTTATATATTTTCTTGACTGTAACAGAAGATTTTCGAATATCATAGATAAAAAAAAACATAAAATTTCAAATTATTTGATTTATTCCAATAATTTCGGCATAGATTCAAAACAAAAAAAAAAATCACTTCCTATTTGATTTACTCATTAATTGTCAGCATAGATTCTAAAAAAAAACATATTCGAAATTTTTGATTTAGTCATATAATTTCGGAATTTTAAGTATTTTCGGAATGTATATGTTTTCTATTATTTATATATGAATTTAAATGTATAAAGTGATATAATTTACAAAAGATTCAGATTTATCCCCAAGATTGCAGGATTTATTTCTTTTTTATATATGAATTTATTCCTCTATATAATTTTCTTCACGTCTCTTCTCTATTTTTTACAGGGAAGAAGCCATTTTCACCACCCTAATTTTTCATCTCTTCTGCCCAATAACACCTCTGCCACCAACTCTCAGAAAAGGTAACATCAAACCCCATTAACTTTATTCATGTTTTCACTTTAAGGACATGCATATATTCTTATTGATGAATTTGAATGCTAGATGTCTATAGGAGTCCATTGATATCCCCAATCCTATTATTTTAAAACTTGAAGATCTCTGTTGTGTTTCATAAATTATTATATGATGATAAAACAATTATTTGTAATATGGAACGCTTTGTACTCCTCTTGTATTAAGTTCACATAATAATAATTGAAAAACAACAGAGGCCTCTATAATATCCTAAATTCTGAATAATATATAGCTTAAATTTTTGAGTCGTAGAATCATCATTACTTGATCATGGGAGCTTTTTTTTTTTTTTTGTTTCAGTCAATGCAAGATGTTAGTATTTAAAATTAACCTAATTTTAGGGAAACTATAAGATGTTAGGGTTCAAGTTATGTATACCGTTGGTCCAGCCAATAGAGAAGTTTAAAATTAACCTAATTTTAGGGAAACAACAGATGGATTCTTTTCGTATAAAACCTATATTTATGCATCAGAAAAGAAGCTACAGAGAATCATAATATACCTGACTATCAGAACCTTTATTCCGATAATAATTCTCTTCTGCACGCTGCAAGAACTCGATCTTATCATTTAGTCTAGATTTTGATGGTAAGCTTGAATGAGTCAGACTTCTCACAGCATCAATATCATCTGGAAAAATCCTCAACTTAGAGACCTATCAAGGATGACAAAGGCAACCAAATTAAAAAATAAAAATTAATTAACAATGAAATAATACTCCTTCTGTAATGTTATAAGCTACACTGAACACAAGAATCCATAAGAACGAAGAATATGAACTCAGAGAACTTTTATTACAAATTATGACACTAGATACGAAAAGAATCCATCTGTCTAATTTCCTTTCTATGCTAGAAGACATGAGAGAAGTCCAATGTTGGGGTCATTCCTAAATTAACTGGAAATATATAGTATGCATGCTGAAAAAGTTTCTTATTTAGATATCACACAACTGATGTTCTCAATATACGTAAGATAGATAGTCAAGGCATGAGTTGGATGTACACTTGATTAGCATTCACTAGCCATGTCTTACATATATATTTAAAATGACACAAGCTATTCTAAGTGAACAATTCATCACCCTCTAACATGTTGGTTCCTTAAAGTTAGCTTAAAATTCTCTGGATATTACACTTGACAATATTCTTAATCAGTAATGAAATTATCAGGCAACATGATCATTCAAATAAAATGATCCAAGTCAAGTAAACTGGTATGCTCAATAATGCTGATCATACAGCAGAAATACAAGTACAATTCACATACCACAATAAAGGGAGAATATGCAACTCACCAATTCTCTTCAAAAGTATATCTCTCAAATATCTTTTCCTTGACTGTACCGTGACACCATACCAAGTCGAAATCTTTCTGTTGCATAAAATAGAAACCTAAAGATTAAAACGTATAATGCAAAAACGTGAAGGAAATATAGCATGAAGATAATGAGTTGGGAGCAAGTTCGCTAAAAAATACGCATAAATTCCAAAAAAAAATAAAAATGACAGGTTTTTTTTTCTGAAGTTTGTCCACCCCCCCTCTCACCCCCACCCCCACCCAAACACACAATACACACAAATCAGTTTTTGTGAACAATAATTAGATCTTCACCTGCTGAGCAAGAACAAAGTAGTACAACATTCCTAGAGTAGCAGCTGCACTACATTGCTCAGCGGTAGCAAACAAGCCAACTTGAAGCAAAGGGTCAAAAACTTCTCGATAAAGCTTTTCTGAGCATCCAAATTGCTTAAAAAGTTCCCTCTATTACCGGTTGAAACATGAAGTCGTACTTTAAATCTTAAATGACATCTTAAATACGTTAAAGATTCATACATTCATTCTCAGTAACCAAATATAAACATTTATATACATAGGTACCTATTACTTCGCAGTTTGATTGAGACAAAACAACTCCAGTATTCGGTTGAACACAATACTTCTTAGGATTCGTCATCTTAACCTACATAACAAGTGGCAATCAAATTATGCAATCAAATAACCAATTCAAATCCTGCCCATTGAATAAAGCTACCAAAAACATAACCCAACATTGCCTTAAGCCAAAAAAATGCTGCTAAAAACCAGTCATATTCTGACTCATAGATGAAGAAGTGCAAAGCAGCTAATTGATCCAAAACAACAAAATGCTACCAACAAACTGCTTCAACACAGATTTAGCATTCTCAAAAAATCCAACACAACCTGAGAGAATCTGACTATAATAGTAACATGATTGAAATTCTGAAAAGAAAGATTAAGCATTCTCAAGCAATCTTATTTTACTTCAATCAAATACAAAAAATAACATGGTCATCAGCAAAACAAAGAATCCATCCCATCCCATCCAACTTGATTATAACCCCCCATACAATTTTACAAATTCAAGTAGATTGAAGATTCCAAATCAATAAGAACATAAATACAAGAGGATCTATTAAAGATTATCTCTGCCAAGATTGTAAAACAGCAGCATCGTCACATTAAAGATAATTTCTTTCTCCAGTTCTGAAAGGTTAATATATACTCCTTCCGTCCCACTACAAACTACATACTTTCCTCATAGGGTGTCCCACTACAAACTACACACTTCCTAAAATAGAAATGTTACTCATACATACACAAAACATAAACAAAAGCATATACATAAACAAAAACATAAACAAAAGCATACGCATACACATAAACATATATAAGTGTGTAACATCAGGCATATCATGATCAAGCACATGAAATAACAATAACAAAAGGATGTTTAGCCATACTCACATCAAGAGAAGAAGCATCATCTGCTACAGTATAGTTTGCAAATGCACGCAAAGCCTTTGTCTTCTCATTAACTTCCCCTAATCTATATGCTGCAGTGGATAGGTCAAATGTTACTCATACATACACAAAGAGGTTCGAACTTCCAGCTAATACTAATGTGAAACTTAAAAACAATATATATATAGAAATAGAAATATACCATAAGAATTTCAAGCTAATACTACTGTGAAACTTAAAAACTATATGAAATAAGTGGGAATACCGGAATTAACAACAAAAAAAGGTAACATGAAAAAAGATAAAATGAAAGTAAAACTGAACTCAAAAAACCAAGACTGTGAAACCAAATAGGAGTGTGACGAAGGGAATATCAAGAAAACCAACAGATTTCCTGACATCTCTTTTTGAAAGTACAAAAGAGTTAATATTTTAAAGAGGAGAGTTTCCATCATTTGAGAATTTCAAGAGGAGATTTTCCAACTTGTGCTCAAAGAGCCCATGAAGCACTAAAGCAGTTCACAATGTGCCAGACTTCTAAACAATGACTACACATGGGCTCCAATCATGTAGCCATCGAGAGGCTTCACATTAGAATGCTAACACGTATCAAATGATTCAAAGATTCAAACTTTCAAACTAAATTGCTTTCATATTAAGATTCTTATGTATTTCATTGATTTACAACATAGGTAATGGCTACAAACCGTATGATTGCTGTCAAATCAATTGACAAGAAAACTAAACAATCCAGCGTTAATGTCCGCATATTACGTCAATGGGAGCTGATTGGACAATACGGAAAAAAATCTACTGAACTTATATTGGTTGATCAGGAGGTAATAGATCTCATATATTTATTTTCACATGTTATTAATATTTCATTAATTAATTAATTAATTAATTAACTAATGATATTTAATATTTTATACAGGGATCTAAAATCCAAGCAACGATCCCTAGCAAATTGTCTTCCCAATTTACAAATAAGTTTCAAGAAGGAAAAATGCTAAAGATTTCCAAGTTTGGTGTCGAAGAAAACTGTGTTCAACCATTGCAAAAGGCGATACTAAATCACAAATGGAAACTTTGTATGAGTTTAGCGACTGACGTGTCTGAAGTCGACAAGTCTGTTCAAATTCCAGATAACAGTTTCGAGTTCACGCCTTTTCAAACAATTGGGAGTTTGAATTTGGATTTTGTAGTCGGTGAGAACTACAAATCGCATATTTTTTTCCCTGCTTATATTGATTATCTTTATACAGGTAAAACAAATGTTACTACTATGATATTTACTTACATTTGCTGAATATTTGATAGATGTGATTGGAGAGGTTATTTTTGTTAGAACATGGATTAATTAATATGTGTTATTTAATTCCATTTGTTATAATCATTTAATAATGTTAAAGTATAGACAAAATGTGTAGAATTCCATTAGGTGTAAGTACCATTAAATGATGGGCATAATGGTAACTTCACACCATCATCTTTATGAAAGGGTGTAGTCCCTAAATGAAGTGCCCCTTCTCTTATTATATAAAGGCTATCCATCAGCCATTTAGAGACACTTATTCATTCACTAAATTCAGTCACAAATCTTCTCTTTATTCACTAAGAAGATCAAGTGTGGGCACTATCATTTAGAAGTACTATCTCCCTACTCTCTTCTTTCATTCAAGAACAAGTATCAAGATCATACAATGGATTCTTCAGGTACACGCTTCCGTCTTCATCTTCCTCTCATTCTTAATCTAGTTGTGAGTCGGTTCATGGTTTGATGGATCGTTTTGTTCCAACAATTGGTATCAGAGCCTACTCATATACTAGATTGAGTTTGAAATTATTATAGAGCCTTGTGCTTTAATTTATTTCATATTTGTAATCCTTGTGTGATTTCATTTGGTTTTGTTCTTGTTCATGATACTCATCTTGTCTAAGAGTATCATATTCATAACTTCATTTTATTTCTGATTTTTTGGTTTTACTCAAAAGGCTTTCAATTCTTAATGTAAGATTATCCCATTTTGAACATAGCCACCATCCTTGGATGCGTTGTGAGTTTGTTCATATGCATAGCCACGCATTTTTTAAATGTGTTGTAAGTATGCGGATCTACTTACTTTGGTTGAAAATTGAGTCACCATTAAATTAAAAATTTCATTCAATTTCTGGAAATAATGGTAAAATCAAGAGGCATAATGGTTCATACAAGATTACCCCAAGATTCATATTTGATGTCCTGGCAAAGGGCCCGGCGCCCTCTGAGGGCGCGGGCCTAGCCGACATGTAAACTGGTATCGGACCAAAAAGGGGCGCCCCCCGCGGTATGGTATGACTCTCTCTATTTGGTTCAAAACTGTTCATAAAAGGGTGTTAAAAATGGTGACTTTTCGTCAAATCTGGGCACTGGGCACATGGGCGGTCGCTCATCTTGATCTGGGCGGTCGCCCATCTTGATCTGGGCGGTCGCCCATGAGTACAGCAACTTCAATGTCTGTGGAAATGCATCTTGGGCGGTCGCCCATCTTGACCTGGGCGGTCGCCCATGTGTACAGCGACTTGAATATTTGTGGAATTGAAGCTTGGGCGGTCGCCCACCTTGACCTGAGCGACCGCCCATGTATGCAGAAGCTTAAATATTTATAGATCTACACCCTTTTGGTCATTCGTGCCCTTTTGGTCATTTGTGATAATTTATTAATAAATTATAGTATCTGGACACCAGTCGCGCTTCGGCGGTTCTTAGAGTTATCAAACTTTAAGAATGGACGGGTATAACAAAAGGATATTGTCTTTTATTAATAAATTTCGTTTGTTTCTTTACCATTTAAAATTTTCAGAAATTACCTTAAAGTCTTAAGTGCCCTAAAGTATGATTAATTATATGCTTAAACAAATTTATTCATTGTTTAAATAATATTGTTGCCAAAGCAATTTACGTTATTTAAATACAAATTTGTTAAAGTGATGAATGTAAATATTGATATGTGATAACATGCTTGTTTCCCAAAGGAGACCTTGTTATTGACTAAGTGTTTACATTCATGGGGTAGTAATTGAACTAAACTTTTGGTCATTTTAAATACTGTGAACCATCCCAAAGGAAGGCGGGTGTTTAAAGTGAATTGTTTAAATTCTTTATTGCCGGGTAACAAGTACCTTAAACTTTAGGACATTTTTTATACTTGAATCGGCCCAAAGGAAGGCAAGTATTTAAAATGTATTGTTTGAATTATTTGTTCACCCTAAGATAAATCAAATTGTGAGTCAATTCGCAATCCAAAGATTAGTCTTGATGTCATGTTGATTATCTTTATTTGGATGGAATTCATTTGATATAATTAATCATTATGTAGTTTCTTATATATGTTTTGTTTCATTCTTGTTCTTCTCCTTCAGATTTGATTAATGCTTCATCCGTAACTACTGCTATAAATGATGTACCTTTGCTTACCGGGGACTAAACTTAAAACTTGGAAAAATAATATAACGATGATCTTAGGCAATATGGACATCGATCACGCATTAGGGAATCAAGTTCCGCTCTCACTAAAGGAAATACCGTTATAGAACGGAAAAATGTTGAGCAATGGGAACGGTCCAACCGCGTGAGTCTAATGATCATGGAAAATGCAGTTTTAAAGACATTTTTGGACAATGTCTCTGAAATCGAAAATGCTGAGTTTTTTCTTGAATTCTTGTGGAAACTTGTTTCCATTCGGTACAAGGGTGACGAAAATCTTCGGGAGTACATTATCGAATTATTTCATCTTTCGATCAAACTAAAAGCACTTAAGTTAGAGATTTCGGAAGATTTGCTCGTGCACTTAGTTTTGATCTATCTTCCTCCTCAATTTGGTCCTTTTGAAGTGACCTATAAATGTCAAAAGAAAAAGTGGAATATTAATGGATTACTTTCACATATGACATTAGAGGAAGATAGGATGAAATACCTCAAATTAGAAAGTACTCACTCAGCATTTACTTTTTCTCGTGGGATTAAGAGAAGAGGGAAGGAAATTGCGGTTGCAAGTAAGAAGCATAAGGGATCATTTAAAGATCATAAAGTCAAGAAATGCTTCTTTTGCAAGGACCTTACTCGCATGAAGAACGACTATCATATGTATCGCGAATGGCGAATTCAGGATGGTATGTCATTTGGCCTTGTTTGTACTAAGGCAAATTTGGTTTCAATTCCTTAATATACATAGTGGTTGTATTTAGTGCAACAACTCACATTAGTTCATGTATGCAGGGTTGCCTGAATTACCGAATCCCCAGTGAAGATGAGAAATACATCTATATGAAAGCTGGAAATCCGGTTGAAGTTATAGGCATAGGGATTTTAAGATTAATGTTAAGTACTGGCTATTATTTTGTATTAAATAATACATTCATTGTACCATCTTTTAGATGGAATTTAATATATATCACAATTTTGGACAAGGAAGGTTACTCTTGTTCTTTTGGTAATAATAAATGTGATCTTTATTTTAAATTCCAAACTTGTCGGTACTAGTACTTAGTCATATATCAATAATCTTAATTTACTTGACACAGTCAAGAAAATGAATGAGTCCCATAATAATGAAATCAAAACTAAAGGCACTAAGCAAAATTTATCAAGTGAAAATTATTATATTCTATGGCATAGGCGTTTGGGTCATATCTCCGAAGAGAGAATTGATAAAGCTTATGTCGGAAGGAATCCTAAAACAACTTGATACTCCGGATAAAACTTTTGCATTAAGTGTTTTAAAGAATAAATTTACAAACATTAAAGGAAATAGAATTTTGAGAGTATCAAACGTCTTGGAACTAATTCATATGAACATTTGTGGACCATTCACTAACCCTTCATGGAATGGTCAACAATATTTCATTACGTTCATGGATGATTACTCTCGTTATGGATACATTATTTTCTTCATGTAAAGTTTCAATCATTGGACGTTTTTCAAGTCTTTTAAGGCATAAGAAAGACTATTAAGAACGTTAAATCCGATCATGGTAGTGAAAACTACGGACGGTATAACGTATTGGGTGAATAACGTTCGGGTCCTTTATACTCGCTATTTTGAAGAGTGTAGGATTGTCCCTCACTACACCATGCCGGGCAAACCTAGCATAGTATAGTAGAGAGACATAATAAAATCCTTAAAGATATGGTAAGAAGTATGTTTTCCTGTACTTCTTTACCTCACTCATTATGGGCGAAGCATTAAAAACCGCTACTTATATTCTCAATAAAGCTGCTTCAAAGACTACCAACAAAACTCCGTATGGACGTTAAGACCGTTGGCAGTTACTTTGTAGGGTATGCTAAGAGATCTAGGGATATAAATTTTATGACCCAAAAACTAGAACATTTTTCGAGACTGACAATGCTAGGTTATTTGAGGATGTTGAATTTAGTGGGAGAAATAGTAATGATTTTGAATTTGAAGAGTTGAATTTAAAGAGTTAGAGGAACCACTCTTTATTCTTTCAACTTTAGTTTCTGTTGGAAATCAAGTAATTGTACCTGAAATTCAACAAGAACATACAATTCAAAATGATATAGAAACTCCCGTAAATAACGGACAACATGAAAATGTTGGACATAAAGAAATTCAACAAACTCAAAATGAGGATGAACCGGTGCCCTTAAGGAGATCTATTAGAGAAAGAAGAAGTGCTTTTCCGGATATTTATGATGTGTATCTTGCGGAGAATGAGGACACCTTAGGTTTAGTGGGAGATGAACCTATCACCTTCCATGAAGCCATTAATAGTCCTAATTCTCATAAGTGGATCAATGCCATTAATGAGGAGTTAAAATCAATAAAAGACAATGACTTTTGGAATCTTGTCCGATTGCCTGAATGTGCAAAACTTATTGGTTGTAAATGGATATTTAAAACCAAAAGGGATTCGCAAGGTAATATGGAAAGATATAAGGCACATCTTGTTGCTAAGGGATTTACTCAAAAGGAAACACATTGATTATAAAGAAATATTTTCTCCGGCATCTTCTAAAAACCTCTTTAGGATCATTATGGTATTAGTGGCACATTATGATCTTGAGCTTCATCAAATGGATGTTAAGACGGCTTTTCTCAATGGAGACATTGAGAAAACCATCTATATAAGGAAACCAGAAATGGTGACCGATTCAGATCAAACTAGTCAACTAGTTTGTAAACTTAAGAAATCCATTTATGGGCTTAAGCAAGCATCTCGTCAATGGTACTTAAAACTTAACCAAGTTATTCTTTCATTTGGCTTTGAAATGAATCTTAGTGAAGATTGTGTGTACCATAAGTTCTGTGGGAATAAATTTATATTTTTGGTCTTATATGTGGATGACATTTTACTTGCTAGTAATGATAAGGACCTTCTAAAAGAAACTGAGAAATTTCTCAAACAAATTTGAGATGAAAGATCTTGGTAAGGCATCTTTTGTATTGGGAATCCAACTTCATCGTGATCATTCACGAGATATTTTGGGATTATCACAAAAGAGCTATATAGAGAAGGTATTATAAAGGTTTAGCATGGAAAATTATAAACCACTTGACACCCCTGTCTCTAAGGGAGATAAATTCAGTTTAAAGTAATGTCCTAAAATTAATTTTGAATCCAAGTATATGGAAAATATCCCTTATGCACCGGCAGTAGGAAGCTTAATGTATGCGCAAGTCTGTACTCGTACAAACCTTGCATTTATTATTGGGATGCTTGGTCAATACCAAAGCAATTCGGAAAGAAGAACATTAAATCGCATCCAAAAGAATGATGAAGTACCTATAAAACATTAAACTACATGCTTATGTATATAAAATCGGATCATTTTGAGATCATTAAGTATTCCGATTATGTTTTAGTGGATGCAAAGATGTCGAAAGACATCATATGGTTATGTCTCTTGTTGAAGAGAAATAAGTATAAAATGAACAAATAGATATACAACTTATAGGATCAAACTCCATGTTATTGGATCCATTTTGTAAAGCGTAATCTCTTTTGATGTTTCACGAGCATACTGCTCATATGGGTGAAACAATTTTGATAATGCTTAAATCAGTGGGAGTTTGTGTTGTTTTCTATTTCTTTGTGTTGTTTTTATTTATATTGATCTCATTTGGTTAAGTAGGACTAGTTGGAGAATATATATATGCGTTCTTCATATATATTCATTAATATTCCATGCTACATATCTATACTTAATCTATGTCATTTAGTTGGATATATATATATGTGATTAATGTGGGTTTAGTTGCGAATCAATTACAACGACTGCCCCTTTAGTCCCTATACTTATAAGACTAATGGACGGGATTGTGTTGGATGACAATAAACGTGCACATAAGGGTTGTCATTCATGTTATAAATGATTAAGGAATTTATTTAGTAAAAGATACATATTAATATTAATCCAAGTGGGAGATTGTTAGAACATGGATTAATTAATATGTGTTATTTAATTCCATTTGTTATAATCATTTAATAATGTTAAAGTATAGACAAAATGTGTAGAATTCCATTAGGTGTAAGTACCATTAAATGATGGGCATAATGGTAACTTCACACCATCATCTTTATGAAAGGGTGTAGTCCCTAAATGAAGTGCCCCTTCTCTTATTATATAAAGGCTATCCATCAGCCATTTAGAGACACTTATTCATTCACTAAATTCAGTCACAAATCTTCTCTTTATTCACTAAGAAGATCAAGTGTGGGC
This sequence comes from Adenophora triphylla var. japonica, assembly GCA_022495995.1. Classification (NCBI taxonomy): domain Eukaryota; kingdom Viridiplantae; phylum Streptophyta; class Magnoliopsida; order Asterales; family Campanulaceae; genus Adenophora; species Adenophora triphylla. The sequence goes on from JAFEMH010001369.1 coordinate 96,595, forward strand.
ACTATCATTTAGAAGTACTATCTCCCTACTCTCTTCTTTCATTCAAGAACAAGTATCAAGATCATACAATGGATTCTTCAGGTACACGCTTCCGTCTTCATCTTCCTCTCATTCTTAATCTAGTTGTGAGTCGGTTCATGGTTTGATGGATCGTTTTGTTCCAACAATTTTATCTCTTAGAGATTTTGAGTATGTGCAGAGGTTTAATGCTAGAAAGTTAGATGTTCAGCTGATCGATAATGCGTATGTGTTTCAAAGATTTTATTCTTTAAAGGTTAATTAATATATTTTGAGACTAATTAAGATGTATTATATAATTACTTTCTACGATTTTGACAGTGGAAATGAGTTGACTGCCGTCCTGTGAGCCTCATTTGGAGATAAGTTAAAACAGTATATTGACAATAGGGGACAAAACGAGGAAGGCCCTGTGATTTTGGTTTTGCAGTTTGTAATGCTATCTACATATCAAGGTATCTTTTATGTATATATACTTAAACTGCAATTACTTTTCTGATTCAAGGCATATTATCATGTGAGTGAATTTTATAATATTTATACAGGGAAAACCAAAGTTAGTACTATGAAGCATGCTTCAATAATGCATATTAATGCATCGTTTCCTGAAGTAGCAGATTATCTTAGCAAGTAAATGAACCCTAAACCTTTATAATAATATATGAATTTGTTATAAAAATTTGTATAATTATGTTAATTTTAATATATCACTTTTACAGGCGTGAAACTGGATCTTCATCGGTTAGTCGTTCTTTGACTATTACAACTAATGATAGTAGTCGTATCAATAGTGAGCTGTGGTTGAAAAAAAAGAACTCAAGACGATTGGTGATTTGCTCACATGTACAGAGGTATATTATAAATTTTCTTAATTTTTTATAAAGGTTATACTCATTTAAATATTATTGAATCAACATTAATCTTTTTTACTATAATCATTTTTATTAGGTTGGCGTATACTCCGTATTGGCAACCATATCGGATGTGGATTCACATGCCACCTGGTACTATGATGGGTGTAGCAATATAAAGTGTGCTAAAGGATTTGAAAAGAGCAGTAAAATCTGTCCTAAATGCAAGACAACACTTGGCATTGCTATCCCTAGGTAAATGATGGATTTTATTTATATATATATATATACAAATAAAAAAGATTTATAATCATTATCTTCATTCGAAATAATTTTCTACGTATTTTTTTCAGGTTCAAAATCAGGATCTTGGTCACTGATATGAATGATATAGATCTAGCCGAGACACACTTTGTTTTATTCGATGCGACAACATCTTCTTTGCTCGGAATGTCTGCTCCCGTATTTCTTGCCGATGTCTCAGAGGTAGCTAATTTGTTGTTATTTTGTTATTAGATTGATTACTAATTTATGACGATGTAAAATAATGTTCATACAACATAATGTTCAACAGGGCCAACTACCTGAATCTTTTCGAAAAATGTTTGAAAGACAATGCTTATTCAGGATTGATGTTGACCAAAGAACTTTAGATACTGATCAAGATAAAAGAACTTTCACAGTAAAGCAATTATCAGAGGATACAGATATCATTGCCCAGTTTTTATCACTCATAAATGATAATGTGAGTAGAAACTACATCACATTATCTATAGACAAAAGCTCAAATTCATAACATTAATTTCTTTAAACTTCAGGAGGTTGCTTCCAAACTGAATAATAAAATTGAAATTGTGACCAGCATGAATTGCAATAATGAGGTAAATTTCTTTCTATCATTAGTTTACTTTTTATTTTTCTATTTCAATATCATTTTGATAGTATGCTTTTTATGATAATGTTATTTTACGTTTTTATTATGTAGGATAAGCCTTTGGAATCTGTGTGTGACAGTTCTTCAACATCCATCACTCCACAAAAACGTTTGTTAGACTCTACCTCCAATGATGAAGAGATACAATTGTCTGTTACGAAGGAAATTAAGCAATTAAACAAGAGAAATTGGATAAATAAGCAACAAGAGTTGTTTAGCATCGTATTCAGTCTGTAATCTTTTTTTATGCAGTAAACTATTTGTTTTTTTTTTCCTGTTTAAACTATTGTGGCTAGAAAAAATAGGATTTTTTGCGAAAATTTTATTTGAAACTATGGTATTCCATTTGGTATTTTAATGATCATATATTTGTTGGTCAGCTAGACATGATGATTCTTAGTTGGTTACTCAATCTTTTTTGTATCGCAAACTGGACAAGTTAGAAGAAATATCACAGTTCACACAAAATATGCATTTATTTGTGTGAATTTTCTTTCTCAACATTTATTACAACTAAATTTTGAATTTAAAATCTAAGAAAATCATTGAAGTATCACTTATATTTGGGGGTGAGCAACTGCATTCGATTCCTTCATTCTACCATGTAAATTACTTTACCCAAAATTAAAAACACATCAGGAAATAATGGAAATGCAACTGCATTCGATTCCTTCATTCTACCATATAAATTACTTTACCCAAAATTAAAAACACATGAGGAAATAATGGAAATGCAAATAAAAAAACAATTTTTTAATAAGCAGCTAGGTATTTTTGGTTGAAACTAATTTCACTCGGACAAAGATTCCACACTTCTATAAAAGCAAGTAAAGAAATACATAAAAAATAAGATAATCAAAACGTGGAAATAGAGAAAAATTACTTCAATTGCGAGATACCCAATAACATATTACAGAAAAATATAGATTACAGACAAATCTAGCGAATTGGAATTGGAAGAAGATCGCAAAATCAAACCCTAGATAGAGAGAGATGCAGTAGAAGGAGCGAGGAACAGGATCGTAAAATTAAACCTAGAGTGAATTACGAAATTACCTGCAGGAGAATCGCCAAGGCTTTCCCGTCCGCAATGACCAACGCCGTCGCCGTCAATCAGAAACCTTGGTTCGGCGAAATCGATTGAGAGGAGGGACGAATTGCGGCCAAAGAGGAATTGTGATTGACGCTATCGCTGGCCATGGATTTTTGAAGATCAGATAGGCGTATTCAACCTCATCGTCATCTTCTTCATACGCGTTGTCGGAGGAGCCGCCTGCGTCTTGATTGTGTGAAACGCCTTAAGATATTTCCTCTCATTTTATCAACTCCTTAACTACCATCAAGTGTTTTTTCTTCCAGATTCCCGTAGAGATTAGTAATAAATTACAAAAATATAATTTAATGATAAAATTTAGTAAAATGATGATGTGTTAAAATATGTAAAATTTCAGTAGAGTTGGCTATTTTCTAACAAGTTCAACATAAATTTAAAATAAAAATATTAGTAAAATTTTGATTCTTTTTTAAGGTTTTGATATATTGAATTTAGACTTGCATTAGATTATATAATAGTTCACCCTTATAATCTCTGTCGTTTGATCCTTAATTAAAAATATAAGTAATTTTTTGTTCCCATCAACAAGAATCAGAAATCCGATGACATATAAAACTCAAATCCGTGATATTTTTGTTTGGCAAAATTACAATATAAGAAGGACTTGAACCAAGTAGATATGAAGTTCTACAATGGTCAACGAGACTTACAGCCAAAATAGCCATATTCAAGATATATCATTAAGTCGAGCCCGCTTTCTAATGGGTGAACTAAACTATGTCAATACCTTAATTAAGAAAATGCTTTATGAATCGGTAAAGGTACCCAAGAGGAAATAATTTATACCAATCATTTGTCTGTTGTTTCTAGAAACAAAATGAACAAATCATTTGGCAAAAAGCAAAAGCAACAGAAAAGTGAAGAGATGGAAAAGCATCCGACAAACTCAGTGGAGCCCCAAAGAGAGACATTGTCTGACATTTCTAATCGTAAGTTTTCTATATAGTTGTCATTTTACATTTTATCACTCATATATGAAATTTGTAAATAAGTTTGAATGCTTTTTTAAATATAATCTCTATGTTTACTGTTTTTTTATCCGCAGGTGGAAGTCAACTAATGACACATACTGATAGCCATTTAATACGACCAATATTTCCTTCATATAATCTTACAAATGGTAAGAATATTACATGTGCATTTTCAATTATTTTATATTATAAAATATGTTTTATCATAACTAATCATCATTAATCTTTATTAGTTCTATCAGTATCTACCACACCAATAGCTACTAATCGAACAAGCATAGATTTTATAAGTCGTGGTATGTCGGTTGGTCAAAGCTTTGGGGGTTTACAATCTATTAAAAGAAGATTGGATATTGATCGCTCTAATTCTGAGAATCGCATCAAGGAACTGAAAACAATTATCCTTTGAGTGATGAGAATGTGCATCATGTATTAGCCCCAAAAAGCATGGAAAAAAGAAAGCTTGGTAGGCCAATTAGCCAAAGTGTTGGAGTTTTGAAATCCCTCAACAACTGCATGAATCCTGATCCCTATAATTCTGAAATTCAACATCAACTAAATTTCAGCAATGCCTCACCTACTCGCATGGATGCAGGTACAAATAAAATTCAAAAATGATCATTTTTCTATTTTAAATAGTTTTTAAGTTGTCCGTACTTATTATGTTTTTTAATATTTTTTATATAAAAATTGGTATAGCATTACTCATTATCATTACACATTTTTTTTTTGCAGCTAACACTCCGTGTGGGACTAATCCAACAAGTCTTGAACTAAGAAGACCTGATAGGCCAATTAAGAGTAAACGAGTCTTGCATTCTCTCAGCAGAAACTTGAATTTTGAAGACTTAAATGCAAATATTCAACATCAAGTAAATGAGAGCAATAACATGCTTAATCGCTTGGATACAGGTACTTGAAATCAATCATAAATCACTTATTTTCACTATTTATATATTTTTTACTTGATGTTCCTGATTTATTATTTTATACTTCATATCATAGAATAACATATATCTGAATTTATTTCTGAATTCAGGAATGGTAAAATCCCAAAATGACTTTGCAACAAACGATGAATATAAGTTCCGAACATCACGATGTAATAGGAAACAAAAAATGAAGGAGATTGCACAACCAAGCCCAGGTATGGTTTCGATTTTTATTTGCGAATAAGATTTCACTTAATAGTATTTTACCTAAATAATTAAACACAATACATTGAATACTTATTTCTTTAGAAAAAGGTCAATTACACTTTAGATTATTTTACATATCAAGGTTATTGGGATATTGGAGATCCAAATTATGAATGCGAACATTGCCATGCTTTATTTTGGTACGAAGAGAGGACCCCAAAGAACAAGCAAATGACAAATCCAAAATTCTCATTATGTTGCATGCATGGGCAAGTACAACTTCCACTCTTGCAACATCCGCCCGAGTTGTTGCGTGATCTCCTAGATAAAACGCACGAAAAAAGCAAAAATTTTATGGATAACATACGTGCTTACAACATGATGTACGCATTTACATCAATGGGTGGGACGATTGATAAGACCGTAAATCAAGGAAGAGGCCCTTACGCATTTAAGTTGGAAGGTCAGAATGTTCATCTAATCGGATCATTGTTGCCCAATGAAGGAGCTCCGCCACAATTCTCCCAACTATATATTTATGACACTGAAAACGAAGTTAATAACAGAATAAAAGCTGTTAGGTATGTTTCTTCATAATGTACTTTATCATCCGTGCTTTGTCTATATATTTCAAAACGAAATACTCAGTTTGTAATCTTTCTTTTTTTTTTCTGGCAATGACTTTTTCATTCCTTTTCCCTTCAACCATAAACTTTATACACATTGTTTGTTTATATATACTAAACCTTAACATTTCCCTGTTTATGTTTCGTTCTTCTTATCTGGTAAATTATGCCCTCAATAAATATAAACTCTGTTGTTTTTTCTCATGAATTTATATTCTTTTGTTATTTAATTCTTACAACTATTCACAGTTAGTTGATAATACAATTGTGAGTATGCCATCGATACGGATGCTTCAAGTAAATTAGCATATTTGAACTCTTTTGATATCAAGAATAATACCATTTAAATGCAATATATTCATAATCGTTGGCACTTGACTCATGAAAGTAATTATGCATGTAAAGAAAATTTGACATTGTGATAGTTCAGTCCATGTAATGTGCAAATGCAGATGTTTCCAAATTCTAACTTTAAACAGTTTTTGGTTGAAGATTTTGCTGCATTCTGATCCAGTATTGCTAATTTTTTTAAAGCTTCTATATGTTTTATTTTCTGGATAGCCTTTTATATTCGTGCTTTATATATATATTTTGTGTTATTATATCGACTAATTATATATTGCTTGCGCATATATTTTACAGTAAACAGAGGAGTTCAGAATTTGACTACTCGATTGTATCGGACTTAAGAAAAATGGTTGATGAAAACAACCCGTATGCGAAGATTTACAGAACAGCTGCAGAGCGTATTTCTTTGAGAGTTTCGAGTGAGGTAAAGCTTCGACTGATAGGAAAGCGATCTAAGGATGGAAGAACGTATAATTTGCCAACAACTTCTGAAGTGGCAGCTCTTATCGAGGGTGATATTCAAGATACACCTGATGTGAGAGACATTATAGTTAAAAAGCGGTGTGGTGACTTTAAACAAATACACAAGTTCAATCCATGTTATCTTCCTCTTCAGTACCCGCTGCTATTTGTTTTTGGGGAAGATGGGTTCTATACAGATATTCCTAGAAATATGCCTCCAATGTCAAAGCGACCCAATCTTTCTTTGAAAGAGTTCTTATCATTCCGACTACAGGAGAGGTCTGCAGAAGGACACTAACTTATGAGAAGTGGAAGACTACTGCAGCAGTTTATGGTTGATGCGTATATAATGATGGACACACAGAGGCTTCAGTGGATTCGGCATAATCAACCCGCTCTTAGGGTCGAAACTTATAGGAAACTTACAAATGCAGTTTCAAGAGGAGATACTGATCCATCGTCTGTGGGTAGACGAGTTGTGTTGCCGTCAACATACATCGGTGGACAGCGGTGGATGACTCAAAATTTCCAAGATGCGTTAGCTATTTGAAGGTGGACAGGATATCCATCACTCTTTATCACGTTTACCTGCAATCCAAAGTGGCCAGAAATTACAAGATTTGTTCAGAAGGAGGGGCGAAGACCGGAAGATAGGGCTGCTATTCTATGTAGGGTTTTCAAGATGAAGCTTGATGAATTGGTAAAGGATTTGAAGGAAAAGAAAATTTTTGGTCAGCCTAATGCGCGTAAGTAATTCTTTCAAAATATATCTGTGTTGTAGTTGAACATAGTTTGTTAATATAATTGTTTTATCCATCTGTCCTACATTTTTTTGATAATTTTGGTTAATTTGATCAAAATTACAAATTATATATTGACGGATGCTATATATAATAACTAAACCACATATTTTATTTTTTGGTACAATAATTTTAATTATGCACATTTTTTATTTTATACAGTTGTTTACACAGTGGAGTTTCAAAAATGAGGTATTCCCCATGCTCATATTCTTCTTTTTCTCAAAAGTAAAGACCAAGCATTAATCGCTGAGGATGTCGACAAGTGTATAAGTGCTGAGATACCTGATAAAGAAACTGATTCGGAATTGTACGAGGCCGTGAAATAATATATGGTGCATGGTCCTTGTGGTGTTGCTAACCTAAAATCTCCTTGCATGGATAACAAAAGATGCACGAAGCACTTCCCCAAAAGCATTAATGAAGGCACTTCCGTTGACGAGAACGGATATTATGTTTACCGGAGGAGAGACAATGGGGCAAATGTAGACAAAAACGGAGTTTTCCTTGATAATAGGTATATTGTGCCTTATAATCCACAGCTGTTGTTGAAGTACCGGGCTCACATCAACGTAGAATACTGTAATAAAAGCAAATCAATAAAGTACTTATTCAAGTATATCAGCAAGGGAAGTGACAGAATAGGGGTAGCTTTTGAAGTGAATGATGAAATTAAAAGGTATATCGATTGTCGATATGTCTCTGCATGTGAAGCGATGTGGAGAATATTTTCATTTGATATCCATTATAGGACACCCGCTGTAGAGCGCTTATCTTTCCATTTAGAGGGAGACCAAACCATTCCTTTCAGAGATGGCGATTATCTTACGGATGTTGTGGGTAAGCCTACTGTTGCCCAATCACAATTTTTACAGTGGATGAAGATCAATCGTGAGAATCCAGAGGCTCAACAGTACAAGTATCACGAATTCCCGCAGCATTATGTTTGGGATAAGTCAAAGCGAGAATGGCGTCCTAGAAGGAGAGGCACATCAATTGGACGAATTTATCATGTCCCAATCAATTCAGGCGATATCTACTATTTGAGGCTGATGTTAAATCACATTGCTGGTGCTACGTGTTACGATGATTTGAGAACTGTAAATAATATTGTGCACGGTGATTACAAAAAAGCGTGTTATGCACTAGGATTGTTAGACGATGATAAGGAGTATGTTGATGGAATAAAAGAAGCAAGTCAATGGGGGTCACCGGATTATCTACGAAGACTTTTCGCGATGCTACTTTTATCTAATAGTATGTCGAGGCCACAAGATGTCTGGAATCAAACTTGGCAAGTTCTGTCAGACGATGTCAACTATAAGCATCAAAAGAATTTTAACAATCCTGGTAAATACTTTATTATGTTAAATCATACTTTGACTAATAATATTTGTCAATCTTTTATTCTATTAATTAATTTGTTCAATTATACTTCCTCCGTCCTAGAAGAAGGCAAACTTTTGGTAAAATTGATCAAACTTTGACTAACAGTTAACAGATCAAGAGCAAATTCTGCCTGAAAAAACAACGCAATGTAAGAATTCTACTTTCTATTTTGTTACTGAGGGATTATATTGTATTTACATTAGTTGTTAAAGTTTGATCAAGTTTTCTCAAAGTTTCACTTCTGCTGGGATGGAGGGAGTATTTAGTTAATTATTTTTTTTATCATTTTTTGTTTTAATGTCAATCTATTTTATTATACATAGGTTTGACACTTAGTGAAGATCAAGTTAAAAATTGTGCATTGGCTGAGATTGATAAGTTATTGACAGCGAATTACAGCGGTCTACAAAATTATAAAGATATGCCTCAACCAAGCAATTCTGTAATTTCTGATGCTGAGAATATGCTAATATTGGATGAAATGTCTTATGATGTTGAGGAGATGAAGGCTGAGCACTCTAGATTACATAAATCTTTGACTAAAGAACAAAGGATGGTTTATGAAAAGATCATGACGGCTATTGATAGAGGAGAAGGTGGAGTTTTCTTTTTGTATGGGTATGATGGCACGGGTAAGACTTTCATATGGAAGACATTGTGCTCAGGCTTGCGAAGTAGGAGGGATATAGTTTTTCCGGTGGCTTCTAGCGGGATAGCTTCGTTGCTACTTCCGAGGGGTAGGACTGCTCATTCCAGATTTGGCATACCAATACAAGTCGATGAAAGCTCAACGTGCAGCAAGATTAAGCCAGGTTCTGATTTGTGTGGTCTCCTAAAGAAAATGAAGCTGATAATTTGGGATGAGGCTCCGATGGCCCACAAGCACTGCTTTGAGGCGCTTGACCGGAGCTTGAGGGACATTATGCGTACTCATGATGGTCGTTGCTCTGATAAGCCCTTTGGTGGATTAGTTGTTGTTTTTGGAGGTGATTTCAGGCAAATATTGCCTGTTGTGCCTAAAGGAAGCCGACATGATATTGTACATGCTGCTATCAGTTCATCTAAACTTTGGAATTCGTGTGAGGTCCTTAAATTGACAAAAAACATGAGATTGCAGGTAAATTATCTAATTTAAAACTCTTTACATGTTACATTTCCCTGTTTCATAAACTAAATGTTTCATATCATTCATTGCATAAATGTAGGTACGTTCCTCTTCTTCTTCGGATGTTTTAGAGATCAAAAATTTTGCTGAATGGATATTACGTGTAGGAGATGGGGATGTCGGTGAAGAAAATGATGGGGAAGTTGACATTAAGTTACCTGATGATATTTTGATAAGAAATACAACTGATCCTATTGCAACCATCGTTGAAAATACGTATCCTGACATATTACACAATATGCGCATTGATGGATTTTTTCAGGATAGAGCAATTTTGGCACCAACTAATGAGATAGTAGTTACTATCAATGATTATGTGATGTCGATGTTGCTCGGTGATGAAGTGTTGTATATGAGTTCTGATAGCATCAGCAAGTAGGATGGAGATATTGCTGGCCACGAGGATGTATTTTCTGTTGAATTTCTTAATACAATTAAATGCTCCGGATTGCCAAACCATTCCATACGTTTGAAGGTTGGGTGTATAGTGATGCTACTCAGAAACATTGATCAAGCTTCAGAATTATGCAACAGAACGAGAATGATCGTTACAAATCTGGGAAAAGATATAGTTGAAGCAAGAATGCTTTCAGGAAAGAATAAAGAAATAAAGGTGTTTGTGCCCAGAATGATGTTGAGCCCGTCAGATATGACAAAATTCCCTGTTAAATTCCAACGTAGGCAGTTCCCATTAAATGTTTTCTTCGCTATGACTATAAATAAGAGTCAGGGACAGTCACTTTCAAATGTTGGGCTTTACCTTCCTCAACCTGTATTCAGTCACGGGCAGTTGTATGTGGCAATCTCGAGGGTTACAAGAAAAATGGGCTCAAAGTTTTGATTTATGAAAAGGATGGTGAAACGAGCGAGTTTACTACTAACGTGGTCTATAAAGAAGTTTTTCACAAATTATGAGGTAATCCAAAATTTATGACATTCAACCGTTCCATTAATTCATTTAGGGACAGTTAGAGTATTACAATTTTTGAATGCCAATTTATTTTAGGACTAAGGCTCTGTTGTTGTTGTTATTGGCTTGGGAATCCTATTCAAGTTGGAACAATCTGGATGTGCTAACTTATAGATGTCTCTGTATTTAATACTACTGATTATATTTATAAGTTTGCTGCTGTTTTTGATGTGTAATATTGCAGGAGAAACAAATCCATTAAATACTTATGGTTGATTTATACGGCATTGCATGTGGTTTCTCAGGTAATAAACTTTGATCTTGTCTTTAGTTAACCTTCCTCTTTCGATCTCTATATTTGGATTTCTGACTTAAGTTAATGTGATACAGTTTATTTTCTCATTGACTGCTTCTTTGAGGTTTGATGGAGCACTTAATGTGGATTTGACTGAGTTCCAAACCAACTTTAATATTTATATGGGTCATATCTTTTTTTTTTCAATCTATCAATGAGTATTAATGAGATTCTATCCTAGAACATTTACCTGTTTATTAATACAAAAATGTAAGTTACATTCTATCCTAGATGTTTTAATTTAGTACTCTTTTTTTATTTTAATTGAACAATCATGCAATGTAATAACCAAATTGAGCACTAAAAACGTTTTCTTGGTTATGGACCTTATGGTATATTGAATGCACATCATGTGTTTGACGATTTTCTTGACTGTGTGTTCTTATATGTGTGTTTGTAAATTTGGTAGGTAGGGAGGGTTGAAGCCAATGGACTCAGAACAATTGAGAGAAAAGGCACACAAGATGGTTGATTTCATTGCTGATTACTACAAGAACAATGAGGATTTGCCTGTTCTCGCATCCATTTAAAAAAAAAGTTATATTGTGGAACTCCTGGTGGAGCTATTAAAACATCCATCGTTATTCATCATTTTGTAATTTGCACATGCAATTAGGATAGCATAGGTTAGATCTTTACGGTGCATATTCATTCATATGCTCTTGATAGTGCTTAAAAATCAACTTTGTAAAAAGTTCTCCTTAGTTGGAATGGAGGTGGTTATATAGTGAATCTGCTATAAAAATAATTAAAAAAATAAAATAAAAAAGTCACTGGAAAGTGGGAGCATTGGCTCCAAAAAGTAGGGGAGCACCTGCTCCCAAATTTTCTCAAAACAATGAAAGTTGCTGGAAATATGGAGCGCACGCTCCAAAAGGAGGGGAGCGCCTGCTCCCAACTTTGCCAATTTCAGACCCAGTTTCTGGCCAAGGGGAGCGTCCGCTCCCATGCCTGGGGAGCATCCGCTCCCAATGGTCAGTAGGCTTATTGCTTGCCGGGTTTGGAGAATCAAAAGAAGTCTTTTACAAATCCCTAATAACCAACACCCCCTACCCCCCTTTCTCTATCGTAAACACCGGCCCCTTCATCCCTTCTCTCTAAAAATCCTCTCCTAAACCTTTGAAATCCTCACCCCCTACCCACCAAATCCATATACCCACTCCCTAACCTTCTTCCAAACCCCAATTTCAAGCCTTATCCTCCATTAATTCCGGCATTGGTGACGAAATTTGAAGCTTTAAAAGGTTAGATTTTTTTGGGTTGAAAGCTTTCTTTTTGGGGTGATTTTCGAAGGAAGAAGTAGTGGGCAAAGTAGTGACGTCCAAGGGTTGCTTTTCGAGTTCACCCCCTCCAATTACGGCGACTTTCCAGTGAAACTCCGGCGACAATCCAGCGACTCTGTTCCGGTAATTTTTATCTGTTTGTAAGCTATTTTTCGATATTGTAATGGGTAAACGGGGTAGAGATAAAAATGTTTCCAATCCCCCGGTTGTGGAAGAACCCCAATATGATCAACATAGGTTCGTTTCCGACAAAGAGGATAAATTTTTTAATGATCATCTGGGTAATGCTTTCAACGTAGAACATGAATTCGATTGGGAAAGTTGTAATTTAAAGGAGATTTTTAGTTTTTATAAATGGAAGATGCTTGCGTCGAATCCGAGCACTTGGGGATTGAATAGAGTTGTTCAGGAGTTTTATGCCAATGTGTGTGCTAGAGGTGATACACCCAATTCTTATGTGCGTGGGTTGGAGGTCCCGTATACCAGCAAGGTGATCAATAGGTATTACAGTATGCCCGTTAATGTGTCAGAGGAGAATTGTGCATATCAGAAGTTGATAAGGGAGATGAAGACAAAGGAGGATATATTGGGGCACCTCCAAGCATTCTCGATCACACTTGGGGTGAACATTGACCCTACATGGTACAAAAAGGGAAACATAATGAAGACGAGGGATCTGAGTGAGGAGTTAGCCATTTTACACTGATTTATTTGTGAACGGATTATGCCCTCATCACACTATGGGGATGTTAGTTAGAGAAGGGCAGCACTGATGCATGTTGTGGTTTCGAGAAACAAAATAAACACCGGATTGATTATGAGACATGAGATCATCAGATTGGCCAACAACATGGGAAGGTTGAACTACAACTTTCCTATTCTTATCACGGAGTTGGCAGAGATGGCAGGGCTTAATATGCGAGGGGATATCCGTAATCTGAAGCCGGGGTTGAAGATTGATAAGTTCACGCTCACCAGCTTCAATCGAGCGAGGTTAGGACCACAAATAGGCCATGGAGTTGATGATGAAGGTGAGAGGGAGATGCACGACATGGATCCTACAGAGGCAGCATATTACTTGGCAGGGCAAGTAGAATTGATTGAAGAGAACATGAGAGGATTGAGGATGGAGTTCGGGCAGTTGCAGAACAGAGTGGAGGCAGAGATTGAGACTAACCAGATGTGGAGAGAAAGATTGGAAGGGAAGATGGACAACAAGATTGGGCAAGCTCAGGCGTTCAGGGAGGAGCAGATGCGGATGATGCATTTGATGATGGAGAGACTACCCCCTCCGCCCCATCAGTGACTTGGTTGAGGTATTCCCTTCCCCTTCCTTATTTCATTTGGTTTGTAGTAATGCATAAGGGGACTATGCATGGTTTAGTGATGGGGTGGGGTACCTGTAGGTTGTTTGTATATATAGTTGCCAGCAACTATATATAATTACATTATTTCAAATGTTTAATTGTGAGGTAAGGTCTCCGTGTTTGTTTTATTTATTTTGCTTCTTTTACTAATTTATTGTTGATCATTGCATTATTTTAAATGTTTTTCTTCCCCATGTGAAGTTCTATTGACTGACTAATGCACGTTTACATTTACTTGTGTGGCTTGAGTTACTTGAATCTTGGCTTATGCCCTTCACATGCCAGTTGAATATGTTGGTTTTAGTCATTTATTTATTCATCATGATAATATTAGTTCTTATGACTTAAAATGGTCTTCTAATGTGAAGCCTCTCGAAGGCTACATGATTGGAGCACCTGTGTAGTCATTGTTAGGAGTCTGGCACATTGTGAAATGCTTTAGTGCTTCATGGGCTCTTCGAGCACAAGTTGGACGAAATTTAACTCAACACCTTAGGTAGTGGGAGAAGGGTTTTCTCATAAGAGAAAATAACCAGTCAGCCCTAAAGTGTATATACTAATGCCTTTTATTTTTGATGCGGAACTTATTAAAACCATACATTGTGCACCATTGCTCAGAAATGAACGCATGCAATACGCTGTGCATGCTGGATAGTGTATTGACATGAGAGAACTCCTCTTAGATTCTGCTCAGGAGGGTGACTTGGAGACTATAGAAATTGTGCATTATGTGCTTAAGGTTCAAATCAACCACTTTCTTGTGTTGGTTTTCGTCCTGGTTGTGATGGTTATCTCATATTGTGTCGTATATAGGAAGATATGGAGATAGTTAGTGATATATTCAGCTTCCTCTTCAAGTGTACTTTGCCAATCTTCAAATTCTCAAATGATGGAAATTCTTCTCTTGAAAATATTAATTATTTTTTACTTTCAAACAAAGATGTCAGGAAATCTTATTTCATGTTACCTTTTTTTGTTGTTAATTCCAGTATTCCCACGTGGATGGTATTTGAATTGTGAATGATTGTTCTGCAACCTAAATGATTTTAGCCTAATTTTTTTATGTTTGTTTTATGAGTAGGTGCAGACATGATGCAATTGTAGTTTAAACAAGTAAAGAAGGAGCAGCAGGAGAAAGACTTTGGTTTTGTTACAGATTTTGGTTTTGTTACTCTGTAACTATGTTATTATTAAATCAGTATTCAATCAATTGCCTTTGAATTGTATGAATTGAATTTGATGTGTAGCAGCAGGTGAAAAGTTTTGGTTTTGTAACTCTGATTACATTATAAACTCCTGGTTTTTCTTTTTCCTGATATATACAAAGATTGAACATTTTTATAATTTGTTACTATTTTTCTAAAATCTTACCAAATATTCTTGGAGACTATCTATTCTTTTTATCATAATGGTAAGTGTGGAGAACTTTATTGCTGAGAAAGTTACGGTGTAGAACTTAGAATAAATCCAATAGAGGGATGTTGATCCCATTTTCTCTCTTCAATTCTGGTGCTATTGCAGATGTTGAGGCTTACCGAAGAGGAATCTAATAATCGACAATTGGCTATCATGGCACAGACAAGTATTGTCTCCACCTCTTGCTTTAGCCTCACTGATGGTGGGATTTCTCTATCAGTTACTCCTCTCTATTTCATATATTGTGACTTTGGACTATAGTCAAATCTGTACGCGGAGCCAACTCTTGATTTCCACCTCTTAGTTTTGATTCTATTTTTTTTGCTTCTTTTCGTTAACAAGCTTTAGATATGCAACAAATGTCCAACTATGTTCAAGTCTTTTTAGTGCATGATGCAAATTTGTTTCTATTTGATCGTTGGATCCAAACTGATAGTTCCACGAAATGAGGCATTTATATATCTTTATTATGCTATCTTTCTGCCTCAATTTCGACCCCACTCCTCTACTTGAAGACTATTGGAATTGCTTTGGCCAAAGGCATGTTGACAACGGCTATAGTTGCTTTTAATTTCTGATTTTAATCCTGTGGCTTTGCAGGTGAGGATCTTGAGAGACATGTTGGTTACGGTGAATTTTAAAAAGGATTAGTTTCTTAATTGATTAGCTTTATTATTCCCGTCGAATTTTGACGGGCTATGAACTAGTTATAATAATAAAAGGATCACAACAAATATTAATAAATAAAGAGTAACTCTTGTGAAAAATTAATTTTTTTTTTCAAAATGTTATTAAAAAACTAGTTTCAAGAACCGTTCATCTCTCTTATTAGTTAGATTTAGTGCTTTAAAACTAGTTTTTTTCTTATGTTACGAAAAAAATTAGTTTTTTGCAAGATTTTGGCATAAATAAATACAAATAATATATTTAAAATTGTATATCTCTATAACGAGCCACCTTAGCTTAGGTTTATTTTGGATTGAAGAAGTTACATGGAATCAAAAGAACTCTTGTCATGTGAACTCATGTATGAATGAGTTTGAAACATGATTCATTGAAGTTACACTAAAACTAATATCGAGCTTCATTACCCAATACAATAACCTTTTTCAGTGGTTGGAACTAACTTCGGATAAATAAAGATTGACTTGCAATCCAAATACAAGATACAAAAAGTTCTAACTTAATCGATATCAGGTATGTCTTTTTATATGAAAAGTCATGAATTCAGTTCGCATGCATTTATGATACGTAAAATCTAGGGAGAAACGGGTTTCTCCATAAGTTATGGAGAAACGGGTTACGGGTATCCAGAACCTTTTGAAAGGATATCCAGAAACTTTTTGTATTAGCCATGACCTTATCCCATGGTTACTTCTTGATATCAGTCTCAAAGGTTCTGGATATCCAGAACCCTTTGAAAGGATATCCAGAAGCTTATGAAAGTGATATCCAGAAACCTTCAAAATGATATCCAGAAACTTTCAAAATGTTTCTGGATATTCATTTGATGGTTTCTGGATATACATTTGAAGGTTTCTGGATATCCAGAAACCTTCAATAAGCAATTTCTGGTCTTTGCCTTGGATTTGGCTTCAAATCTATTTTTTCTGGATATCCGCCCAAAGGCTTCTGGATATCCGTTCCAAAGCTTCTGGATATCCAGAAGCCTTTGAGACTGATATCCAGAAATTTTCTTCTGGTTATCAAACGTATAGCTTCTGGCTATTAAAAACGTGTTTCTCCATAGTTATGTAGAAACGCGTTTCTCAGCAGACCTACTCTTTATGATAAATATTATTAAAAATATCACTTTTGCAATAGTTTAAATTATTAAATAAAAATACAAGATCGAGGAGACGATAAAATTTTGACTCAAGTGACGTGACCAAAGACTACTCCTGCATGCATGCATGCAGTGAATGTCCAGGTGTTACTGGCTTTAAGGAACTCTCCAAATAACTCTTGCCAATTGCCACAACTTGAGCACATCCCTCACTTCATATAGTCAAAATATGCTGCCTTTTGTTCTTACGTAATCATACAGATAAGAATTTGACCCCCAAACTAAATCCAAATCTCTCCCAACTACAAAATCAAGCTACACACACACACACATGCTCCCTCCGCTCCGCCCCAGGAAATTCATCACTTTTTATCTAAAATGGCGTCCCGTTTGAAGCGTCACCTTTCCTAAAATGGAAATGTTTTATTAATATTCTATTACACCCATTCACTATTCCCTCCACTCATTCTCTCTCCTAAAACACTATTACACTCACAACACTTTTTAAATTTACTATTTCCTCCACTAATTCTCTCTCCTCTTTTCAAATTACACTCACAACATTTTTTCTTCCCACTTTTTTCCTTAATTTACGTGCCAGCCTAAAATGGTGACACTTTTCTTGGGACGGAGGAGTATATATATGGTCCAAAGTCAAAACTTGTGTACGTACTCTTCCTACATTGTCACAGTATAAATACGCTTACATATTCATCAATTGTACTCAAAGTGTACCTTCTAACACTTGTCAAGAACTTATTTCATTAGATATCACGAAAAATGCAGTCCAAGGTTCTTATGTTCCTATGTGTTCTTCTTACAGCCCTCTTCCTCGTTTCATCAAGTTAGTACCATTAATTATTTCATTCACATCTTAATTAAATTCATTTTTACATAACTTTTTTTATACAAATGAACTTATGATACAAATGAGTAACGAGATATTTTACTTGTGCAGCTGATGTTGCAAAGGAGACAAAGCCGGATGAAGCACAAAGCACGCAACTAAGTAAGTTTGTAACTATACGTATTACTCCTTCCATGTCATATTACTCCTTCCACGCCGTAATAAATGTTGTATTTTATTATCAACGTTTTTAAAGGATGTGCTTTGTTGTTTGTACGTACATTAAAAACTCTATAATTTAATAATGTCGGGACAGGTGAAATTTATTAATTTATAGAGTTTTTAATTTATTGATAAATTGATAATTAATAATTTAAAGAGTTTTTAATTGATTCGACGAATTTTAGATTTCCGTGTAAACTAAATTCATTATATGTAAATAAGTTGAAAGACATTAGAAGTTGATGACAAACAAGGTCAGTAAAATAATCATTAATAAAACAATTAAAAAATAATTAAAGATGTTACTCTATGTAGTATAGAATAAATCACTTGTGAGTGGTTTGCCAACCTAAGATCATGTAAATTTAATTAATAGCTTGCAACATAATAATTTCAAGAGTGCGTCTGCTGAGAAACGCGTTTCTCCATAACTATGGAGAAACGTGTTTTTCATAGCCAGAAGCTTTACATTTGATAACCAGAAAAAAAAAAACCCAAGGCCAAGACCAAAAGCTTCGGATATCCGTAAGCTTTGCATTTGATAGCCGAAGCTTTGCGCTTGATATCCGAAGCTTTGTATTTGATAGCCGAAGGATGTGAAATGTATATCCGAGAAACCTGTAGGGTGCATATCCGTAAAAGCTGTTAGGTGCATATCCAGGAAATGTGTTAGGGCATATCCGTAAATTGCTATTGAAGGTTTTCGGATATCAGAAACCTTCAAATGTATATCCAGAAACATTTTGAAGGTTTCTGGATATTCATTTGAAGGTTTCTGAATATCACTTTCATAGGTTTCTGGCTATCTAGCTCATTGTCGCGCGACATGTCGGGACCCGTTTCTCCATAACTTATGGAGAAACGCGTTTCTCCCTAGATTTTGTGTAATTTCAATATTATTTTACAGCAGATGAGATGATGGAACCCAACCAGCAAGGGGGTGGTGGTCGTGGTGGAGGAGGTGGTGGAGGTGGAGGCCGTTGTAGATATGGATGCTGTGGTGGTTGGGGACAGTATGGATGCAGAAGGTGTTGCAGGGGAAATGAGGCTGAATCAATGGTAACTGATCAAGCAAACAACCAACAAGGTCAGTTAAATAATCATTAATATAAAAAAACCAAAAAAAACAAAGATACTACTCCTACGTGATGTAGAATAAAGAATAATTGTAGGGATACAAAATAGTTACAACAACTTGTTCACAAAATTCAAGGTGTAATGATTTTATTGGTGTTTTTAATTAGAGTGTATCGGGCACACTATTGATGCAACCAATAAAATATCGTCAACTCATTTTGTGAGTAAGATTTTGTGAATTTCTTTTGTTCCCCTAGCATTGTTCTAGAATAAATCACTTGCAGGGGCGTATGTATATAAGCGCAAAGGTGGGCATATGCACACCCTCGCTTTTCCAAAAAAATTTACCAAGTAGTTAAAAAAAATTAGGGGTGCAAAGTGTATTAATTGAAAGGTAAGGGATGCAAAGTGTAACAACAGAAAATCAAAAACCCTTGTTAGCCTTTTAATATTTTTGAACAACTTATATTTACTTCAATTGACCCTCTCAAAATATAAATATGTATTTATGTTTTATGTTCCCTCCGTCTCAAAATAAATATTTATTTTCTAGAAATTTTATTCTAAATAATGTCTATTTTATAAAAAACTTGATCCCTACATATTTTTACCAGTTTTTTCATATTTCATTTTATAATTACAAAATCAAAAGTTTAAAAAGTGGAAAACAAGAATATTCATACATCTTTGTCATTAAATTTTATAAAAGCTTCACATTTTTAGAATGTCTCTTAGATTTTGTTATATAATTACAAAACTAGATTTGATTATTAATTACTATTATTATTATTGTTGTTGTTGTTGTTGTTGTTGTTGTTGTCGTTGTTTGAACTTAGACTAAGAAAAAATCGGTTATACATGCAATATTAAAATTTAGGTTTTCAATAGTGTGATTTTCATTTTTTTCGTAGCCTTAAAATTTGACCCCCCTCACTTAAATTCCTAGATCCGCCACTAATCACTTGTGAGTGGTTTGCCAACCTAAGATCATATATATTTAATAACTCGCTACATAATAATTTGAATATTATTTAACAGTAGATGAGATGATGGAACCCAACCAGCAAGGCGGCGGTGGTCGTGGTGGAGGAGGCGGTGGAGGGGGAGGCGGCTGTAGATATGGATGCTGCGGTGGTTGGGGATCGTATGGATGCAGAAGGTGCTGTTACTCCGGTAAGATTTATGTGGTGAAAATGAAAGTGAATAAACACTTCAAATTACATTTAAAGAATAATTATTGTTTTTTTTTTTTAATTTATAGTTGAAGTTAATAGTATGATTACTAACACATTTTATTTTATTTTGTAGCAAATGAGGCTATGAATGGAAATTAAATCAAGAAGATGAGGAAGGTGATATATGTATGTAATAATGGAAAAAGAAAAGGATGGAAAATGTCCATGTATCGAATGTAAAAATATATAAATAAGATGTAGGGACATGCAGAAATAATAAAAGTTGGAATAAAGTGAGGGTGGGGTTAGATCCCTTCCTAGTCCTAGTATGGTTTGTTTTAATTAAGGACACAAGTTTGTCCATGTATGTTCTGTGCTTTTATGTAACACCAAAGTACTATTATGTTCCTATATTTGTGTTTTCTAATTGTTTCTTCTATTTATTTTTTATACTTGTTTCAAAGGCATCTTGAGTAGTTCACTAAAAAAGCATACACCATCTCTGTCTCAAAAAAATGGCCTCATTTGATTTTTAATTGCCAACAAAAGTTAATGTTGATAAAAGGTTAATATCGGTCTAATCATTCCAATAAAATTTTAAAAATTGTTATTGATAAATTATTTAGTGAATTTTCATTTACATTTTTTAAAATTATATTTAGATAATTAGACTGAAGTTAATATTTTATTAAAATTCACTTGTGTTTACTAACTAAAAGAAAATGTGACTATTTTTTCGAAGCAAATAAAGTATGTTTCTAGCCAAAAACTTATAAAAAACGCATTTTTTGTTAACTTAACAAAAAACGTGTTTTAAAATTACTTAAAAACCGTATCTCTCTCTCTCACAATATAGTCTCTCTCTAACCTCTCTCTAAACGCAATTCCATTCGCTCTCCAGTCGTCTTCTTCTTCTCCGACATGTAAAGGTTTCCTTTGCCTTTGAGGATCGACTTGAAGATTGACGAAACTGCAGTATCGGAAGAAACGCCGTTGATAACCAATGACCGGTAGCCATTCAAACGACGACAACTTCGAGGACCACAAATGGGCCGGTGATTCCCAATTAACGGCGGCAACATTGAAGATTGACGAAAGTTTGTCGAAGCTGCACCGGCGGTGACTGGGTGAAAGGGGATTTGATGAACGTCGGCGATGAAGCTTAATTGAAATTCCGATTGTATGAGAGATGCTGCAAGCCATCTTTGATTGTTTTCTTCGGACAATTACAGCCTGAAAACAATGATAATTTTTGTGGTTAAACCTTAAAACAGGGGTTTAGGTTATTTTGTGACCTTCTCCGTTCTTCCCACCTCTCTATTGTCAAAGAAGTGCAGTGGAATCTTAATTTGGCTTTGATTGATTTTGGCTTTGTTTAGATGCAGTGCATTAGTTTTTAAGTGCCAGATTACATGTTGTTGAATACCAGTTTATAAGTATTTGAGTACCAGTTTGAGAATTTGATGCATTGGTGGACTGGGTAATTAGATGCCAGTGTATGTGTTTTGGAGTGCCAGTCCATGTATTTTGGAGTGCCAGTTAGTGTATAATAAAGTGCCAGTAAGTGTGTGGCGAGTGTCAATGTATTTTTGAATGCCGCTCTTGTAATTTTGAATGCCACCATGTTTTTTTGAATGCCAGTTCATGTTTTTTGAATATCGGCAAAAATAATTATCGGTGTTTTTGAGTGCCGCATATGCATTTTTGAGTGCCAGTAAATGTGTTTTCAAATGCCAGTCCATGTATTTTTGAATGCCAGTGCTTGTATTTTTGAGAGCCGGCAAAAATATTAGTGTAACAAAGTGCCGGTGTTAGTGTAGCAGTGCCGGTGTGAAGAGTGTCGGTTCATGTATTTAAAAATGCCCGTGTAAAAAGTGTCAGTTTCAGTTTAACAAAGTGCCAGTACCAGTTTACACTGGCACTTTGTTAAACTGGTACTGACACTTTTTTCGCTGGCACTTTGTTACATATGCACTGGCACTTTTTCACACTGGCAGTTTGTTAAACAGGCACTGGCATAAACGGGGGAACCATTAATTACGAAAATGCCACCGTTTATTTTGAACATGATTGCCAGTAATTACAAAATTATCACCGTTTATTTTGAAAACACGTTTTTTCTTATCTTAAGAAAAAATTAATTTTTTATAAGACCAATTCATGTTTCTATGTTCAAGGTTAGTTGAAGAAAAAACATGGTGAACGAGAGGATTCCGTCTTACCAACTCTTGAGTTTTATAAATAGAGCGGGAATACCTTGTCATAATAGATAAATTGTTGCTTCGCTTCAACCCAAAAACAATACTTCTATTACGTTTTTGTTCATTAATTGAACATCAAGAATAGTGTATATCACATAAAACCTAATAAAATATAGGATGATATATCAAGTCAATTCATAAATAAATAGACAGAAGAATTGATATGAATGACTCGAGTTTTATAATAACACTAGTACTCTTACTCGTATCAATGACACGGTGACAATATGAATTTAATCGGTCCTATAAAAGTGTATAACGTATTATGCGATAGGGGGATGGAGAAGTCGATTGCCTTAATGTATGGTTAAAGTTTTATATCATTACCCGAACATCAGTAGCATCATTGAGATAATATTTAGCCTTACTTAATTTGAATTTAATAGTTAAATTGATTAACCCGATTAAAGAATGTAATTTTTTTTTGTTAAACTACAATATTAATGTTTGATTCAATCTATGAAATATTCCAATTTGATTTGTTTCTTCTCTTCTAAAATTTCACTAAAGTGACTAATTATAATTATAATTTAAAATATTTTATATGTACATAAAAATCTTAGAACTTTGATTGACGCACAATTAAAATACAATTAATAATTTTTTAATTTTTTAAACATGCATATTTAATGTGGCTAGATTTCGTTAAATTTTAAGCGAATTTGTTAACAGAGTGAAAATATTTTGAAAAATGTTAAAGTTCAGTGAGAAAATTTTGAAAAAAAAATAGTACAGTTAGAACATTTTGAAAAATGTTATAGTTCAGTGATGAAAATATGATTTTTGCCAAAAAAAAATGAATAAAGTAAACCACTCATTGTCCGCCCTTAAATTAGAGTTACTAAAAAATAATCCAACGATTGAAATTAAAAAGAAATAAAATCGTTTAATAATAGTCATTAGATGAGGGCGGTTATGAATTAATCTGGACCCTTCTTTAAAGTCAATAGGAAGTTATTTTTGGAGACAATCACAACCGCTTTTTATGGTGGTTGAAGAAAGATCCTGGCCGCTCTTTGTCTTGCGATTATTCTGAGCATTATTATAATATAGAGTAGTACTCTTACTCGTGTCAATGGCATGGTGACAGTATTAATTTGGTCGATCCTATAAAAGTGTATAACATATTATGCGATAGGGGGGATGGAGAGGTCAATTGCCTTAATGTATGGTTAAAGTTTTATATCATCACCAAAACATTAGTAGTATCATTGAGATAATATTTAGCCTTACTTGATTTGAACATAATAGTTAAATTGATTAACCCGCGAGTGTAAGAATGTAATTTTTTTTTGTTAAACTACAATCTTAATATTTGATTCAAACTATGAAACATTCCAATTCGATTTGTTTCTTCTCTTCTAAAATTTCACTAAAGTGACTAATTATAATTATAATTTAAAATATTTTATATGTACATAAAAATCTTAGAACTTTGATTGACGCACAATTAAAATACAATTAATATTTTTTTAATTTTTTAATCATGCATAATTAATGTTGTTAGATTTCGTTAAAATTTAAGCGAATTTGTTAACAAAGTGAGAATATTTTGAAAAATGTAAAAGTTCAGGGAGAACATTTTGAAAAAAAAAATAGTTAAGTGAGAACATTTTGAAAAATGTTATAGTTCAGTGATGAAAATATAATTTTTGCCAAAAATAAAAAATATGAATAAAGGAAACAGCTCATTGTCAGCCATTAGATTAGAGTTTACTAAAAAATAATCCAACGATTGAAATTAAAAGGAAATAAAATCTTTTAATAATAGCCATTAGATGAGGGCGATTATGGATTAATTTGGACCCTTCTTTAAAGTCAATAGGAAGTTATTCCTGGAAACAATCACATAGGGGTGGAAATGGTTCGGTTTAGCTCGGTTTGGACAAATTTAGAAGTCAAACCGCTAGCATCGGTTTTGAGAAATTCCAAATCGAGCTAAATTAACCATAAAAAAATTTAAACCGAGCTAAGCTAAATCGCTATTTGGCTCGGTCTAAACCGCGGTTTGATATGCGGTTTGATTTTGCAGTTCAGACCACGGTCCAAATCGCGATCTAGACCACGGTCCAAACCGCATTTCAAACCATAGCAATTCAAAAAAGGTAACATAAGCAATAACATAAAGTTCCAAATAGGATATTACAATTCAAAACCCAAGATATAACAATTCAAAGAGAGGCTGAGAGAAACCAGAGACGACGAGTCACGGCGACGACATTGAGAGAAACGGGAAGAGAGAGAAACGGGAAAAGAGAACCGATTTACATCGATTGAAAGTTCAAAAAGAGGCTCGTTGTGAGCACCCCAACCCGGAACCTAACACGTGTCCCGAGCTTGAGAAGCCCAACTAAGAAAACCCATCTCAAATTTTAAAAACTTTTATTTCACCTTAAAAGAAAATCAATTCTCAAACTGCCAAAATAAAATCAACTAATAATATCTCCACTTGGAGGAATTTCAACAACAGCTTGAATAAATCATAATCTGATCAATTACATCGAAACCCCCAATAACTATGTTTTACAAAAGAGTTTTCTATAAAACTTTATAAAAGAGTAATACTTAATAAAGACTCCAGACAACCTACTCATAAACATAACCTGACAAGTCCCAAAAGCAAAAGTCCAAACTCTTATCCCCGGCCTCACTGGTTCAGGTCACCTGTCTCAGCACGATCTAAAACAGTAAAAGGGGAAGGGGTGAGAATAAATCTCAATAAGCTATTATGAATGCAGCAAGATGCCAAACAAGATGCAACACATAGCATGGTTACACATAACACATTATGGAAGCGGTAAACACCTTACGTTACCTCATTTTACCTTTCCCGTCTGAACAATATGTCGTATAACGTGGGAGTAAAACTCCGATCTTTGGTGAACTGCCCCCGTGCACATTCATTGCTTATAGGACTCATACTCAAGAGATTCATATAAGGAAGAAAATACTTATATGACTCTTCATTCAGAGTACCATATAATAACACCGCTATCTGTAAGGCTTTTGGCTTAATACAGAAGCATTCCACCTAACTCCAATGAAATTGCAGCTAACTGTAAGGCTTTTGGCTCAATACAGAAGCTTGCACACCCCAATCTGCTGACTACAGAAGGGGGACAGTCACAGGTATAATGAACCTTCAATCACTTATAGAACACATCCATAATTGATTGAATTCCATTATACCCCTAAACCTCGTATATTAATATAAACACGTGCAAGCACATAATAGTTACTTGAAATAAAATCCACCAAAGGGATAATAATATAACAACATGGTAATGTATACTCATGTTAAATCAATACTATAGTGCAACATTCATTTAATACACTATGCATAATACCATCAATGAATATGAATCCAAGTAAGGTAACAATATAACCAATAAATTCACACTTGGGATACAATATAACAACATGCCAAATAATCCACACTTGGGATACAATATAACAACATGCCAAATAATCCACACTTGGGATACAATATAACAACATGTCAAATAATCCACATTTGGGATACAATACAACGATGTGATACATATATATTTCTAACTAACGCAATAGTGTAACTTATAGCTTCTACATTATTCAAACTAACCACCAAGGATATGGGAGCAAGTAAGGCCACCATGTACCATAAACCATTCCTACGTATTCATTACACAAGCTTGAATAACCTTAATAAAAGTTCAAGATCTAATTCCCAAGTTTGAACCACTTTGGTGAAGTTACAAATCAAGTTTATCAACCATTTTCCAGACAATATTTAAACTATTTCCACAATTCCATTTTGACCAAATAAGACGTCATGGTGTAGCCAGAGTATCCTACTTTAATCTAAGTTAAAGAGGATTCATTTATATCCTAAGATGATTAGGTTTATATATATCTTTAACAATAGTTAAGAATCATGAGGAGTGGTTTTCATAGAGATCAGCAAGAAAGAAAAACCGGAGAAGCATTTGCTGTGATGGGCGACCGCCCAGGGTAAGGTGGGCGACCGCCCAAGTTGGAATTTCCCAAGGGTAAGCTACTGTCGAAGTGGGTGATCGCTCAGGAGTATATGGGCGACCGCTCAAGGTACACATGGGCGACCGCTCAAGCACACATGGGCGACCACCCAAGCTGGGGAAACTGAAGGCCAAGAAGCTGGACAGATGGGCGGCCGCTCAGCCCCACATGGGTGACCGCCCAAACCTGAATTCCTCTAAACATTTCATACCTCTTCCAAACCAATCCCAACACTAACTATCATCATTTTAGTACTCAAAATTTATGCCAACCATTCCAATCAACTAAGATGAACCTAACCCTTTTACTTACTTAGTCATTTCTCACATTTCACTAACACATTTCATGTCTAAAATCCTTACTTCACATTTACCATACTCTTTTACTCTTTAACAATTTCCATTAGCATCAATAGCATCCCAAAACCATTATACCACTTAGGACAACCATTCTACTTCTATCCAATGCATACCAACACTAAGAAAAATCTTTTAGTGCCAAAACTTTATTCCATTTTAACATGCAACCATTTCTTATAAACCATTAATACCATAAACCCATTTCTAACCATTTTCCTCACTTTCTAATTCTAGTAAATTGGTCAAAACCCACATTCAACACCTACACTTAAACCATTAATATCTACAATTACTTCATACCACTCTTCTTTCAACTTAGACCACCTTTTTACAACCAAAATCAATTCAACCTTGATTAAACCATTTCAACTCAATTAACATTATTCAAAATACAAAAATCCTCTTCTTTCAACAAGATTTACAATAACACATAAAGTGAGCAATTATTAGAAGGAAGTCATAATAACTTACCAAATTGATGTGAAACGAAATCTTTATTTTCCGGGCTTGACGCGCTCCCCTTGCCGCCACGAACAAGAATGTACAATCGGATCGTAAAATGGAAGGGAATTTATTTTATTATGAATTTTGGAAGGGAAGAGCTAGGGGTGGATTTTCCATGAGAATTTTTCCAATTGAGGAGGTTGAAGGAAGGAGATGATTGATGAAGAAATGGGGAGGTTAAAGGAGGGAATGGTGAAAAGGTAAGAAAGTATGACCCCCTTAACCACACTAAATGAAATCTATCCCCTATCTCCAATTAAGTCCCTCAAAGTCTAAGAAAATACATCTAACACCACAACTTCTATTCTTTACATAAAACACCTTGACCACTCATAATATTTTATTTATTCTCAATTATTATAACTTCGCCCCCAACACTTTATCTTATTTCCAAATTAAACCCTAAGCTTTAAAGTTATTTCAAAATCAACCTAACCTTTCCTAAAAATCGAAGACATAAAGTGAGCACTTAAAGTCAACAAATAGCATAAAATGTATATAATAGGATGCTAAATTGGTGCCTAGGATTAGGGTCGTTACACTCACTCCCCCTTAAAGAAAATTCGTCCCGAATTTTAAAAAGGACTTACCTTAAGGATCAAACAACAAAGATTACCTCTCACGTATTTCAAATTACAACTTTCAAATAGTTTCCTCAATAGCATCACTACTACATTTCTGACCTAATGTAACGCCAATTTTCGTTGCATTAGGGCCCAAAAACCGTTACATTAGGCCTAATGTAACGCCAAATGGCCGTTGCATTCTCTTGCGTTGCATTAGGTCTAATGCAACGACATAGCAAGCTAATGTAACGCCAGAGCTTTGGCGTTGCATCAGGTAAATACCTAATGCAACGCCAATTTTAAAACCATATGAACAGCTAATGCAACGCCAAAAAGAACCTAATGCAACGCCAATTTAAAAAGTGGTTGAATACCTAATGTAACGCCAAAAATTAAATGAGTCCCTAAAATTTATTACATAATTTCACAATTTTATTAATTTTTTTAATTTTCTTTTTCAATATATATATATATATATATATATATATATATATATATATATATATATATATATATATATATATATATATATATATATATATATATATATATATATATATATATAAATATATTTTAAAAATATATATATATTTATTCTCAAACAATCCCTTAACTTTTTTTTCTCAAATTAGTCCCTTAATGTTTTTTATTCTCAAATTAGTCCCTTAACTTTTTTTATATTCAAATCAATTCTTACATTTTTCAAAAGTAATACTTTGCTCCACCACCGTCCACCACCGTCCACCACCGTCCACAACCATCCATCACCATCCACCACCGTCCACAACCGTCCACAACCATCCAAATCATCCACAAATCAAACAAAAATTTGTACAAATCGAAATAAAACACAAAATACAATAACAAATCGAAAGGAAACCCATGAAATATGTTTGGGCTCGTCGGAATCCATGGAATTAGTTTGGGTTCGTCTAATCCATGTAGATCTGGTTGAGCCTCGCCGGAGATGATGAAAGGGAGAGAAGAAGACGGCGTTGGAGGAGAGAGAGAAGAAGACGGCGTTGGGGAGAGAGAGAGAGAAGAAGACGTTGGAGGGGAACGGCGGATCCACCGTTGCCATCGCCGTCGCCGGAGAAGATGAAGGGTAGTGGGTAGATGCTTTTGTTCGTCGGAATCCATGGAATATGGCGACGGCGACGATGAAGGGGAAGTTGGAAAAAGGTTGGGAGACGGGTAGGAGGGGGCACCGTTGATGGAGAGAAGAAGACGGAGAGATCGCGCAGAGTGAAGAACAGGTTTCTTGGTTTTGGTTTTGATAAAATGAGATAAATGAGAGAGAGAGAAAAACAATTTCTTGGTTTTGATAAAATGAAAATAAAGAAAGAGAAATGAGGAGAGAAAGAGGGATTTATTGGTTTTGTTAGAATAGTTGTGGACCGCCGATTGAATGTGTGAATGGTTGGATTTGATTTAGCCATGATCCGGGTGATTATATAAGATCCAATAAAACAATGCCACATGGCATTTTTTTATTGGATCTCAAATAACCACGCGGATCATGACTAAACCAAATCCAACCATTCACACTTTCAATCCAACGGTCCACAATTCTTCTAAATGTTTTTATATTATCAAAATATTAATAATAATTATTATTAATAATAATTATTAATAATAATAATTATTAATAATAATTATTATTAATAATAATAATTATTATAAATAATTATTATTATATAATTATTAATAATTCTTAATAATTATTATTAATAATAAAAATAATTATTAATTATAATTATTAATAATAATTATTATTAATAATTATTATTAATAATAATTATTATTAATAATGATTAACAATTATTAATAATAATAATGATAATTATTAATAATAATTATTAATAATAATTATTGATAATAATAATTATATAATAATAATAATTATTAATAATAATTAATAATAATTATTATTATTAAAAATTATTATTATATAGTTATATAATAATAATAATTATTAATAATAATTATTATTAATAATAATTATACCATATGCCCTATACCTTATACCCTATACCATATGACCTATGCCATATACCTTATATCCTATACCCTATAGGGTATACCCTATACCGTATACCCTATAGGGTATACCCTATACCATATGCCCTATGCCCTATATCCTATAGGGTATACCCTATACCCTATATCCTATAGGGTATGCCCTATACCCTATAGGGTATACCCTATACCCTATACCATATGTCCTATACCCTATGCCCTATATCCTATAGGGTATACCCTATACCCTATAGGGTATACCCTATACCATATGCCCTATACCCTATACCATATACGCTATAGGGTATACCCTATACCCTATACCCTATAGGGTATACCCTATACCCTATACCGTATACCCTATAGGGTATACCCTATACCCTATAGGGTATACCCTATACCATATGCCCTATGCCTTATAGGGTATACCCTATACCCTATAGGGTATACCCTATACGCTATAGGGTATACCCTATACCCTATAGGGTCTACCCTATACCCTATACCCTATAGGGTATACCCTATAGGGTATAGGGTATACCCTATACCCTATAGGGTATACCCTATACCGTATACCCTATACCCTATAGGGTATAGGGTATACCCTATAGGTTATAGGGTATAGTGTATAGGGCATAGGGTATAGGGTATAGGATATAGGGTATAGGATATAGTGTATAGTGTATAGGGTATAGTGTATAGGGTATAGGGTATAGGGTATAGGATATAGGATATAGGGTATAGGGTATATGGTATAGGGTATAGGGTATAGGGTATAGTGTATAGGGTATAGGGTATAGTGTATAGGGTATAGGGTATAGGGTATAGGGTATAAGGTATAGGATACAGGTTATAGGGTATAGTGTATAGGGCATAGGGTATAGGGTATAGGGTATATTGTATAGGGTATAATGTATAAGGTATAGGGTATATGGTATAGGGTATAGGGTATAGGATATAGGATATAGGTTATAGGGTATAGTGTAGGGTATAGGGTATAGGTTATAGGATTTTGGCGTTGCATTAGTAATTTAGGCGTTACATTAGGATTTTGGCGTTGCATTAGTAATTTAGGCGTTACATTAGGATTTTGGCGTTGCATTAGACTCGTTACATTAGCTCTGGCGTTGCATTAGATGCGTTACATTAGCTCTGGCGTTGCATTAGGTGCGTTACATTAGCTCTGGCGTTGCATTAGCCGTTACATTAGCTCTGGCGTTGCATTAGGTGCGTTACATTAGCTCTGGCGTTGCATTAGATGCGTTACATTAGCTCTTGGCGTTACATTAGATGCGTTACATGCGTTACATTAGGTCAGAAATGTAGTAGTGCATGATTCTTCTATACATTCTCACAACCCGAATACTCTAGGATTTCAACTCCCCGAACTACGATTCTAATAACTCTCAGCGGTTCTCCCGCATAAGTCAAATCCGCTTAATCAACATTAGTTGAAGAACTCCATACAAACGAAGGATCATACAATTAATTTCTCCCATACCAAGCTTCACACGGTACCAATTCAATGCTGAACTAAAACTACTATTATACGCAAACTCGCTAAGGTTAATTAAACTTCTCAAGTTGAAAGGAAATCCATCACACAACACACAACCTATTCTTCAAGAATCTGAATAGTCTTCTAATCTCTTCCTTTCGAGTAACTAAATTCTCCAAACTCTTAGAATCGGTAACAAATCCCGAAGGGAGCTTCAAAAAGATAAGGTTCCCAATTAAATAACGCAACACAATTGCAGCCACTCTCGAGTAGAGGATAAGAAAATTCCGCTTTATCTAAGTTAACTTTCTCGAAGCATATGCTATCACTTTCCCATCTCTCATAATATCACAACCTAATCTTCCTTTAATACGCACTTAAAATTCACAAAGTCCTCACATCCACTAGGTAAGGTAAGGATCGGATCTATAGTCAATCTATTCTCCATCTCTATCCATATGATTTACCCTTATTACATCCTACACCATTGATATACCTTCCGAGTTAACTAAATCAACGATTTTACAATTCTCAAGAATCCCTTGATAATCCTTCGGTAGCTCTTGCCAACCCAAAGACCCCGGACTCAATCCTCGCAAGAACCCTGGTAACATCCGAGCTTAAGATTATAGAACCCAAAATTTGAAATCTTCTTGAGTCAACTCACACTTGCTAAACTTCTCAAACAATGACCTCTCACTAGCACAATTCGCAAATGATCTTCATGATCCTCTCGTAACTTTTATTAAACAGAAAGGTCATCCATCATAATTACCACAAAGCCATCAAGATGAAGATTTAAAAATTCGGCTTATCATACCCATAACCAACACATGAAAATACTTCGATGGAAGCACATTTACCATCTACTCACAACTAGTACATAAAATTTTGGAAGGACTTCTTATGCAAGTCTAACACATACTAAATACCCTTCACACTTTTAACCAAAATTTCCACCTTTAATGCCTATATATAACAAGAATACCGCATAAAATTTTATCTATATCAAATACCAATATAAGCAAATTAGGCATAGAAAAGGAGACTCACTTCTTATGATAGTCTACCAATGCACAACAACTACTTAACCATTCAGGTCAAGTATATCTCATAATAATAAATCGGTGATCATACCAAATCAACTGGCAATGCATATCCAGCTATAACCAAATCACCATCGTGGTAAACCAAAGAAGATTTGAGGTATTCTCTCATAAGAGTAGAAACCACTAACACATAAGATGAATTTTAAGCAATGTATGCCACATAGAAGCAAAATGCAATGCCCAAATATAAATGATATGAAACAGGATCCATAAAATATGACCCCTAACTCCTGAGACAGGTAATATACCTCTAGTGACCTCTGATGGATCTATCTCTCCTAGATCCGAAACACATACTCGACCTTAGACCTTCTCCTTTGGTTCCCCTTCGTTATCTCTTTTGGTACTACCTCTTTGTTGTCCACCCAGCTGACCGCTGCTTGAAGCTCGTTCCCGCTACAACCTTGGGCAATATCTCCTAAAGTGTCCCATTTCTCCACACTTAATACACCTGCCTTGCTTACTCCAACACTGATCTTCGGTATGTCCAATCCTCTTGCAAAATTTACAAATCATCCCATACTGTCTGGATATTGGCCTAGACGAAGAAGTTACAACAAGCTCCCCTCTCACACTCCCTGAAGTTGAAGTCCTTGGTTGTCCTCTAGTGATTTTGGATCCTTGTCCTAGATACTTTGGTTTATTTCTATTCCCACTTCCGGATCTTCCATGATTTTCCTCAATGTCATTCTCGATCTTATATGCTCTATCTATGGCTGTCTGATAATTGGTGAAGTTATCAATCAATAATTTCTTCCTAAACTCAACCCTTAAACCTTTTACAAACCTATGAACTCTTCTTGCTTCATGCGATACTAAATGAGGGCAACACCGAGCCAATTCCTCAAACCGGGCTGAATACTGGCCCACTGCCATATTCCCTTGCTCTAGTCTCAAAAATTCGATCTCCTTCTTGTCCCTTGTAACCATTGAAATGAAATAATCCTCGAACTGCTGGGTGAAATTATCCCAAGTATGAGGCGTATGATCCCGCTCCCAACTTCCCTTCAAAATCTGCCACCACTGATCAGCTGGACCTTCAAGTTTGAAAACGGCATTTCTAACTTTCTCTTCATTGGGACTTTCCATAACCTCAAAGATCTTGTTCATTTCCTCTAACCATTTTTATGACTTTAACGGATCCGGATCTCCATTAAAGCTCGGTGGATTCATCTTCACAAACCTTTCCAATTCATCACTTTGACATCCTTCAGGTTGATTCAGAACTGATCCCCGAGTCTCCATATTCCGTACAAACCTCCTGAATAAATTTATCATCTCTTCATTCTGAATTCCACTTGTCCCCATATTTCCTTCATTTTCTGGAACCCTTCGCTGATCATCATTGCTTCTGGCCATTAGAACAAACTCCCGCATTAAACACTCGGCGTCAATTACCACACACACTCCCCCTTAGTTTAGACATCTACCCTTGACCTCTAAACTAAGCTCTGATACCAACTGTGAGCACCCCAACCCGGAACCTAACACGTGTCCCGAGCTTGAGAAGCCCAACTAAGAAAACCCATCTCAAATTTTAAAAACTTTTATTTCACCTTAAAAGAAAACCAATTCTCAAACTGCCAAAATAAAATCAACTAATAATATCTCCACTTGGAGGAATTTCAACAACAGCTTCAATAAACCATAATCTGATCAATTACATCGAAACCCCCAATAACTTTGTTTTACAAAAGAGTTTTCTATACAACTTTATAAAAGAGTAACACTTAATAAAGACTCCAGAAAACCTACTCATAAACATAACCTGACATGTCCCAAAAGCAAAAGTCCAAACTCTTATCCCCGGCCTCACTGGTTCAGGTCACCTGTCTCAGCACGATCTAAAACAGTAAAAGGGGAAGGGGTGAGAATAAATCTCAATAAGCTATTATGAATGCATCAAGATGCCAAACAAGATGCAACACATAGCATGGTTACACATAACACATTATGGAAGCGGTAAACACCTTAAGTTACCTCATTTTACCTTTCCCGTCTGAACAATATGTCGTATAATGTGGGAGTAAAACTCCGATCTTTGGTGAACTGTCCCAGTGCACATTTACCGCTTATAGGACTCATACTCCAGAGATCCATATAAGGAAGAAAATACTTATATGACTCTTCATTCAGAGTACCATATAATAACACTGCTATCTGTAAGGCTTTTGGCTTAATACAGAAGCATTCCACCTAACTCCAATGAAAGTGCAGCTAACAGTAAGGCTTTTGGCTCAATACAGAAGCTTACACACCCCAATCTGCTAACTACAGAAGGGGGACAGTCACAGGTATAATGAACCTTCAATCACTTA
The DNA here is from genome assembly GCA_022495995.1 of Adenophora triphylla var. japonica. Classification (NCBI taxonomy): domain Eukaryota; kingdom Viridiplantae; phylum Streptophyta; class Magnoliopsida; order Asterales; family Campanulaceae; genus Adenophora; species Adenophora triphylla. Next base: position 131,498 of record JAFEMH010001369.1, read on the forward strand.
TAGAACACATCCATAATTGATTGAATTCCATTATACCCCTAAACCTCGTATATTAATATAAACATGTGCAAGCACATAATAGTTACATGAAATAAAATCCACCAAAGGGATAATAATATAACAACATGGTAATGTATACTCATGTTAAATCAATACTATAGTGCAACATTCATTTAATACACTATGCATAATACCATCAATGAATATGAATCCAAGTAAGGTAACAATATAACCAATAAATCCACACTTGGGATACAATATAACAACATGCCAAATAATCCACACTTGGGATACAATATAACAACATGCCAAATAATCCACACTTGGGATACAATATAACAACATGCCAAATAATCCACATTTGGGATACAATACAACGATGTGATACATATACATTTCTAACTAACGCAATAGTGTAACTTATAGCTTCTACACTATTCAAACTAACCACCAAGGATATGGAAGCAAGTAAGGCCACCATGTACCATAAACCATTCCTACGTAGTCATTACACAAGCTTGAATAACCTTAATAAAAGTTCAAGATCTAATTCCCAAGTTTGAACCACTTTGGTGAAGTTACAAATCAAGCTTATCAACCATTTTCCGGACAATATTTAAACTATTTCCACAATTCCATTTTGACCAAATAAGACGTCATGGTGTAGCCAGAGTATCCTACTTTAATATAAGTTAAAGAGGATTCATTTATATCCTAAGATGATTAGGTTTATATATATCTTTAACAATAGTTAAGAATCATGAGGAGTGGTTTTCATAGAGATCAGCAAGAAAGAAAAACCGGAGAAGCATCTGCTGTGATGGGCGACCGCACAGGGTAAGGTGGGCGACCGCCCAAGTTGGAATTTCCCAAGGGTAAGCTATTGTCGAAGTGGGCGACCGCTCAGGAGTATATGGGCGACCGCTCAAGCACACATGGGCGACCGCCCAAGCTGGGGAAACTGAAGGCCAAGAAGTTGGACAGATGGGCGGCCGCTCAGCCCCACATAGGCGACCGCCCAAGCCTGAATTCTTCTAAATATTTCATACCTCTTCCAAACCAATCCCAACACTAACTATCATCATTTTAGTACTCAAAATTTATGCCAACCATTCCAATCAACTAAGATGAACCTAACCCTTTTACTTAGTCGTTTCTCACATTTCACTAACACATTTCATGTCTAAAATCCTTAATTCACATTTATCATACTCTTTTACTCTTTAACAATTTCCATTAGCATCAATAGCATCCCAAAACAATTATACCACTTAGGACAACCATTCTACTTCTATCCAATACATACCAACACTAACAAAAATCTTTTAGTGCCAAAACATTATTCCATTTTAACATGCAACCATTTCTTATAAACCATTAATACCATAAACCCATTTCTAACCATTTTCCTCACTTTCTAATTCTAGTAAATTGGTCAAAACCCACATTCAACACCTACACTTAAACCATTAATATCTACAATTACTTCATACCACTCTTCTTTCAACTTAGACCACTATTTTACAACCAAAATCAATTCAACCTTGATTAAACCATTTCAACTCAATTAAAATTATTCAAAATACCAAAATCCTCTTCTTTCAACAAGATTTTCAATAACACATAAAGTGAGCAATTATTAGAAGGAAGTCATAATAACTTATCAAATTGATGTGAAACGAAATCTTTATTTTCCGGGCTTGACGCGCTCCCCTTGCCGCCATGAACAAGAATGTACAATCGGATCGTAAAATGAAAGGAAATTGAATTTATTATGAATTTTGGAAGGGAAGAGCTAGGGGTGGATTTTCCATGGGGATTTTTCCAATTGAGGAGGTTGAAGGGAGGAGATGATTGATGAAGAAATGGGGAGGTTAAAGGAGGGAATGGTGTAAAGGTAAGAAAGTATGGCCCCCCTTAACCACACTAAATGAAATATATCCCCTATCTCCAATTAAGTCCCTCAAAGTCTAAGGAAATATATCTAACACCTCAACTTCTATTCTTTACATAAAACACCTTGACCACTCATAATATTTTATTTATTCTCACTTATTATAAATTCGCCCCCAACACTTTATCTTATTTCCAAATTAAACCCTAAGCTTTAAAGTTATTTCAAAATCAATCTAACCTTTCCTAAAAATCGAAGACATAAAGTGAGCACTTAAAGTCAACAAATAGCATAAAATGTATATAATAGGATGCTAAATTGGTGCCTAGAATTAGGGTCGTTACACTCGTTGTCGTCGATTGATAGTTGAGACCGAGAGAAACCAGAGAGGCAGAGATGACGAGTAGAGAGGCAGAGACGACAAGTCACGGCGACGACATTGAGAGAGAAACGGGAAGAGAGAGAAAAGATTTGGGAATATGAAATATAAAAGAGAGGCGCTGAGTAGTTTAAGATGTTATTTAGGGTTTGTTTAAATCAAAGGTTGAGATCAACTAGGTTTTTGAAGGACGGTCAGGATCTCGGTTTGACGGTTAGGCTCATGACTCGGTTTGACGGTTCCAAATCGCGGTTCGGTCTCAAACGGTTCGGTTCGGTTCGACTCGGTTCGATTTAGGGGTGTCAAACCTCAAGCTGAGCTGAACCACATGGTTTGTCAATTTTTCAAACCGAGCTAAACCACTTATGTCTAAAATCGAACCAATCCGCACGATTTGGCTCGGTTCGACTTCAAACCGCGGTTTGAGCCGAACCGCTTCCACCCCTACAATCACAGCCGCTCTTTATGGTGGTTGAAGATAGATCCTGACCGCTCTTTGTCTTGCGGTTATTCTCAAGTATTATTATAATATAGATTGTATGACTATATATATAACCTAAAAACCACTAATTAATGAAATATATAATTACAAAAGTAGAATGAATATTATTACAATAATAAATTATAATAACAAGAAAACTATTAAAATAAGAAAACACAATATATGATTGTGATTTGCTATATTTCTATTACACCTCAAAATAATCGCAACCATTAATACACATACAAGCAAAATGTGAAACAAAAAACTTAATTTTAGTGGTATTCAATATTAGTTTTTATTATAATATTAAGAGATATTCTCAAGAAACGTATTTAGTTACTTAAGTTGATATTAAATCAACTTAGTAAAATTATCTTTGTTTGAAGTATTTCAAATTAATATTATATTTACTACTGAAATAAGAGATTTTTAGAATATAAATAAAATTAGAACTCATATGTTTGTATATAAATATGAGTTATCTAGCTTATTTAAACTTTGAAATGAAAATAATACATAATATATGTTTTTGGGTCTTCATATTTTATCATTATATCATAGCATGATTTCGACATTGAAATCATATCTCTATATTTTGAATAATCATTGTCACATTCTCTATTCGAGAGAGGAAACTGTGACATGGTAAATTGATCTATAATATCTCCTTCACGGGTATCATTAAAAATCAAAGAAACGAATCATCTTTCTAATGTGTTGTTGTTAGGATTAATTTGAGAGATATTCTAAAAAAAAAAAGAAATTATTTAGTTATCTAAATTGATATTGTATAAATTTAGGAAAGTTAACTTATTTAAGAATATTTTCAATTAAAATTATATTTACTATTATAATAAGGAGAGATTTGTTAGAATCCTATTAAAATTAGGAATAATATATTTTGAATATAAATATGAGTACTCTATTTTATATAAACTTTGAGAAGAAAATAATACATAATATATTTTGGGCTCTCCGTATTTTATAATGGTATTAAAGCAAGTTTCGATCTTGGAACCCTCTACATTTTGATTAAAATAAATATAATATGTGTTTTCATGTTAATCAACTAATTAGTGCATGTCATATGAAATCAGTCTGGAGCAAGTTTTGGGAGAAACTAGTTTCTCCATAAACTATAAAAAGTCCATTTTTTTTCTACTTGCAAGTAGTTTGTGAATATTTAGGAACAGTTTATAAAACAGGACTTTCTATAACTTAAGGAGAAACTAGTTTCTCCCAAAATCTTGTGATCAGTCTGATGGTGTATTCGCGGCATGAAATATGCACGAAAAACTAATTGATGCAGACAACCTTAAATAAGATTATTGTTAGTCCACTTTAAAAACGTTGATTAGTGGTAGCCTACTATAAAAACGTGATTAGCGATAGCACACATTAAAAACGTGATTAGTGGTAGCCCACTCTGAAAATTGTGAATTAGTGGTAGCACACTAAAAGTACAATGATTGAGTGTCGTTCATTGTAAAAACGATAATTAAGTGTCACTCAATATAAAAATGATCCATATAAAGCGTCGTTCACTATAAAAACGGAGATTGAGTAAAATGAAGACATGTGCGGGCACAAATTGTGCACGAGATTAAAAAATATTGATACGAATGTTTTTTCAGATATTATAAGCAAAACATATGTTAAAAGATCCAATTTTTGTTGTTGCATATTTTTTATTATTATTATTACTATGTACCAACAAGTTGAAAATCTATGTTGTATATGTTCTAACTTGAGGGAGGGTATTGAGATATTGAGATAAATTTTCAAGAAAAGAAAGTATTTAGTTATTTAACTTGGTATTGATCAAACTTGAGGGAGGGTGTTAGGATTATTTTTAATTAAAATTATATTTAACAATTAGAATAATGAAAGATTTGTTATAATGATATTACAATTAGAACTCATATGTTTTAATTATAAATATGAGTCATCTAACTTATTTAAACTTTGAGATGAAAATAATACATAATATAATTTGGACTCTCCATATTTTATCAGTTGTTCACTGTAAAAACAATTGTATCTAAAAAAAATCTCTTTTGTCATTTCTCTTTAGTAAGACCTGTCTCTCCCTCACATATTACGGTCACCACCATATATGGCAGTTCGGCCACCACATAACCATATTACCATCACTTTAATCTTCTAAATAATTATGTGTCATTCGCTCTATTTAAAACGATAATGAGTGATGTTCACTATAAAAACGATTATTAAGTAGCGTTCACTGTAACAGCGTTTTTTAGTGTCATTCACAATAAAAACGACGATTTATTGTCGTTCACTATAAAAACGATGATTAACCATATTAACATTATTTTCATCTTCTAAATAATTAATTGGCGTTCAATATAAAAATGATTATTAAGTGTTGAGCATTCTAAAAACGATGATTTAGAGTCATTCAAAAAACGGAGATTGAATTAAAAGAAGACATGTGCGGGCAAAAGATGTGTACGGGATTGAAGAAAAAGAAGACATAATGTGGATGTCTCTTCAAATATTACAACATCCGACATAATATATGTTACAAAATCAAAATTTTGATGATGCGGATTTTTTTAGTTATTATTATTATTATTGATATTCACCTTTCCCAATTTTTTAATTTTTTCTTTTGGCAAGTTGGAAGTGTACCTTGATGTTGATATTGATATTGAGTCTAGCTCGGAGTATTTATAGTTAGTATTATATTCGAAGGATACAGTTGCTTGTTATTCAGTCTCTTAAGTAAACAAGCTTAATCCGATAAAAAAAAAAAAAAAAAAATAGAAATAATAATAATAACAGTCTCTTCATTTCAAAAAAATATTAAAAAAAATATATATATTTATTTGTAATTAAAAATAAATTTAATTTTTTTAACATTTATTTTGAAACAGTGTAATAAATAACCAACTCCAACATTGCCCTGTCCGTTTGGCACCAATATATGTCTATGGCGATTCATACTTGGTGTTATAAATATTTTCATTTGTTATTCTTATTTCTTGTAAAACAAAATTGAACGGTATAAATCGAGTTACGAATATAGGTCATGGCCGGAAAAGTTTCAATGGATTGGGCCCAAAATATAAACCATACACGTCTCAATTACAACAAATGGAGTGGGTCTTTCCTATCTTAGCTCGTCATGTCTGCTCGTCATTCCCACTATTTCGACCTAGCTAGATATAGCAGAGCGAATAATGACTAACGCACAGAATACACTCTCATATGCCGAGCAAGGCATCAATCAAAGCCGACGAGGTATTCATTAAAAGACGAGGAGCTCCTCCTCGGTTAACAACAAAGTGGGGAATTGTACTTCCCTATCATTACCATTCTCTTCCTCGATGTCAACTCATGCCTACCAAGCTTCATATGTCGAGCACTACCAGAAACATGTTTTAGCGGCGAAAATTTTCGTCGCTAAAAGTAGCCTTTCTGTCGCTGTTGCCTTCGCAGCGGCGGAATTATTCCGTCGGTGGTCCGCCAGTGGCAGCGCGTCGCAGCGGTCCGGCAGTCATACCGACGGAAATGGTATTTCGCCAGTGTACACCGGCGAAATTATCCGCCACTGAGGTAATTTAATTTAATTTTAATTTTAATTTTACAGGTAGAAATTTCCGCCACTGAGTTGTTTGATTTAATTAAAATTCTAAATATTCCGCTGCTGAGGAAATTTTATTTCATTAAATTGTAATTTCACCGGCGGAATTTTCCGTCGCTGTGTTATTCCGATTTATTTAAAATTCTAACTTCACCGACAGAATATTCCGCCGCTGATAATGCATTAAATAAAAAAATAATCAAAAATGTCAATTATAATTTTTTTTTACCTGATATAACAATTGATATCAACTAAAACTATAAATCTAAAAACCTTAGAAATTACCTAAACTTTATTACAACAAATTAAGTACCAAATGTTATTAAAAAAAGTATCAAATAGTACGAAATCGGGACATAACAAAATCAAAGTACAGTACCAAATCGGGGCATCACAAAATCAACACGGGGGACTCGAAAAGACTCCTAACAATACCGTCAGAAGGGGAGCCAGTACTCGAGTGCGTGTGGAAATACCCATGCTGCTGCATACTCTGCATCTGGGCCATCATCAACTCAAATCGATTAAGTCAATCAAATACTATCGATTAGAATCGACGGTATGTAATCAACCATGTCTAGTATACACTCAGAGAACAATAGGAATACAATCAAAATATCTCAACTATTGACTATTCAAGCAATTTTAATAGACAAAGATGATATTTACAAAATCATATAATCGTGGATTTCAAGACTGTCCACACGGACAATTTAAGAAACAATGACTACATGTTCACCTCAACATGATAAGTTAAAGATTCTTAAACAGTTTTCTAAGCTTTTGTGTTGCACACAACCGTCACAACGTTACGTTGTAACATTAATTTTTATTCATTATTGTAAAATGCATAATTTTACAATAAAGAATTAACACACACATCTATTACATTTTTTAAATTATTAATATTGTGAATAATTTTAAATATTAATGTTTAATTTTTTGTTGTAAAATATATAATTTTACAATGATGAATTAACATTTATACACATCTGTTTTTTTAAATAGTTAACATTTAAATAATAAATTTATTTTAATTTTTTATTTCTTGAGACCGTTAACTTTTTAATTGATCTGTGTCTTACAACGAACACTTTTAAATAATGATCTAAATAATAAATTTATTTTAATTCCTCCAACTTCTATCCAGTTCTCATAATACACGCTACACCCATTAAGGATTCTCGAACGGGTTTCTAAGCTTTTAAGTTTATTCGGGAGTGGTATACAAATGCAATTGAGATGAAGTGACCAAAACTACATGAGAATCAACATTGGAATTGTCATGTTAGAAAAATGTTGACCTAACAACAGGGAAACCAACATCAACCAATGTCAAAACTGAAAGAGGTAGGTTATGATCCTTCCATAAATTATATGTGCGCATATAAGGAGCAATGCTGCCAAGAAATCTGAGAGTCAATGGAAATGAAAGAGCTACCCAAAAATCAGTAGAGACGCTTCCAAGATACAGGAGCATTAATTTTTATTGAGTCGTTCCACCGTGGAAGAAGTCTTGTTTTTTTATGATAGTTGTGAAGCCTGCTGACGGGGGCAGCATTTTACGAGGATAGGTTCGAAAGGCCTTTATCTCTAATCTCTAATCTCTAAGACAATAAACAAACTTTTCCATTTAACTGATAACATATCCGACAGTCAACAAAGGACAGTCCGAAGAAATCCCCTTAACCGTATTCTAGCTAGATTAATAAATTATTTTAAGACAACCTTATTTGGATCATTATTGATCAGACATTATAATGGAGAATGAGGATATCTTCACTTCCACGAATATCTTCCCAGCAGGCCCAAAGGTTTTTCCTTGGACACTTCAACTTAAAATCTTTGTGCAGAACCGAAATCAAACCGAAATCTGAGTTTCCAAAATTAAGGCAAAATCGAAATCAAATCAAACCCAAATCTGGGTTTACAAAATCGAACCCTAACACATAATCTAACACAAAGATGCACAAATTTGATCTTCTCAAAATTAAACCTATATCTAAACCCTAGATGTTAGATCTAAACAGAAACACAGAGGGATGGTTGTCACGACCCTGAACCTAGGCACATTTTGGTCACACGTGAAGCACGTGGGTTTGGGGTTGCATTGCATTCCCTATTATGCATTATTTGCTATTTGGGGTGATTATGTGTTTATTTGGTCATTTCCGTGATTTAGATGTTATTAAAGTGATTTTGAATATATAATGTCTAAAGGAAGGAAATGGGAAATTGTGTATTAAAGTTATAACATTTGAGATTTAAATGGAAATGTTATGAAAAGTTGTAAGGAGCTTATTTGTAAATAAAAGCTTAAGGTGGTGGAGAGTAGGTTTTCAAACTTGGAGGGCCTAGGTGTAATTGTGGTTATACAAATCCTTTTAAAAGCTTTTTCCAGAAGCTTTTCCTTATCAGTTTTTCCTTCTCTTTCTCAGTATACGTATCCTCTCATAATCCTAGGGCTAACTTTGATAAATCCCTATAAATCCAGTTTTGATCCGTTGTTGATTCTGACTGCATATCTGTGATCAGTGCGTCGAATAGAACAAGAGTAGCCGATTATATCTTTCTTTTATTTCGGTAAATTTTGGTAAGTTATTATGATTCCTTGTTATAACTGTTCATCTTGTGTTCAATAATGATATTACGAACATGTGAATGGTTATTGATGATTTTGGTAAGTTTTTCTGTGGTTTGAAATGGAAACAAATGAAGTTGGTTTGAATCACCATGGCAAGGGGTGATAATATGGATTGGTAATTTTTGTATACATGCAGTATACTTATTATATGGTAAAGGGAGTATATGTATAGACTAAAACTGGGGTATAATGATGTTGAAGTGAGTTGTGGTACTTTGTAGTTGCTGGAACTGAGTTATATGCCTTGGCTGTTGGGTGAAAGCAGCTTCAACCTGGGTTTCTGATGTTGGGCACAACTCGTGCCTTTAAGCACGAGTCGTGACCTTGACATCCCAAGTCGTGCGACATAGAGTGATTGGTGGAGCACTGGTCGTGAAACCGGGCGATCGTGCGAGTGCAGGAACGACTCGTTCCCAGCATCACGAGTCGTGCCCAGACTGTGTTATGTTAGCAGTTTTGCAAGCTCTTTAGTATAGCTAAATGAGTATAGATTTAATCACTCTTTAACTAGGATTTTAGTACAACTTTAGTACTATAATGTGGAACTTGAAATAGGCCAAAAAGATATTGGCAAGAGCTTTAAATAGTGGTGTGAAAATGCTTGAAAGGCAGTTTTGACACTTTAACCAAAGGTTGTAAAACTTGGTATTTGATCGCGTAACCTTAAGTGCTTACCTGTTTCCAGTTGTTGTGCACATAGTGTTTAATACGAGTTGCACTGTTTATTTGGTTGAGCGTGAGTATTAATGCCATGTCATTGGATTGTTGTTGTTATTCAATAGTGTTGAAATATATGTGCACTATTGTGATTGGATTAACATGAATTACAGTTCCATGTTATATAAATTGGTGTCCCATAGGGTGGACTTATTTTCAAGTATCTGTTATGTGCTTGAACATGGTGATATCAGCTGATCTTTTGGGGGTATATGGGATACTATCACTTATGGGAAGATATCTCATAAGGTGTTTAGATTTCCTTATACCTGTGACCTCTCCCCCTTCTGTGCCCACGGTCTGGGGGTGCGCAGCTTCTATGGATATGTGCAGTCATGCCATAAGATAGCTGATAACTTATTTGGAGCTCCGATAGAGATCGTATAAGCTGTGAAGGTGCACCAGCAGTTCACGAGAGGAGTATTACTCCCACCGTTATACTATATGTGATTCAGATGGGAAAGGTATCATAATGTGTTTACCGTTTCCTAATGTGATCTTGGCAACCTACTTATGTGTGGCATATTTGATAATTGGCAACCTGATTGTGTGTTGCATATTGTATGACTTATTGGTCAGAAGGAAAAGGTAACATAATGTGTTTACTGTTTTCCAATATGAGCAACCTGTTTATGTGTTGCATATTGTATGGCATATTGTTGCATGCATAATAGCTTGCTGAGATTTTATCTCACCCTTCTCCCTTTATTGTTTTAGATCCCGCTGAGACAGGAGGGTCGGACCAGTGAGGCCGGGGAAGAGTTTGGACTCCTTTTGGGTTGTCGGTGTATGTGTTGATTAGGGAGTTGGGGCTGGTCCTTGGTTGTTATTCTTTTGGGAAATGTTTTGTATATAAAGTTTTACAAACATGTTTTCAGTGTGAGTTGGTCTATAATTAAACCTAGGATTGGTTTGTTTTATGATTGGCTTGTGTTAGCCTTTTCAGTTGTAGTACTTGTATGTATATAGGTTATGACTGGTTTGAACAGGTTTACATATCACCTCCATGTAGAGAGGTTATTTTGAAATTGTTTTAAAAATGTGTTGTTTACTTTTCAAGTTAAAGGAAAGAAAAGTTTTTTTTGAAATGGTATATTTTGGGGCACTCCATCCTGGGACACGGTTTATAGGTCCGGGAGTTAGGAGGCGCCCACAGTTGGTATCAGAGCTTTGGCTAGAAGTCAAGGGTAGATGTCTAGTCTAAGGGGGAGTGTGTGATATCTGACGCCGAGTGTTTAATGCTGGCATCATTGAAATGGCTGGGAATAGTGGTGACCAGCAGAGAGAACAGGGAAATATTGGTGATCAGGGTGCTGGGGGAGATCAGAATGTCGAGATGATGGCTATGTTTCGGGTATTTCTCCAGAATATGGCAACTCAGTGTAGAGCACAGCAGCAACCTGAGGCAAGGCCAACCCAGGGATTAGAAAAGTTTATCAAGTTGTCTCCACCAAGCTTTAACGGTGATCCAGATCCAGTGATAGCTGAGAGATGGTTGGAGGCCAGACTTAATTAAGATCTTTGTGGCAATGGAGAGCACGTATGAAGAAAAAGTTCGATGTGCGGTGTTTAAACTAGAGGGTCCTGCCGAGCATTGGTGGTAAATCCTTAAAGAAAGCTGGGAGCGGGATCATACGCCCCAGACTTGGGACAGTTTCACTAGCAGGTTCAAGGAACATTACATTCCTGTGATCAGCAAAGACAAGAAAGAGGTAGAGTTCCTGAAGCTTGAGCAGTGGGCATTGTCAGTGGCCCAGTATTCTGCAAAATTTACAGAGTTAGCCAGGTATTGTCAACATCTTGTACCAGATGAAAGCAGGAGGTTCTACAGATTTGTTAAAGGGTTGAGGTTGGAATTCAGGAAGCAATTGTTGACTCATGATTTTCCTACCTATCACGCGGCAGTTAATATGGCCTACAGAATTGAGAATGACATTGATGAACATAAGGGTAAAGCAGAGGCAAGTGGAAGCAAAGTTAAGTCTCAAGGCCAGAGTTCAGGCCAAGGCAAGAGTCAGACTAAAGCTTCAATTGCTGGAGTGGCTAAGGAAGGAACAGTCACAGTTTCAACAAGGCATGTATCCCGTCAATTTGGGACTATTTGCAACTTCTGCAAGAGGATAGGGCATTCTGAAGAGAACTGTTGGAGGAAACAGGGTAAATGTCTGAATTGTGGTGAGATGGGGCATTTCAAAAAGGATTGTCCTAAATTCAAAAAGGGCCAAGCTCTGGGTGGTAGACAGCCAGGTGACCAACCCAGAGTTGGTGTGAAAAGAGATGTAGAGGGAAAACCAAAAGAGAAAGTGCAAGGCAGAGTGTTTGCCTTAGGCCGAGGTGAGGTAGATCCTATGGCAGTGATTAGAGATATTGTCCCTGTCTCAGGGGTTAGGGCTCGTGTTCTTATCGACCTTGGATCGTCTCATTCATATGTGGCATCTCATTTTGCATTTACAGTGCATAAGTTGCCTAAGTTGTTACCTTATGTGTTAGAGGTTTCTACTCCTGTGGGAGAGCACCTCGAATCCTCTCTAATCTATCATGACTGTGAGGTGATTATGTGTGGTCATGTATTGCCAGTGGATTTGGTAGAGTTACCAATCTGAGATTTTGATGTTATTTTAGGCATGGACTGGTTGAGTTCTTGTCATGCCTTGGTGGACTATCGCAGAAAGCGAGTCACCTTTTCTATGCCTGATGTGCCTGTATTTGTCTTTGATGCTGATAAATATTTATTTGGCATTCATGTTATTTCTGCTATAAAGACTAGAAAGTTGTTATCTAAGGGGTGTGAGGGTTACTTGGCATATGTGGTAGACTCTGGTAAGAAGTCTCCTGATTTATCTTGTGTTCCAGTTGTGAATGAGTTCAGTGACGTATTCTCAACTGAGTATAGTATGCCTCCAAATAGAGAGGTGGAGTTTTGTATTGACTTATTTCCAGGTACTTCACCCATTTCTAAGGTACCATACAGAATGGCTCCAGCTGAGTTGAAAGAGTTGAAACTTCAGTTGCAGGAGTTGCTTGATAGGGGTTTTATTCGTCCCAATGTATCACCCTGGGGAGCACCAGTGTTGTTTGTTAGGAAGAAGGATGGTACTTTGCGGTTGTGTATTGATTACAGACTACTGAATCAAGCTACAATTAAAAACAAATATCCTCTTCCTCACATTGATGATTTGTTTGATCAGCTCCAAGGTTCCGTTATATATTCTAAGTTGGATTTACGTAGCGGATACCATCAGTTGAAAATCAAGCCATATGATGTTTCTAAAACAGCTTTCAGAACAAGGTACGGGCATTATGAATTTCTTGTTATGCCATTTGGGTTGACTAATGCACCAGCAGTCTTTATGGATATGATGAACAGGATCTTCAAGCCGTATCTTGACAGTTTCGTTGTTGTTTTTATTGATGATATCCTGGTATATTCAAAATCCAGGGAGGATCACGAGAGGCACTTGAGAATTGTTTTATCTGTGCTTCGTGAGAAACAGTTGTTTGTGTGAATGTGGTGCCCAAGATAAGCGGTTCTATCTTTTTGTTTATTTATTTTGGAACCACTTTCTCGTGTAAGGAGGATCACCGCCTCACATCAGTTTGGAAACGTCCGGTTTAATTTGAAAAACGGAGTCGCCACGCCATTTTGATTTCCTCAAAACTTTGAAAAAAAAGATTTGGGTCCGGAGGTTAAGTTACCCTTTGGGAAGAACGGATCGTCGTTCACCCAAAGAGCCTTGCCGGAGCAAGTCTTCCAGGATCCGCTTTTCATACTTGCCTTAGTGTTTCGTGTGTGGGATGTGTGTTTTGAAAAAGGAGGGAATGTTCCAAGTGGTCTTCCGGACGTATAAACCATTAGTTGGTTATCGCTCGGGATTCCTTGGATTTTTATGTATTAGGGACTTTGGTCCCGTTCTCATCTTGGACTTATGATCATCATGATGAGACCTTGGGTCACACGTGATCAAGATAGGGACACCGTTTTTTAGAGTCCAAGGATGAGACTCTTTAGAAAGGAATGACCTTTGCCTATCAATCCTACATCTTGAGACGATTTGGACTTTTCGGGACATTTATGCTCGTCTCAAGTGATGATCGGAGATATGTGTAGGGCTCATCCTTTTCTAAAGGAGAATCCGTCTATGGCATCTTTAGGTGGAAGAAATGATGTAAAGATAGGACCTTTACACCATCTCGCTCCAAGAGATGCTCCAAGTACCAAAGGGGACTAGGGAAGGGGTATAAAGATTTGATCTTTATACTCATCCTATGCCTTTTTGTGCCTTAAGAAGGTCACTAGGAAATCCTAGGAGAGAGATCCAACCATGAGGAACACGGGGGATGCATGTTTAAGCTAAAGATGACACCTTAATGAAAAGGATGACATTTTTAAGTGCAAAAGATGCTACTTTATGCATAAAGATGACATTTTAATGCAAAGAATGCTACTTTATGTGCAAAGATGACATTTTTGATGCAAACGATGCTATTTTATATGTAAAAATGGTATTTTAAGTGCAGATTGATATGAGATTATAACTTGGAAAAGGTAAAAAATCAGATTACAGCTGAAAAGAGGGAGTCTCTGCATACTGACATGTTGTGTCGCGTGACACAGGACTTGCATGGCAAGTTGTGTCGCGTGACACAAGTAGCCATTTGCAGAAACTCTTACAGTTGAGGTTTACAGACACAGCAAGGCAATAATATGGCCAAGTTGCATCACAAATGGATCTCAGAGAGCATGCATGTCAACAATGAACACTTTGAGAGGGCATGGATATGCGGGATCCACACTCTTCTCTAGTGTTTATGCAAAACTATGTTAAAATGCTTCGATTACATTTGATGATATGTAAAACAACACTTGATCTATAAGATCTGAGACTTAAAATAGATATGCAATGATTAGATCTCAACTATTACATCACATTTAAGGCTATTTAGTTGATTAAACTACACATGTTTAAAAGAGAGAGAAATAGAGAGGAAGGGAGTGTTACCCTTGAAGATCCACGGCTCCTATATCAAGTTAGATATAGGAGCCTTCAAACATCAACCTCTGGAGCTGATATCAAGCCTTGATTCAAGGAGAACCATTGGTTTTATGTAGGTCTATGAAATGGGTGTTGGATTGATTGAATGGGGAGTGTATTGTGAGAATTAGTGTGTGTTTTAGAGGGTATGGGAGGAGAGAGACTAATTCCTGAGGGTATTTTGGCAGAGTGACGCCAAGGAGTGGAAAAAAGGGTCCCCAAAATGAGAGGTGCAGGCCTCTATTTATAGCTGCATGGGAGTGGCATGTTCTGTCGCACGGCTGAACAAGCCATAACCGTTTTCCATCTAGAAACATGCAAGGTGGCAGATTCTAGAACTTTTATGGCAAGTTGTGTCGCACGGCTGAACAAGCCTTATCCATTTTCCTTCTAGAAACATGCAAGGTGGCAGATTCTAGAAGGCCCCTTTCCAGCGAGGTCCTGCATGGAATTTTGATTCCTAGCAGGTCCTTCCTTACTTGGAAAGCTTGGGAAAGTTCCTGAATTGCCCCTCGAACTTTATGAAAGTTCGAGGAATCGCCAGGAATTTTAACCGGAAGGCATGAGCCAGATTTGGGTACTTACAGTTTGCAAAGTTCAGCAAATGTGAGTTTTGGCTGGAACATATTTCTTCTTGGGTCACGTGGTATCCAGTAGTGGTATTGTAGTGGATCCTTCAAAAATTGTGGCCGTAGTCAACTGGAAACAACCTTCTACAGTGACAGAGGTTCGTAGTTTCCTTGGGTTAGCGGGGTAGTATCGAAGATTTATTGAGGGATTTTTGAGGATTGCAACTCCGTTGACCAGATTGACTAGGAAGGATGTACCATTTATTTGGGATGCAAAGTGTGAAGCTGGTTTTACTGAACTGAAGAAGCGATTGACTTCAGCTCCTATTCTTACACTTCCAGAGGGTTGTGAGAACTTTGTTATATTCAGTGATGCCTCTAAAGAGGGTCTGGGTTGTGTTCTTATGCAGAATGGGAAGGTAATTGCGTATGCTTCGAGGAAGTTATCACCAGCGGAGCAGAATTATCCTACCCACGATATGGAGTTAGCAGCTATTGTGTTTGCATTGCATAAGTGGAAGCACTACTTGTATGGGGCCAAGTTTGAGATATTTACAGATCATAAGAGTCTGAAATATTTGTTCACTCAGAAGGAGCTAAACAACCGACAGAGGCGATGGTTGGAGCTTCTGAAAGACTATGACTGTGTTATTTCTTATCATCCCGGGAAGGCCAATGTGGTAGCTGATGCTATTAGCCGTAAGGCTCATCTATCGTCCTTGGTATCTCGGGAATTGAAAGGTGATATGTTGTTTGCTAATGTCAGAGCTGTTCCTACTCTTTATGGAGATCTTATGGAAGCTCAGTTGAATGACATTGAATTGCAGAAAATCAGGGAGAAATTGCAAGATGGAAAGTCTGGGGAGTTTACATTGAACAAGGATGGAATTCTCATCTTCAAAAGAAAGATTTGTGTACCTTCTTCCCTAAAGATCAAAAGGCAGGTATTAGAGGATGGCCATAAATCCCGATTTGCTATTCATCCAGGAAGCACCAAAATGTATCAAGACTTGAAATGGGGTTATTGGTGGAATGGTATGAAGAAGGAGATTGCACAATTTGTATCAAAGTGTTTGACTTGTCAACATATCAAAGCTGAACATCAGAGGCCAGCTGGACTACCACTACCAGAAAAAGGTCATTTAGCGACGGAAATTTCCGTCGCTAAAATTAAATTTCCGTCGCTAAAATAAATCACCGACGGAAAAATTCCGTCGGTGGTCCGCCGCTACCAGCTCGTCGCAGTGCTCCGACGGGTTAATTTCCGCCGCTATTTTTTTCTTTTACCGACGGAAATTAATTCCGCCGGTGAATTAATGGCTTCAGCGACGGAAACTTCCGCTGCTATATTAATTTAATTAAATTAAATTTTCATTTCAGCGGCGGAAATTTCCGTCGCTGTAATAAAAATTAATTTCCGTCGCTGTAATAAAAATTAATTAAATTTAATTAAATTTTCATTTCAGCGGCGGAAATTTCCGCCGCTGAAATCAAAAATTAAATAAAAATTAAATGATTATAGCGGCGGAAATTCCGTCGCTGAAATTAATTTAATTAAATTAATTTTTATTACAGCGACGGAAAAATTCACATTGAAATTAATTTATTTAATTAATTTTTATTTCAAGCATTAATTTCGGCGACGGAAAATTCCGTCGCCGATTCGAAATAAATTTAAAAAAAATAATTTAAAATATCAATAAACCAAAATTTTTGTACCCGATATAACATTTCAATTTATAAAACTAAAACTATAAAAACTAAAAATTCAAATATCGCCGTACCAAATAAAAACTAAATACCACCGTACCAATTCAGGAGGGGGAGAGGGGGGAGAGGGGGGAGAGGGGAGAGGGGGGAGAGGGGGGAAGGGGGGGAGGGGTGGAGCGGGGGGAGAGGTGGGGAGGGGCTCCCGCGGGTACCAAATGTCTCAAATGTTTACAAACAAGTATAAATTAATACAAAAATGTCTAAAAATGTCCGCAATCAACCTGGGGGACGCTGGAAATTACCCTGGGAGTCCTGGCCGAGATGAGCCATCAACAGCGCCAATTGTCTTTGAGTCTCTGCATGTTGTCTCTGAATCTCTGCATGACGTCGATCGTTCTCCTCCTGCATACAATTTTAAATTGCATACAATTTTAAATTTTTTATCCAAAATAAAACAAAAACAAGATTAGTCCAAAACTAGGAACTAACCAACTATTAGACAACACTCTGGAGATTATTGTCTCATAAGTCATAACTAAGATATCCAGAAAACAAAGACCCACATCATTACTGCTGAGCACACTGCACTCTCTGGCCCCCACCACCGTGCATGTCATCATCTACATCGTAAGCTTCAATGTTGACATCGTGAAGGGTTGTCTCCTCGCACTCATCAAGCTCCATATCTGCCATCTGCGATGAAGGCTTAGGAGGCAGCACACCCTCTAGGGCCTTGCATTGTTCGGAAGTCAAGGAATCTGGGAAGTCGACCGAGAAGTGGATGTATAATTTGCCCCTCATGAATGGTCTTTGGTACATTGGCATCCCTTCGTCATTTATTGCCTTGAATTGATCTGGCTTAACAACTTCTCCAGGTTGGGATTTGATGAGGAGCTGCCTGTTATCTAGATGAGTCAAGATAAATTGGAAGCCACATAATGCCTTAGTAAGGGTCAACGCGTGCTCAACAAATATGTCATCACCCTTTCGCTTGAACTTTGGTATAGGGTATAGGGTGTAGGGTATAGGGTATAGGGTATAGGGTGTAGGGTATAGGGTATAGGGTATAGGGTATAGGGTATAGGGTATAGGGTGTAGGGTATAGGGGGTGTAGGGTATAGGGTGTAAGGTATAGTGTATATTATATAGGGTATTAGGTTTAGGGTTTAGAATTTATTTATTTTTTCAAAAATAATATTTATTGACTCATATTTATTTTTTTGAGAGTAATTTAAAATAACTTTCATATTTTATATAAATAAAAATAATGGCATTATAAAATTAAAATTAATAAATATTTATGATTTATTTATTTTTTCAAAAATATCATAAATATTTATGATATTTTAATGTTTTTTAGTTTGTTATTTTGTTAATTAGTTCTAAAAATAAACAAAAATTACATTTTATTATCAGCAACGGAATATTTCCGTCGCTGATAAATAAAAAAATATTAAATTATCAGCGGCGGAAATATTCCGTCGGTGTTTAATAAAAAAAAACATTTAATTTCACCGTCGGAATTTTTCCGACGCTAATAAATTAAAAAAATTAATTATTTAGCGTCGGAAATATTCCGTCGGTGTAATATTTCAAAAAGAAAAATAAAAATATTTTAATTTCACCGTCTAATATTTCCGACGCTGATAAATAAAAAAATAAAAAAATGATATATTTTCACCGGCGGAATAATTCCGTCGCTGATAAAGATTTAGCGGCGGAATATTCCGTCGGTAAATCAACCGCCAAATTAGCGACGGAAATAAACGAATATTCGAGGAATATTCGTTTTAGCGGCGGAATTTAGCGGCGGAATTAAATTCCGTCGCTAAATTTGACGCCAAAATAATTCCGACGCTAAAGCCTATATTCCGCCGCTATTTAGCGACGGAATCTGTCCGTCGCTGATAATTCCGTCGCTAAATGACCTGTTTCTGGTAGTGTACTTCAACCATTGGATATTCCGAAATGGAAGTGGGAGGGCATTTCTATGGATTTTGTGACAGGATTGCCTCCTACTCCGAGGAAGATGGATCTATATGGGTGATTGTGGATAGATTGACCAAATCAGCTCATTTCCTACCAGTTTCAACCAAGTATTCCTTGGAGAGATTGGCTCAGTTGTACATCCGTGAGATTGTGAGATTGCATGGGGTACCTGTCAACATTGTTTCTGATAGGGATCCGAGATTCACCTCGCGGTTTTGGAGGGCTTTGCATGAAGCCTTGGGGTCTAAGTTGAGTTTCAGTACAGCTTTTCATCCTCAGACTGATGGGCAGACAGAGAGGACCATTCAGATTTTGGAGGACATGCTACGAGCTTATGTGATGGACTTTCAGTTATCTTGGGAAGACCATTTGTCTTTAGTGGAATTTGCCTATAACAATAGCTACCAATCCAGGATTGAGATGGCACCATATGAGGCATTGTATGGGAGGAAGTGTAGGTCCCCAATGTGTTGGGACGAGGTTGGTGAGGCTAGACTTTGGGGTCCAGATTTTGTTAGAGACTCAACTGAGAAGATCAAGGTGATCCGTGACAGATTAAGGACAGCCCAGAGTCGCCAGAAGAGTTATGCCGACACTAGAAGAAGGGAGTTATCCTTCCAGGTTGGGGATTTGGTATTCTTGAAGATCTCACCAAGAACGGGGATCAAAAAGGTTTGGCAACAAAGGGAAATTGGCTCCTAGGTTTGTTGGTCCATTTGAGGTGTTAGAGAAGGTAGGTGAGTTAGCCTATCGTTTGGCCCTACCTCCCTCTCTTTCTTCTCTCCATGATGTGTTCCATGTGTCCATGTTGAGGAAGTACTGTTATGATTCCTCTCATGTGTTGAGTTCTCCTCCTGAGGATGTCCAGGCGGATAATACCTATGTGGAGGTACTTTTGCGGATTCTGGAGAGGCAGGTCCGGGAATTGCGTACCAAGAGTATTCCCGTGGTGAAAGTTCTTTGGAAGAATCACACCATTGAGGAAGCTACATGGGAATTGGAATCTGAGATGAGGCAGAAGTATCCCGAGTTGTTTGATCATTCGGGTAAGTGAAGTCCAAATTCGGGACGAATTTCTTTTAAGGGGGAGTGAGTGTCACGACCCTGAACCTAGGCACATTTTGGTCACACATGAAGCACGTGGGTTTGGGGTTGCATTGCATTCCCTATTATGCATTATTTGCTATTTGGGGGTGATTATGTGTTTATTTGGTCATTTCCGTGATTTAGATGTTATTAAAGTGATTTTGAATAAATAATGTCTAAAGGAAGGAAATGAGAAATTGTGTATTAAAGTTATAACATTTGAGATTTAAATGGAAATGTTATAAAAAGTTGTAAGGAGCTTATTTGTGAATAAAAGCTTAAGGTGGTGGAGAGTAGGTTTTCAAACTTGGAGGGCCTAGGTGTAATTGTGGTTATACAAATCCTTTTAAAAGCTTTTTCCAGAAGCTTTTCCTTATCAGTTTTTCCTTCTCTTTCTCAGTATACGTATCCTCTCATAATCCTAGGGCTAACTTTGATAAATCCCTATAAATCCAGTTTTGATCCGTTGTTGATACTGACTGCATATCTGTGATCAGTGCGTCGAATAGAACAAGAGTAGCCGATTATATCTTTCTTTTATTTCAGTAAATTTTGGTAAGTTATTATGATTCCTTGTTATAAATGTTCATGATATTATGAACATGTGAATGGTTATTGATGATTTTGGTAAGTTTTTCTGAGGTTTGAAATGGAAACAAATGAAGTTGGTTTGAATCACCATGGCAAGGGGTGATAATATGGATTGGTAATTGTTGTATACATGTAGTATACTTATTATATGGTAAAGGGAGTATATGTATAGACTAAAACTGGGGTATAATGATGTTGAAGTGAGTTGTGGTACTTTGTAGTTGCTGGAACTGAGTTCTATGCCTTGGTTGTTGGGTGAAAGCAGCTTCAACCTGGGTTTCTGATGTTGGGCACGACTCGTGCCTTTAAGCACGAGTCGTGACCTTGACATCCCAAGTCGTTCGACATAGAGTGATTGGTGGAGCATTGGTCGTGAAACTGGGGCAGTCGTGCAGGGTCTGGGAACGACTCGTTCCCAGCATCACGAGTCATGCCCAGACTGTGTTATGTTAGCAGTTTTGCAAGCTCTTTAGTATAGCTAAGTGAGTATAGATTTAATCACTCTTTAACTAGGCTTTTAGTACAACTTTAGTACTATAATGTGGAACTTGAAATAGGCCAAAAAGATATTGGCAAGAGCTTTAAATAGTGGTGTGAAAATGCTTGAAAGGCAGTTTTGACACTTTAACCAAAGGTTGTAAAACTTGGTATTTGATCGCGTAACCTTAAAATAAGTTGTTCAATGTTGTATTGTGCACGCGTAGGGATACTTATAGCATGTTGTATCTCTACGTGGTTGACCTTAGAGGGTTATTGAGTTATATATAGTGCCTTAAAAAGAAGTTGCACTACTACATTCGTTAGGCAGGAGTTTGAACACCCTGTTTCTGGTTTCTATAGTATGTAATGAAAATGTAAGACTTATGTGATATAATTTGTGCCATAAGTGCTTACCTGTTTCCAGTTGTTGTGCACATAGGGTTTAATACGTGTTGCACTGTTTATTTGGTTGAGCGTGAGTATTAATGCCATGTCATTGGATTGTTGTTGTTATTCAATAGTGTTGAAATATATGTGCACTATTGTAATTGGATTAACATGAATTACAGTTCCATGTTATATACATTAGTTTCCCATAGGGTGGACTTATTTTTAAGTATCTGTTATGTGCTTGAACATGGTAATATCAGCTGATCTTTTGGGGGTATATGGGATACTATCACTTATGGGAAGATATCTCATAAGGTGTTTAGATTTCCTTATACCTGTGACCTCTCCCCCTTCTGTGGCCACGGTCTGGGGGTGTGCAGCTTCTATGGATATGTGCAGTCATGCCATAAGATAGCTGATAACTTATATGGAGCTCCGATAGAGATCGTATAAGCCGTGAAGGTGCACCAACAGTTCACAAGGGAGTATTACTCCCACCGTTATACTATATGTGATTCAGATGGGAAAGGTATCATAATGTGTTTACTGTTTCCCAGTGTGATCTTGGCAACCTACTTATGTGTGGCATATTTGATAATTGGTAACCTGATTGTGTGTTGCATATTGTATGACTTATTGGTCAGAAGGAAATGGTAACGTAATGTGTTTACTGTTTTCCAATATGAGCAACCTGTTTATGTATTGCATATTGTATGGCATATTGTTGCATGAATAATAGCTTTCTGAGATTTTATCTCACCCTTCTCCCTTTATTGTTTTAGATCATGCTGAGACAGGAGGGCCGGACCAGTGAGGCCGGGGAAGAGTTTGGACTCCTTTTGGGTTGTCGGGGTATGTGTTGATTTGGGAGTTGGGGCTGGTCCTTGGTTGTTATTCTTTTGGGAAATGTTTTGTATATAAAGTTTTACAAACATGTTTTCAGTGTGAGTTGGTCTGTAATTAAACCTAGGATTGGTTTGTTTTATGATTGGCTTGTGTTAGCCTTTTCAGTTGTAGTACTTGTATGTATACAGGTTATGACTGGTTTGAACAGGTTTACATATCGCCTCCATGTAGAGAGGTTATTTTGAAATTGTTTTAAAAATGTGTTGTTTACTTTTCAAGTTAAAGGAAAGAAAAGTTTTTTTTGAAATGGTATATTTTGGGACCCTCCATCCTGGGACACGGTTTATAGGTCCGGGAGTTGGGAGGCGCCCACAATGGTGGCCATGGAGTATAGATCTAGAGGGACAGTAGCCATGGAGTATACATCTGGAGAGAAAGATCGAGAGTACACTTACCGGAAAGAGAGAGAGAGAGTGTGTCCAGCCGGTGTGTGTGTGAGTGAGGACAACGGCGGCAGCTTCGTGGCGATGGAGAGGGTGGACAGCGATGATGGAGGATCAGAGGATGACGGAAGAGAAAGAGGTTGAGGGAAGAGAGAGAGATCGAGAAGAAATGAGAGATCGTAATGTTTCTGTGAACGAATTTATACTTAAACTCAGTGGCGGAATTATTCCGTCGGTAGTAATAAAAATCAGCGGCGGACATAACCGTCCCTGGATTTGGCAATAGCGGCTGACTACTTCCGCCAGTGAAAATAATAATCCCGCAAAAACTATTAATCTGGATGTAATCTCTTATTTCATCTACCCAATCCCTCTCTTGGTCCTCAACCTTGTTAATCTGGATCCGATTTATGGCAGGCATCTCTACAAATTCTATCTGGCAATCCACGTTCTGCTCTTCTATTTCCTGCTCGGTGATTCTGGAAAGGAGGTCTGCTTCTGCATTGCCTTCCCTCATAATCTGGTTTAGCTCATAGTATTCAAAGTTTTCGAGAAGGGATTTTGCTAGATCGCAGTACTTGGCTAGGACTGAGTTATTTGTATCATACTCCCCCGTTATTTGATTTACTATGAGCTGGGAGTCATTATTTATTTCAATGTTTGGGTCCCCCAAATCTCTGGCCAGCTCCATGCCTGCTATGATTGCTTCATACTCGGCCTGATTGTTTGATGCTTCAAACTTTAATCTCAAGGATCTTTCGAATTTCTCCCCGCATGGAGCGATTAGAAGTATGCCCGCTTCGCTTAACAGCTTGCTCCCAGATCCGTCCACGAATAGGGTCCATACTTCTTCTGGTCGCTCTTTGTCTATCTCTGTGTTTGGCTCAGAACTTTCTTAGGTTTCTTGGGGTTCTACCCTTTTTGTTTTTCCCAGCTCGCTGTCCGCAAGGTTAAATGATATTTCTGCCACAAAATCAGCTAAGGCTTGCGCTTTGATGGTCCTTCTGGGGGAGTAGGTGATCTGAAACTCAGCGAGCTTTATAGACCCTACTAGCATCCTACTCTGGTTTATGCAAAACCTTTCTAAGAGGTGCTTCTGTAATTACAGTTATAGGGTGTGTAGAAAAATAAGCTCGTAATTTTCGAGCAGCTACAAGCAAGTCATACGCTAACTTCTCTATATTTAGATAACAACCTTCTAAGACAGACAACGCCTTTGATACATAGTACACTGGTTTTTGGGAGTTATTTTCCTCCCTTACAAGAACAGCAGCTACTGCCAGGTCAGTGGCTGCTAAAAACAGAAAAAGCTCTGCCTCGGGCACCGGGCTGCTGCGGAGAGGGGGCTACCCGAGGTATTTCTTGACTTCTTCAAAATCTAGATTGTAGTCTTCATTACATGCGAATTCGCTAGCTTTCTTCCTCCCTTTAAGAGATTTGAAGAAAGGGAGGCATCTCTCTGCAGACCGTGATATTAAGCGGCCAAGTGCGGTTATGCGCCCATTAAGCTTTTGCACATCTTTCACGCACGCAGGAGGTTTCATGTCTAAGAGCGCTTGGATTTTTTCGAGGTTTGTCTCTATTCCGCGCTGATTGACCATTAATCCTAGAAACTTGCCTGCTTTTACCCCCAAGGCACATTTGAGGGGGTTAAGTTTCATGTTATTGCGGAGCAAGTTGGAGAAAGTTTCTGCCACGTCGAGCTCGTGGGCATTCTCTTTCATCTTATGACCATATCATCTATGTAGGCCTCAAGGTTTCTGCCTAACTGGTATTTAAAGACGATATTGACCATCCTTTGGTATGCGGCTCCTGCGTTTTTTAGCCCAAAGGGCATCATTGTATAACAATAGGTTTTGCCCGCGGCGATGAAAGCTACGGAGGCAAAATCATCAGGAGCCATTATAATCTGGTGGTAACCAGAATATGCATCGATTAAGCTTAAAACTCTGTGCCCGGCTATAGAGTCGTCCAGGCGATTAATTCGAGGAAGAGGGAAACAATCCTTGGGGCAAGCTTTGTTGAGGTCTGTGAAGTCAATACACATCCTCCATTTCCCATTGGATTTTTTTATCATAACAACATTGGCCATCCACTTGGGATACGATATTTCTTTAATTATCCCCGTTTTAAGTAGTTTTTCTACCTCCTCCTTGATCGCGATCTCCTTTTCCGGAGAAAAGTATCTTGATTTTTGGTGGATGTTTTTGAAGGTGGAATTATCATTGATTTTATAGACGATCACGTCCTCGCTTATGCCCTGCATATCCTCCACTCTCCATGCGAACACATCACAATTACTTCTAAGGAATTCGATCAAGATTTTTCTTTCCTCCGGGTTAATTTCCAAACCGACCTTAACTGTTTGCTCGGGATAGTGGATATTAATTACCACCTCCTCGAGCTCGTCGTTAGGGCGGAGATCGCTAATTTCACGGTTATGAAGAGAGTCAATAACGATCGCTGGCGGGGTGGATCTTGCCCCTGGGAGAGCGGACATGGAGTATATGATTTCTCGGTCTATGTCTCCCAAGATACCTTTATCAACATAGCCTCCGTCAATAGGAGCCATTTTATTTGCCTTCCTGCTCTTTTTGAGCTCTATTTTGGTAGAATGGAAGGAGAGCATACCCACGAACTCGGGCTTTGGGCATTTGTCTTTGCCTTTGCTCCGCTTTGCTTCCTCATCCGATTGCGAGCAGGAGACTTCATTTTTCTTCTTCCTCTTCTCCTCTAATGTCCGGAGAAACCTCTCGGGCTGGTTTTTTATGACCGCAATTCCACCCGGAGTATTGAAGTTTACCCTTTGGTGGGGGAGAGATGCTACAATTCCGAATGCGGTCTGAGCGGTCACGCCAAGTATAACGTTGTATTGGGATTGTAGATCTATGACCATGAAAGTGACTTTGGCTGTTTTTGTAGTGGCTTTTCCCCTATGGTCACTTCAAAGTCAATCGTCCCTTTCACGTGGACACTATGGTTAGTGAATTCCTCGAGCAGGACGGCATAAGGAGTAAGATGAGCTTTAGACATTTTTATCCCTACCAATGTATGATATTAGTGAATGTCTCTGGCTGCGTCGGTGTCGATGACGACTCTACTAATGTTTCTCCGCGAGATTCTCATTTTGATGGTGAGGGGCTGGGTGGAATGGAAGAGAGTGGAGGAAAGTTCGCTCCGCTTGAACCATATTTCTTGCTCTTCTTCTGGAGCCGGGGGGAATCAAGAAAACCTTTTCTAAAGTCTTGATTTGATAGGAGAGCTGTTTATTCGAGGGAGCCTCTATTCCAATGAAATTGATATCATAGGTCCCTAGATCATCCTCATCATTGATTTTTTACTGAATGATCCTCTTCAGCTGGAAGCAATCCTCAGTGTTGTGACCGTGATCATTATGATAGTCATAAAATTTGGCTCTGCTCCTCTCACTTGGTTTTCGGCCCATTGGTGGAGGAGGAGGTACTTCCATTACTTTCAAGATCGCTGCCCGCGGTGCGTTCAGGGGTGTATAAATTGTTGTCTGCCAACCTTCTGAGTTTATCAATGTTGCGACTTCTATTCTTTCCCTGACTTTGACCGCGGATGGATGTTCGGTCGAAACCTAACGGTTTATTTAAATTCCGCAATCGCACGAGCTATTGAAATATAGCGGGTGCAAGTACGAGTCGATCCCACAAGGACAGGGTTTACTTTTGGATGAAATTGTTTTTACTACAAATATAAAAGAAATTGGGAGAAATATAGGTTGATTCAAGAAAAGAATAGAACATATACAGAGAATACTTTTAGGAAAATTCTTATAAAACGAAGCATTCTCGGGATTGGAAATCGTTTAGCCAATTATTCATCATATAGTCATGTCTTTGAAAATACAGATTTTCATAAAAATCAAGGATGGTACGTTAGGCTTACACTACTTCTCACGATCAAGCAAGTAGTGTTGTACCCTTCACTAATTATGCCCTATCTCTCGATGGCCCATAATTAGAAAGGATCAATTAAAGTTCGCAAATCAACGTACTTTTCATTCAAGGAACATCCCTAGGCCATTGAACTACTCTCGTGATCAATAAAACCTAGTTCCTTTATATGGTTTCGTCAATCGAGATTCTTCGCTAGGTACTTCTCTCGATTGACTGAATCATATAAGTTGGACGTCTCCAAAATGTAAGTCATTTTGAGATTGATATAAATAAATTGTTTAGATGAAGATAGATGACAAGACTTTTAATAAAGGATGATGAATAAAAGGCATTTTGAGCTTCCATCCCCAAGAAGAAGGAGGATTACTCGCTAGCCATTATGAAATAAACAAACATAAATAATAAGAGATAAAGAGAAGAGAGACTTATGATTGTTTAAGAGATGAAGGATGAAAATAACTTCTGAACTTTTATTGCTTCCTTCCAAAAATATTTCAAGAACAATGAACACTTGAATCTTCAAAATGTTTGGAACTAATGATAAGGAATTGTATATAATGTATTCAAAGCTCTGATATGCTATTATCTGATATCTTTTGACTGATACAAATGGCCTTTAAATAGTCATCCTAGGCTAGGATTGTGTTCCTTCAAAAAGATGTCTTCAAGAGGCACCTTTCCATGAAGTGGTACAGAGTGCACAGCCGTGCACTATGATCTTGCACGGCCGCTCCAGCCTTGGCGCCATATTTGATTTTGAACTGGCCCTCTTGCACGGCCGCTCCATAAAATGCTGCACGGCCGCTCTGCCTAGTTTGGCTCGACCACTCTGGAAACTAGGACTGGGCCACTCCACAGAATTGGGGCCAATTTGGCCTGGCTGGGGGCATGTTGCACGGCTGCTCCAGCATACAATGCACGGCCGCTCCACTTTGGTTTTGGACTGAATGTCCATTTTGAAGATGCCCTTTATTGCCTTTGGTCCTTTATTTTTTTGCCAAGCTTCTATTTGATCAAGATTTGACAAAAAACCTGTAGAAAATGCTAAAAACATACCAACAAGTGTAAAATCGAAGATGAAAACAAAGGAAGCTAAATTATACTAAATGCAAACTAAATGATACTAAAAACTAAGGAAATAATTGATAAATAATGGGATAAATGACTATATAATAGTCACTTATCACTGGGCCTTTGGCCGGCCTCTTGCTGTAGACACCCCATTCTGAACCCATCGGAGCACATTTATACCACTCTAAGTCTCGCCTTGAGTCAAGAAGTAGAATTCCACCTTTTCGTCATGTTTCGTTAAGTTTTGACTAACTACTGTTAGTTTGGACTAAACAGTATACGAGATAACGAGGGAAGGGGCAGAATTGTCCACTAACTGCCTTATCTCGCGCGGAATGGCGTGTCTCATGCGAGATAAAGGGATTCTGCAGACCTGCAGATGGCAGTTTCCTCGTCGATTTTAACCTCTTTCGGGATAAAACTTTATCCATCCGGCCAACCAATGAAGTTTGGATTCTGGAACCTTCCCAAGGTGTTTGATCTCATCTTCAACACCTCTCCAACACCTATAAATACCTGAAGACTTTCAGTATTTTGGATCCCAGACTTTTCAAGTCAAAACCCCCACATTTACTGGTTTCTCTCCCTGAAAGATTCCTGTAAATCACCCCTAAAATCACCTAAAGTTTGTTTGTCAAACTTGTTGATAAACAAACATCAAAGCACGAGTCTAGGACTGAGGCAAAGCTCTGTCCGTGTCAAGGTTCAACTCTAAACTTGAGTTGAAACTCTGCCCGAATTACTTCACGCAAGGTAATCTTCCTTTCCCTTCTAATTGATTGTTAGAGTGGTATAAATACATTAAATCTAGGATCAGCCTAGAGCCTCCTCAAATCATGGGGATGGTCTCGAAGCACTCGATCCTATATTCCGTTTAACCTTGTTAAATGGATCTTTATTTTATTTTATTATTTAAAATATTTTCCTTCTTTGAAAACCTCTCTCTTTTTAGTAAGACCGATCTCCGGATTGGGTGGAATGGGTGCTCCTTGACCTTCCCATTCCATAACCTAAGCCCCGGACCCAAAATCTATTTTCAAATGGTTTTTCTATGTTTCCAAATGAATAATATAGGTGGCGACTCAAAAAGATGACAAAATTTCGCGCATCGCTACAGTGGCGACTTTGCTGGGGATTGTAAATATAAAGAGGCTTAAACTTGCGTCAAAAATTAAAGAGTGGTTTTCAAAAAAAATCGATTTTTTCTTATCCAGACAAGGCATATCTCGCACGAGGCATCCTGTCACGCGCGAGATATCGCTTCGGCAATCAGGTGTATTCTGGTTTTCCCTGTTCGTCTCAAGGTCCAAGACAAGAGTCGAACACGCAAGGGGGATCCCAGAATTCATTATCTGCAGAGTTTCCTCATCTTAAGGCATCCCTTAAGATGTAGAACTCGAATCCGTGTTTAGTTAAATAATTGATTGTTATTTATAAACTGCGTGTGATTGGGTTTTATTTTATTAAAGTCTGGTCCATTGGGAATTCGGGAGTTGTAATTAAATTATTCTTCTCTCATTAATTGGAACTACGACGGCCTGAGTCTCCTAAATTGGGAGAAACGTAGGCAACCACTTGTTTCGGTCACTATCTGTTTTTCTTTTATTTTGCAAAAAAAAAAATCTATTTTTTCTATCACCTAGATTAACTATCACACACGCGCACTCATATTATATCTGTCATTGCACTACATACCCCAATTAACCCGGGACCCACACTAAGGACGGATGACGGTAACCACCTAGTCGCCGGTCTCTCCGAAGTTGGATCATCCCACTCCGCGTATTCAATCCATCTAGATTATCATATCGCGGGGAGCCTAGCCTTCCAACCCTGCATCGCCACATATCATGTAGATTGTCCTTTTAGGACCACTCCGTGACTGGTCAGTTTGACTCGGTGATCTTTTCTTGTTTTTTACCAAAATAAAGACATGTAAAATTGACTCTAAAGAAGGACTCGGAATAGTCCCTTCGGAAAAGTCCCTTTGGAAAAGTCCATTCGGAAAAGTCCCTTTGGAATGACCCTTTTGGAAGTCCCTTTAAAAAGAAAAAAAAATCCTTCAAAACAATCTTACATAGCTTTGTTTTACAAAAATCCGACTGATTACTTAGTCGTTAGGTTCTGATAAAGGCCTTAGAAACCCCTCAAAACGGATTCTCCGTTCCGACCAAAAATTAGGTCTAATAAAAATCGACTTTCCGTGTGATTGTCTCGTGCGTGACTACCTGTCTCGCGCGAGATAATGTCTCTATTTGTTGTGTTTGAGCCTGAACCATTTAAGCCTGTTTCCGACTCGTTGGGGCTAGATTTGATCCTGACACCATCTTTGCGTCTCTTCTGTCAGTTTTTCGAAGCTACTCAACCTCAAGACTCCCAACACAATGTTCGTAGAAGAGTTCCGCTCCTACTTCGTGACAAAAGGGGGCATTGAACAGCCAAATCTGCAAGACGTGACGAAGTCTCTCATCACCGAGCATGTGGGAAGTTGGAAGGAAGCCTCCAATATACCTACCATCCGGATTGCTAGGGATTTCAGAAAAGCAGAAAGGGACTCCGATAGCAAGCAATCATTCACCCAAAAAGAGCTTGGTAGCATCAAGGCTCAACTCGCCTATACCCTGCAACTAATCGAAATCAATGATGCATGGTATGGCAAAGCAAATATGCTAGTCGAAGAACTCAAAAAAGTTAATGATGAACTCAAGGCTATGACTCAGAAGTATAATGACTTGGAAGCTCACATGGAAGACGATATCGATGAAAGAGTCAAGTACTGCCTCAGTACTCTCTACTATGATCTCAAGGAACAATTGGAGGATGATTAACGCTCTCAGCACAACACCATTGTGCAATACTATGAGAACCGCATCTGAGACCTCTCTGCTAAAGTAACTAAACCAAGAAGGGGCGACATAGTTTAGAAGAGTTAGAGAGCTTCTTTCCTTTTTCAGTTATTTACTTTTATTTGCGAAAAGAAACGATTGGTAGCCTAGTTTAGTTTGGATACTACTTGCCTAAAATCCTCATTTGTGGGCAAGAGTATCAAGTTTGCTTTTCAATAACAGTTAGTCAGTATTTTTCCTTTCAAATTCTGATTACTTATTTCAATCGAGAAAGAAAGCACCATGAATGTCATAGAAACTTGCAACGAAAACGATTACTCCAAAGCACTCCGGTTTTCTGGAAACCTTCCTGTTTGGAGAATGATGCAAGCAAAAGGATACTTTCCTGGCTTGGGACTTGGAAAACACTTGCAAGGAATAACGGAACCACCACCGATTCCCTCGCCACACACGAAGCATGGCCTAGGATACATCATTTCCATCCACGATGGAGATGACGAAGAAGAGTGGGACTTCACTCAAGTCAAGTGGGAAGGGACCGCGTACAAAGGCCACAATGACCCAAAGGTCAAAAACTGCAACCTGGAGCCATATCGAAAGACACTCAATGGCCACTTCGTCCGGGAAGGGGAAAGCATCCCATACTTTATCTTTTCAGAACCATGGACTGACGATAAAGGAAAACGCCAACCGGGCTTTGAAATCTTCAGCGACTGCGACTCTTCGCCAGATGAAACAGAACCCGTCCTACTAATCCCTAAAGATTTGTGGGGCACGAAGACAGAAATGACCAGCAAATGGGACTTTGTGTTGGGAGAAGATATGCCGCGACAGTTTGAAGACCTGTGCCGGTTAGAAGACAGCCAGATCCATGCAATCTCCAAGGGGGACGCTCCAACTACCGATTACACGAAACTGATACAGAAATGTGATGAGCCAATTCTAAACTGACACGTCACTGGAGGACCAGTTGTCGACGAGGACTTCATGATCAAAGAGCTTGGTTGTACTCCCCATCCCCGCAGGAAGATAGGCCCTGTAACTTTCACTTTAGAATTAGGCTCCACCTCTGACGAACTCACTCAAGAGGAAATCGAGGCGGTGGCCGAACATGTATTCCCTTACTTCCTTAATGAAAACTTTGATCTTTCCGAGTACCCTGCGATTGCTAACATCGTAAATGATGAATTAACTAATAATAATCAATATAACGAACAAGTTAATAATGAATCATACGATGAGATAGACCAAGAAAAGGAATAAATTTTAAAAGAATTAGCAAAGCAAGTAGGTCGTTGTGAAAAGAATGGCCCCGTTGACAATGAGGAAATGCAAACGGTTAATCTCGGGACAACAGAAGACCCCAGAGAAACAAAGATCGGCAGCTTCTTCAAGGGGGAAGACAGAGAAACCTTGACGCAGCTCCTCAGAGAATATGTTGACGTCTTCGCTTGGTCCTACAAAGATATGCCTGGGTTAAATCAGTCGATTGTAGAACACAAAATACCGTTGCTACCCAATGCCAAGCCAGTCAAACAGAAACTGTGCAGAATCAAGCCGGAATGGTCAATTCAAGTGAAAGAAGAGATCATAAAACTCTTGAACGTAGGGCTTATCAAAGTAATCGAGTATCCAGAATGGCTAGCAAACACAGTACAAGTAGCCAAGTCGAACGGGAAAATACGAGTCTGTGTAGATTTCAGAGACTTGAACAAGGCATCCCCTAAAGATGACTTTCCACTACCAAACATAGACATGTTGGTCGACGCCACAGCAGCATACGAAGTCCGCTCATTCGTCGATAGCTTCGCAGGGTATAACCAAATCCTCATGGCAGAGGAGGATCAGCACAAGACGGCATTTACCACACCTTGGGGAACATTCTGTTATATAGTCATGTCGTTTGGTCTCAAGAACGCTGGGGCTACTTATCAAAGGGCAGTCACGACACTATTTCATGACATGATCCACAAGGAAATAGAAGTATATGTGGATGACATGATTATCCACTCAAAAAGGACAGATGGTCAGCACTTCATAGATCTCAGAAAATTCTTCAATCAACTGAGACAACACAAGATGAGGCTCAACCCCGCAAAATGCTCATTCGGAGTGGTTAAAGGGAAAGTCTTAGGGTACATGGTTACCGAACGTGGCATAGAAGCAGACCCCGCCAAGATAAAGGCCATCATAGACATGCCTCCACCCAGAACACAGAAAGAAGTAAAGGGATTCATGGGCAGACTCCAATACATCAGTCGATTCATCAATCAACTGACTACAATGTGCGATCCTATCTTCAAGCTACTTAAGAAAAACGCACCTCAAGAGTGGACTGAGGAATGTCAAGAAGCATTCGAGAAAGTTAAGCACTACTTAACTTCCCCACCCATCCTGGTTCCACCGCACAAGAAAAAGCCCTTAAAGATATACCTCACGGTTACTGACAACGTGCTAGGGGCTATGCTCGCTCAAGAACAGCCTGCTTCACATACAGAGAATGCAATCTACTTTGTCAGCCGCAGATTCCAAGGTAGCGAAATTAACTACTCTCCACTTGACAAATCTTGCGCTGCTCTTGTCTGGGTATCACAAAGACTAAAGCACTAAATGGAAGCCTTCCCGGTTCGTCTCATCGCAAGGATGGATCCTTTGAAGTACATCCTAGATAAATCAAATTTGTCTTCGCGACTGGCTAAATGGTATTTCATGCTCGCGGGATATGATATCAATTACGTCATCAGAAATTTGTCAGGGGGAGTGTATTCGCAGATCAGTTGACCGAATTTCCTTGCGACGAAGTGAAGGGGGAAGACCCGCGATTCCCTGATGAAGACATCATGAGTATAGAAGACGAAAATAAGTGGCAATTATTTTTCGATGGCGCAGCCAACAAGAAAGGATTCGGCATCGGAATGTTGTTAGTAGATCCCGACGACATCTATACTCCACTGGCAATACGTCTTGACTTTGACGCCACCAACAACACCGCAGAATATGAAGCTTGCATAGCGGGGCTTGAGGCAGCCCTAGAGCACAACGTGATTGAACTTGAGGTATTTGGGGACTCCCAGTTAATCATCAATCAGACACTGAAGAAGTGGAGGATCCAAGATCCAACTCTTCAAAGATACAATACCCACCTCCAAGAGTTGTTGCAAAAATTTTAGGATATCTCGTTCTACTATCTTCCTAGAGACAAAAATCGGTTTGCTGATGCATTGGCTACACTCGCCTCCTTGGTCGAAATCCCTGCAGGAAAGGCAGTCAAACCCTTCAAAATAACCCGGCGCACAACTCCTGCCTACTGCGTCGTTATAGATCTCCATGACTGCAAAGACAAATGGTCATCCGAATGTGCCACCGTTGAAGACTCCGAAAAGAAACCGTGGTACCATGACATTTGGCACTTCATCCTAGATGGAACCATACCGCCTGAGACCGACCAGAAGACTCAGATCGCCTTTAAAAGGCTGGCAGCTAACTACGTAATCATTGCTGGCCGTCTATTCAAGAAATACTCCCAAGGAAACCTCCTTTGTGCCACCGAAGAAGAGGCCCAAGAAATAATGGACCATGTTCATCAAGGTATATGTGGAACCCACATGAGCGGAAACATGCTCGCCAAAAAGATCATCAGACAAGGGTACTTTTGGCTAACCATGGAAGTCGACTGTACCAGAATGGTCAAGAAGTGCCATAAGTGTCAGATACACGCCAACCTTCAGCACGCGCCGCCTTCCCTACTATACCCTATGACGTCTCCTTGGCCGTTCTCAACATGGGGCATAGATATGATTGGAAAAGTCACACCCGCAGGAGCCAATGGACACTGTTTCATCCTAGTAGCCATCGACTATTTCACTAAATGGATCGAGGCCGCCTCCTACAAAGTTTTGAATGCCAGAAAGGTAGCAGAATTCATCAAGCACAACATCATCTGCCGTTGCGGGGTCCCGCAAGAGATGATATCCGATAATGGCTCGCACTTCGAGAAAGAAACCGACCGCCTCCTAACAGAGTACAAGATCATAAGGCATAAATCATCCCCTTACAGGCCTCAGACGAATGGAGCAGTTGAAGCCGCAAACAAGACAATCGAAACCATCATCAAAAAAATGGCAATCACTGGGAAAGACTGGCCCGACAAGCTACCCTTCGCACTTTGGGGATACCGCACCTCAGTCCGAACAGCTACAGGGGAGACTCCCTACGCCCTCACATTCGGAATGGAGGCTGTCCTACCGATAGAATTGGAAATACCATCACTAAGAGTTCTCCTAGAAAACCAAGTGAATGAAGTCGACTGGCTAGAAAACAGATACGAAGAGTTAGCCCTGCTAGATGAAAGGAAGCTGAAAGCAGCCGAGCACACTCAAGCTTACCAAAGAAGAATGGCAAGAGCTTTCAACAAAAAGGACAAGACAAGGAATATCAGAGTAGGCGACCTGGTTCTCTGTGAACATCGTCCTGGACCTTTCAACCCGCTAGGCAAGTGGGGACCAAGATGGATAGGACCCTACATCGTGAAGAAGATATTCTCTGGGGGAGCCCTTCAGCTGGTGGACTTAGACGAAGATCAGCTACCAAAGCCAGTCAACATGGACAAGCTCAAGAAATACTTCGCGTGACCTGGCCTCTTAAAAAAAATGCTCGCTAGGTTGAAAATCCCAAAGGGGACGGCCTAGGCAAAAATTAGAGCTTGCACAAGAAAAGAAGCCCGCTAGATTGAAAACCCGAAGGGGCAGTCTAGGCAAAAGAAAGGGTGTGCATAAAAAAATAAAAAAAATAAAAAGAGGAGGCCATATCCCGCGCGAGATTACCATTCGGCCTGAAACCGTATTTTGTGCTTTTTCTCTCGAAAATGAACTACGTTAGACCTGAGCCTCTTATTTAATTGCTGTAAAAGAGGAACGTAGGCAGCCTTCGGGTTCGGTCTAATCAAATAAATAAATCAAATTTTGTCCTTTTATTAACCAAATACATTTTATTAATGACAAAAGGAAAATCCTAACCACAACGACTAATTTGCTAAGCTAACAATCTTGAAGAAAAAAAATATAATAAAACTATTGATCTATCAAAGCAATCTCTTGGTACTCTTTAAGATCTAGCCTTTCATTGACTTGGTAGGCCGGCGAACATGATCACCACCGTCATCGCGATCTCTCTTGCGTTTTGAGCCCTTCGAAGCAGAACATCCCTCGAGGCGAGTGAAAACGGACTCCGAAAGCCTCTTGAAGACATTGGGCCTATCTAAAGCTTGCATCTTCCCGGGCATACCCTTGCCTAGCCTCTCATACCAATCCCCATCAAGAAAATTCTGGGTTGGATCAGTCCGTACATTAGCAGGATCAGACTGAGCCTCACTCCTTCGCAAAATACTGCTAGCTCCAAAGGAATCCCCTAACAGTGAAAGCCGCAGATCATCAATCTTTTCCACATTTGGGTGACCAGTATGAAGGAACCAATTCAAATACTTATCAGATAAGAAGACGCTTGCACCGAAAGTCCGAAGGTTCGACCAGCGGTCTCGACTAGTTCCTTCACCCCAAGCTTGAGCTAGCACCTTCGCAAACTCTACACCGATATAAGACACCTCACGAGAGGCTCCTTCGAAAAGATAATTGTCCTGCTGCTGGCCAAACTGACGGAGCACCCGCTTAGGAAAATAAAAGGAAGAATCTAGCAAACTCGGGAGAACAACCCTGTCAAAACCCTTGGTGTTGGCAACATACTTGTTCAATCTCGAATAAGGTGGACACCAAATGATATCTGCAGTGACAGTCTTTGCAATCAACTTGGCCCACTCATCCACCGAGAGATCCTTGATCAGCAACTTCCTCATATGGTATGTGAATGGGGAATACTCCAACGGAGAACCTACCAACTTGAGATGTTCCCTAAGCCAAATAGTCAACAAAAGAGGACTCCCTTGAGTCATGACACCGGTCTTATGCAACTCATCAAGACCATGCAGGGTTTTACCCAAGATTAGCGGAATAATGTTCCTAGAACGTTTCCTAGCCTGCAGAACAATTTCCACCAATTGGGAATCAACCAAGCCATCCCTACATGCGAACAAAACATCTTCGAAAAGAGAAAGGGCCAGAAAGTTTCGTTTGTAAACGTGGAAGGTCTCGTCATCTGAATCTCCGCTGAAGCATTCAGGAAAAGAAGAACAATCTACCCACCTGCGATGGACCAACTCATAGCAAGTATCAAGGAGGATCCCTAGCAATTCGTTCAAAGCCTCTGAATGATTCCTATTGTACTTAGGAACAACAATCTCACCAGTCAACGGCATATCCAAGATAATGGAAAATTCCTCAACAGTAGGCACCATCTCATTAAGAGAAAAATTAAAGAGATGAACGGAAGGATCCCAAAATCGAGCAGCACCCTGCAAAAGATTCCAATCCGGTTGGAGGTTCTTCAAGGTGAAAAGGATTCTAAATCCAAATTTTGCTATAAACTTATTGTGAGATCGATTGCGAAACGACCTCACGAAGTCTCTTGATGCTTGCTTGAATGCTTTGACTACATCAGACGGCAGAGAAAAATCATCAACAATCATGGACGTTGGGACGATCTCTTTGGAAGCCATGGATCACAGGGTTGGAAAAGGAGACAAGAATTTGACCCGAACAAAATATCTCTAGAGTTTGAAGGGATGGGATGAGTTATCTGGCCGGACTACAGGGTGTTTTATATAGGGAAAACTGACAGAATTCTGTTCGAATAAGGAAAAGAATTTCGCCTGAGTAGCGTGTTTCGCGCGAGATGCCTTATCCCGCGCGATACATCGCCTCGGCAAAATCAGCAGCAGTCCTGCACAAATAAGCAATCTAGCCCCGACTTGACGAAGCAAGTCTCGAAAACCTGCGCATACAGTTCATAATATGCAGTGCAGCACCAAAACCAAGCTCAAAACTGTGACCCGAATGGTCATTTCATTTCGAATCACGAAAGTCGAGAAAGTTAAAAAATTAATTAATTAGACCTAGGAATAGGAATTAAGAAAATCTTTGTTTTTGTGCTACCTACGTGCTAACAGGTACCAAAAGAAAGGAAAAATTGTCTGGGCCCACATGGCCAATATTTACAAGTTCTCAAGAAGTAAATGGGGAGAAAAGGGGGGATCACGCCATCAAGTCACTCGAGCCGCCTGCACCTCCGCCTTCACCACCATTGGGGCTGCCGTCCCTCCTTGACCGCTTGGCTCCACAAGTCGGGGTCACTAAAGAGGCTACCGTCGAAGCTGCCAAAGCCGCCTTCTGAAACAGTCGCTCAGACAGGTCCGACACCTAGGACATCAATCCCGCCATCCTGCTCGCCCCACGGTTGTAATTAGCCGCGGACATGGTAATCTGACAACAAAAGGGATGCTCAGATGAAGTCGGACATATACACATATATGGACGAATACGGGAAAGAGTATGAACAGAAACGTACCGAGGAGACATCGGACGGGAGGCGGTAACCCTCAGGAATGTGGTCCGGGATCGGGATGTGGCCCATCATCGGCATGCTCCCCATCATATATGTGTAGCTCGGAGGACCATAATCTGGTGCAAAAGGCAGAGGACCTGCATACTGTAAAGAAGAACTAGGGGCTGACGAGCCTGAGGCTAAAGCAGAGGTGGAAGCCCGAGCAAACGACCGCCTAGCACCTACCAAGAGGGGACCCATCAGTCGAGGCAAGAACTCCACATATGAAGCTCCCTGGAAAACGCAATCCATCGCCGTACAACCCTCCACAAGATCAGCATAATCATCATCAGGAATAAAGTGGGTGGGGTACATCGCCCTCGGCGGATCCGCTGGCACCCCATATGGCAGTGAACCCCGGCCATGCTGAGGGAAGACTCGCTCGCCCAAATACATGGTATCCCCCTCCAGAGATACCAAGATCCTCTACATCGCAGTGGCACCCCAAGCACGATGAACCTCCCGTTCCACCAAGATCCACGGATAAAGGCCCAGGCGCTCAAACTCAAAAGTGTCCAGCATGGCCCGCGCCTCCGCAACAGTCAGGGTCCAGTCCTGATCTCCCTCCTCCTCATCCATAGTCCGATTGGGGTGGCTCCACCTCCTGATATCTTGAAACAAAGGGTTCCGGCTATCCAGCTCAAACTTATACAATCCGAAGACGACATAGCCCCATATCTGTACAAGAAAGAAAAACAGATTCAGTACAAAACATAGACAAGTGGTACAGATAAAAGACAGAGACAGAATCAAGGGCATACCTCCCAAGCATAAGAATACCCTGACAGAGTATCCTTGGTATGCCTGCACGCCTCATCCATGGCGTGATAACAGAAGGCCAGCCCGGCTGATCCCCAGTCATATGTCCTGACAGCATCTAAATCAACCAGCAAACCCAAGATTGCAAGGCGGGCCGTAGAAGAATGGTTCACAAAGATGGTCTCTGATAGAATGTACCAGAGAGCACCCCGCACCAACCGATCAGTGTTCGGATTTGGCTTAATCGCGTAAGCCTCAAGCTGAGCCCGGAGAGGCGACAATTCAGCAGCAAACCCCTTAACCTTGTTAGGAGCAAAACCAATCAGCTGCCTCCACACGGCTGGACTCGCAGGCTTGTAACCCGCAGTCTTCGGGAGGGCAACACCGGTGAACTCCAGCCCCGTGATAGCAAGAAAATCTGTCGGGGTCATAGTGGCTTCCCCGAAACGAAGATGCACCGTGTGGGTAGTGTCCCACCACCTCTCTCTGATTGCTTGAAGGACCTGGGGAGTTCGCCTCATCCCCTGGATGTTGTCAACGAAGGTCAGAAGCCCCGTTTGAGCCATCCTAGCTCAAATGCCATTTAAGCCCTTAATTTTATCCCACAAAGCTTTGGCAAGCTTCGGACTCCCACGGCAATTCTTGGTCAGCCTGTACGCCTGCAAAACAGAGGAGAAGCAAAGGAGCCACGTTAGAAATCATCCCATGGCAAAAATTCAAAGAAATAGAAGAAAATTCTCATTGAGGCATTTCATCGAACACTTGGCGTGCGCACAAGAAAAGCATGCCCAAAGGTACATTCGACTACCCGAATCAACCTCTCCTACAATCCATGATATGTAGGGGACTAATATGCATACAATGCAACGTCAAACATCCAACAAATTCAACAAAATCGAAGCATGCGAGATAGAACCAAGTTCTATACAAAATGAAGAAAATTGCCAATTTGATGAAATTGGGATTCAAAATACTTGGAGTCGAATGCAATGCAATGCATGAAATGAGAAGTTAGAGAGAAGCTCTTACCAAACCCTCACGAACGGCGTGAGAAATGTGCATAGCCCTATCAAAAGTGAGGTCGTCACGGGGGTAATCCTTGCCAAGCAAATAACTCCCCAAAATCGGATTCTTCCTCTCTTGGGCCATTGATATTGGAAGGTGAAGGGATTGAAGGTTGATTGAAGAGGGAAATCAACAAAGCAAAGCACCAAGAAATCTCAGAAAATCGCCTTGGCTCGAGCTGGGAAAGAAAATTTGAAAATAAGTGTTTTTCAAAATAAACAGCAGCTGTTGTTATATTGCCCCGACAGTAGATGTATCGCATGAAACAAGCTATCTCGCGCGAGATATACCTTCTGGAAATGTACGAAATTGTCCCCGACAATAAGCATCTACACAACGTCAAAATTCAAAATTTTGACACATTTACCCTTGGAAGTAACACACTAGCAAGGAAACGTGGAAAAATCGGCACCGCAAGTCACGGAACGAGCCGAACGTGACATCCGCACAATCGCCCAATACGGCACCAGTTGCCCGAAAATGATTGATCCAGAGATCAACTCATTCCACATGATTCAGAGCCCAGACAGGTGAATCGTTAAATCAAAAAGCCCGATTCAACGCCCAGACAGGTGGATCGTCAAATCAAAAGCCTGATTCAATGCCCAGACAGGTGGATCGTCAAATCAAAAGCCCGATTCAGAGCCCAGACAGGTGAATCGTCAAAAGAAAAGCCCGATTCAACACCCAGACACGTGAATCGTCATCATAAAAGCTCGATTCAACG
Organism: Adenophora triphylla var. japonica; assembly: GCA_022495995.1. Classification (NCBI taxonomy): domain Eukaryota; kingdom Viridiplantae; phylum Streptophyta; class Magnoliopsida; order Asterales; family Campanulaceae; genus Adenophora; species Adenophora triphylla. The sequence goes on from JAFEMH010001369.1 coordinate 172,245, forward strand.
CCCAGACAGGTGAATCGTCAAATCAAAAAGCCCGATTCAACGCCCAGACAGGTGGATCGTCAAATCAAAAGCCCGATTCAATGCCCAGACAGGTGGATCGTAAAAATAAAAGCCTGATTCAACGCCCAGACAGGTGAATCGTCATCACAAAATCTCGATTCAACGCCCAGACAGGTGAATCGTCAAATCAAAAATCAAAAAGCTCGATTCAACGCCCAAAAAGGTGAATCGTCATCCTCAACAAAAGCCCGATTCGGAGCCCGGACAGGCGAATCGTCACAAAACCGACAGGACTCAAAGGACCGGATAGGTAAGTCTTTGTTTTCTAACATATTTCCCCGCGGGTTCGGAGCTCAGACACACAGGCGAATCTTCAGACAAGCAGGTGTTTTCAGAATTGGGTCTTGATTTGATTCCTCAGTATGAATTTACCTTTTCAAAAACAAAATCTCCCTGATTTTCGAAATGATTTTCAGAATACCTAAAGTAGACTTTTTGTGTTTTGGAGTCGAACTACGTTATGGTCTGATTCTTCGATAGAGATACGTAGGAAGCCGTGCGGCCCGACCATCCCGATGTTCAGAATGATGTCTTTTCTATCATCGACATGACTTCTTCCATAAAACTTGTCGACGAGGGGCTCTGTAGACACCCCATTATGAACCCATCGGAGCACATTTATACCGCTCTAAGTCTCGCCTTGAGTCAAGAAGTAGAAATCCACCATTTTGTCATGTTTCGTTAAGTTTTGACTAACGACCGTTAGTTTGGACTAAACTGCATACGAGATAACGAGCGAAGGGGCAGAATTATCCACTGACTGCCTTATCTCGCGTGGAATGGCATGTCTCGCGCGAGATAAAGGGATTCTGCAGACCTGCAGATGGCAGTTTCCTCGTCGATTTCAACCTCTTTCGGGATAAAACTTTATCCATCCGGCCAGCTAATGAAGTTTGGATTCTGGAACCTTCTCAAGGTGTTTGATCTCATCTTCAACACCTCTCCAACACCTATAAATACCTGAAGACTTTCAGTATTTTGGATCCCAGACTTTTCAAGTCAAAACCCCCACATTTACTGGTTTCTCTCCCTGAAAGATTCCTGTAAATCACCCCTAAAATCACCTAAAATTTGTTTTTCAACCTTGTTGATAAACAAATATCAAAGCACGAGTCTAGGACTGAGGCGAAGCTCTGTCGGTGTCAAGGTTCAACTCTAAACTTGAGTCGAAACTCTGCCCGAATTACTTCATGCAAGGTAATCTTCCTTTCCCTTCTAATTGATTGTTAGAGTGGTATAAATACATTGAATCTAGGATCAGCCTAGAGCCTCCCCAAATCATGGGGATGGTCTCGAAGCACTCGATCCTATATTCAGTTTAACCTTGTTAAATGGATCTTTATTTTATTATTTAAAATATTTTCCTTCTTTGAAAACCTCTCTCTTTTTAGCAAGACCGATCTCCGAATTGGGTGGAATGGGTGCTCCTTGACCTTCCCATTCCATAACCTAAGCCCCGGACCCAAAATCTATTTTCAAATAGTTTTTCTATGTTTCCAAACGAATAATATAGGTGGCGACTCAAAAAGATGACAAAATTTCGCGCATCGCTACACTTGCACCTGCTCAATTCTGTCTTTCACCGGTCTACGGGCAGCTATTTCATAGGGCTCCTCTGCCGAGGCAATCGCGGAGGCCCTTTCGTACATATCCTCGACATTCTTAGGCCTGTCCGAGGCAAATTCATTTTCAAGAAGATGGAGGATAGACCGCCCTCAAAGCAGAGCTGAATATCGCTCTCAGACAGGTCTAAAATCTGCTCGAACATCTTTTTGAACCGGGTAATGTAGGATTTAGTGGTTTCTGCGGCGGCTTGCCTGACTCTTATCATTATATCAGTCTTTGGCCTCGCAAGCTCGCCTGCTCCTGCAAAAGAAATCAGAAAGCTCTGCCTGAATTGATTATATATTTTGATGGATTTTGGCTTAAGGGCCAGCATCCATGACAAGGCCTTGCCCGTGAAAGAAGCAGCTAAGGTTTTGCACATTACGGCCTCATCCGAGGAGAATAGGGCCATTTGTCCTTCAAACCTCCCCATATGGAATTTTACGTTGGTGGAGCCATCATATGTCTCTATTTGAGGAGGTTTTCCTCTTTGGAATGGCGCATTGGCAATCTTGTCCGCAAAAGCATCCATCGTGCGGCCACACTTTGTGGAGCTTTGCTGATGGTTTTCCCACATCTGGTTCATGAACTTGAGAAACTCAGGGTCCATGCTATCCATCTTGGGATTTATAGAGGGAGAAATCATGGCCTTTCCCTTGGCTTTAGCCATGGATCGTGCTTTGGATTTCTCAGGGAGAGGAGTAGATTCTGCTCCCTCTCCCATTTCCTCATCCTCCTCAATCTCTTCATGATCGGGATCATCAAAGGTCGGCTCTACCCTTTTTGTCCCTCTAGCTTGACTAGCTAGTGACTTCGTGGGGACTCTTTGGGAGAACCTTAATGAACCTTCTTCTAGGGGGACACCACCATTGGCCTCCAACTCAAGTTGGACATCATTATATAGCCATGGCATCAACCACTAGCTTGGCCCTTGTAGCCAGAGCTTGGTTTCTCTTGAGAATTAACTCAAGAGTGATAGGAGAGGTGGGGTTTTTTGGACTTGAATTTTGAGGGGACTTATCCTTACGGGCTGCCTCAAGCATTTCCCTTAGGTCTCTTTGAGAGGGAGTAAGAGATCCTAGACTGCCAGAACGGCCACCCAACTTATTAAAGGCCGAGGTGCTTGGTCTAGCAGGATTTATTTGAGAGAAAGAAGCTTGGTCATTACCTTGAGTAGAAAGAAAACCAGCTTTTTGGAGAGGAATGTTAGACATTTTTTATGATGAAAAAGCTGAAAAAAGTTGTTTTTTTTTGGAAAACAAGTGTTTGGATACGGTGTTTGTTTTTGACAGACTCAAGATTACACGAGAAAACACTAGACGTTTCCCGGCAATGGAACCACTGATGACGCTGACTTTCGGGGGTCTCACTTGTTTAGGATATCTGGCTTGTATATTGGGTTGTACCTAGAACGCAACAAAGACAATGTGCACCGTTAGAGACCAAGCCGGAGTTTCATCCAGCTCAGGCCCTCGGATGTGAGAGTAAGATCTCTGAGATTTATAACTGAGAAATAAGACTTGAAATGTCTTAGTGAGTTGTGTGTTTGGGGTTTAGACAATGTGGCTTACAAATGATAATTTGGCACTTACCTTGTCCATGGGGATAAAGGTTGATATTTATAGTGTAAAGGAGCTACTTTGATGATGTCAGCCCTGGAGGATATCTTTGTCTTTGACCTAGGACACGTGTCCGCGCCTGGTGGACTCTGCCATAAAGCAAGATTTACTACAGAGGGATGTCTCAGAAAGGACATGTACAGAGGATAGTTGGCGCCGCGCCTTATATGCATAGTGGGCGCCTAAGCCACCATTTAATGCTATGGGTACAAGCCGGCTTATTGGTGTCAGCGTAGGAACAGGCTTTCGGCTGACTAGCTTTGGCTTTAACCGGGAGTCTGGTGGAATAACCGGGAGTCTGATATGAGCTTGCGGTCAATATTCATTGGGCGCGGTCACGATTGGCGCTGTCATCTTGCTGACGGTCTAGCTGCCCGCGGTCTTGACTCTAGCGCTCTATCTATCCGCGATCTTGACTCTGGCGGTCTTTAGGAGATCGCGGTCTATGATATGTCACATCATATTTTGCCTTTGGGCTAAATTGAGCTTTAGGCCCGGTCCGATAGATCTGGGCTCATCACTTTCTTAATTACTCCCTCCGTCCCATAAAACCTTACCCGGTTAATACGAACTCAGTTCAATCAAGTTCAACTTTGACCAAACTTTAATATCAATTTAATTATCATAATAAAAATCTAAAAATTGTTATCCATAAAATAACCAAATGATTTATCAATAGCAATTATTAAAATTTCATTAGAATGAATAGATTGATATTAAAGTTTGATCAAAGTCGGCGTCGATTGACTTCGCACTATTCAAAATGGGAAAGGTTTTCTGGGACGGAGGGAGTATGTATTTATCTTATGAATATTAATGTAATTAATAAGTCTCTCTTCCAATTCCACCCTTTGAAAACAACGTTAACGGGAAACGCTCGTCTTCATCTCCTTGGTAATATATATATATATATATATATATATATAGAGAGAGAGAGAGAGAGAGAGAGAGAGAGTATACATATACATCCTCATTTACACTAGCTACATCAAAACATTTCAACCATGAAAAGTGAGAAGAAACATTATGATGCTTTCCAAATTAGCTGCTTCTGTTGCATGACGATGATGCCTTTTTCCGATGATCGCCGCATTAGTCACCGGCCGGATTCTTCACTAACTATTCCGGTGGGGTTTTCTTTCATTTTCCGGTGAAGAAACAATTCATCTTAGCGAGGGAAGAGGTTTTCGCGGCGGCGGCGTACATGGGAAAGCCAGGCATTTGCTCCATCTTCTGTTTTCTTTTTTCTTTCCCTTCATTAATACTACTAATTAATTTCATTTCACTTTAAATTTCTTCTTAGTTTTAATCTTAATCTGCTATTTCCATGCTTCCTTTCTTGTTCGATTTTTGACATGTGGGTCTAAGATCATATGACAAACAACAAATGTATCACTATCATGTCATGTATGTAAATTCATAAAAATTAAATAAGATTTATCTGCAGCTCTATTATTTCATATCATATTTTTCATAATTTTTTTTTTTTGGGTTATTTATATACAAAAACATAATATATCGGAGTACTAACATTATTGAGTTAAAAAAAATTAACAAAGAAAAACTCTTAATTATGAATATTTAATTAATCTATTTACTTGATGCCGCTACATATTAATTATAAGGTGGGGATGAAATTAAATGTCATTGGATACGTATGTATGACTATTATACCAAAATAAGTCAAACAAGTGACCACACACATGTAATGAGACATTTCACTTAACCGGTCAGTTTCTATACCTGGTATAAGATTAGAAAGAAAAAATATATAGAAAAAATATGTTTTTTGATTTTATTTATTAAAATATTATTAATCTGTCTACTGTTATATACTCTCTCTGTCCCATAAAACATTATCCCTTTTACTATTTTGAGCAACCCACTTTAAAGTCCCACTTTCCTAAAAAGGAAAAAAAAATTACTATTCTCTCCGCTCATTCTCTCTCCTCCCACTCACAACACTTTTCAAATTTACTATTCTCTCCACTTATTCTCTCTCCTTCCACTCACAACACATACTTTAATAACATTATTTCTTATTTTTCGTTCTCAATAGTAAAAGGGTAAAGTTCTCCGAGACGGAGGGAGTATAAGATATAAAAGCGGGTCAAAGGGGTATTTCAGGTGTAAGTGAGATTTAATAAATTATGTAAATTTTTATAAGTTTTAATTTGGGCTTAGGGGCCTTAAAGAATTAAACTCGTCAAAATCTCTGGTTGGTATGTTGGCTATTCAAATGACAGATTTAGAAACTAATTTCTCTACGTTACAACAACTGCAGAGTCATTTTCAAGTTTTCGAATCCGTAACAACTCTCTATATTATAATATGACTACAAAGACACAAACTTACAAAAGAGTAAATTTGATTTTTATTTTTATTTATTTTTTGGGTACATTTATTTATATAGTGAGTACTCCCACCGTCTCTAAATTCCCTCCATTCCTGTAGGAATATTATTTTACATTTTTTTATATCAAAAATTAATGTTTGTCTGGCTCGAAATAAATTTCGCATATGATCAATTAATTTTAACTTTGATTAATAATTAGTGTTAAATTATTTATCCTTATTAAAATTTAAAAATTATTATAAATAGTGTTTCTATTGATGTATAAATAATCATTTTTAAGAAATAATATGAAAATACTCAAATTTTAATAAAATTTTGATCAAAATTCAACTAAATTGATCATATGCGACATTATTCCAAAACAAAGAAAGTACTCCCTCCGTCCCACTTCAAGAGTCCTACTTTCCCTTTTGATCCGTTCCAGACTAAGAGTCTCATTCCATAAATGACAAATTTTAAAAGTATTTCGGACATTTATACCCTTATAATGTGAATATATTTACAAAAAAATCATTCATTATGCTCTTATGTTAACATATTTAAAAAAAAATCAATTAAAAAGAGGTTTTATCATAAATGTTTTAACTTTTATATTCTCTCTCATCTAATCTTCTACCCACTTGCAATTCTTTATTCATTTTTTAAAAAAAAATTTAAGAAGCGTGAAATATTATCATAGGACTCTTGAATTGGGTCGGAGTGAGTATTAGTTTAAGAAATTTGTCCTAAATGTTAGAGTATTTCAATTTTGTCACTATTGATTCATTTTATAGTTACAAATCTAAATATTTATAAAGTAAATAAAAATATTAACATATTCTTATCATTAAATTACATAAAAAATAAATATGTTCAGCTTCTTTAAATAAAAATTTAAACATTTATTTAGTGGGAGAGAAAGTGGATAGTATATTATATGGAAGTTATTAATCAGCCTTGTTATGTACTCCCTCCATCTCGGTAGAAGCGTCGTCATTTTAGGGGTGACACGTAAATTAAGAAAAAGTGTGGAAAGAAAAAATGTTGTGAGTGTAATTTGAAAATAGGAGAGAGAATTAGTGGAGGAAATAGTGAATTTAAAAAGTGTTGTGAGTGTAGAGAAGAGAGAATTAGTGGAGGAAATAGTGGATGGGTAATAGAATATTAATAAAATATTTCCTTTTTAGAAAAGGGTGACGCTTTAAACGGGACATCCTTTTGGGTAAAAAGTGACGCTTCGGATGGGACCGAGGGAGTATATATTTGTTGGTAATTGATTCCAAGTTGTTTTGCCTACGGGTTAGCTTGATTCTATTATGGCCGAAATTTAGATTGACTGTAATTTTGGTTTTAATAGTTTTGTGAAAAGTCAAAAAAAAAAAAAGAATAAAAAATCTCAATATACTTCTTCCACAATTGAGTGTTAAACGCCATAGGCACGTGCAGAACGTAGTCAAAGCATCTCTGTCCTTTGACTTTTTAGGGATTATTTAAGGAGAAATATTTGGATTTAGCTTTGTTATGAAGAGGCGCACGAGGGGGCGATCCGGCGAGCGTGGGGAAATGCTGGGTGTTTGGGGAAAACAAGGGTAGGAGTATTGATTTAGTTACGTAAATTCATGTTGTTGTTGTTCGGATGGGGAAGTGGAGAAGGAAGCAAGGGTCAACATTTTACGCCCATCATTGCGCCCGAGGTTTTTCTCTAGCTTTGGTTGACTATCTCCCTTCTCGTGTTTTGTTGGAACAGGTGGGATCAGACTGCGTATTAGTTTAACTAAAACTTAAAAATTTTAATCTTGACGATTCACATTTATGATTATTAAAGATATTTTAGACATATTTGTTCGACTCATGGATCTCATCCATTCGATATGCTTACTCAACATCTCAGCCCCGTACTTCACCCATTTTTATGATGTACTACTGACCCAAATCCTGTTTTGTTAATCCTAGGATTAATAATGAGAATTCCTAATAATCCTGATTGAAAATATAAAATTTTGTTTGATAGAAACAATATAAAACAAGACAATGTTCTTTTAAAAATCAAATTACCCGTAACAAATATAAAGAGACAATCAAGGGCACAATTAAAGAAAATTAGCACTTTTTTTCTAAATTGACAACCTGTTAAAATTTTGTATAGAGAGAATTAAATATGGAAGGTCAAGTCATTTAATAGTTGACAAGTATATTGGGGGTATTTTCGTCAAAAATAATTTTATCCACCATCTTCTAATACCCTCATTAATAATATCACCCTTACATTGGGATAAATAAGAAAGGGATAAGTGTTGGATTTTGGGGTTACAAACGTAGCGGAAGATTTACAAATAACATCAAAACTCTAGCCCTAAGATCCGTCTAGCATGAAAAGATTAGAAATTTATATGAGATAGAATTTACATACCTTGAATGCGATGAAGATTAACAAAGTAGATCACAAAATTCAGGCCTTGGAATTTTGATATCGAAGCGGATCTTCTTCTACCTTGTTCAAAATCTTGTGATGAATCAACGAACGATGGCTTCAAGCTCTTGGTGATTAACCTATCACCCTCTATCGGTAATCCACACTCGAACGAATCCAAGAACACCTTTTTATTGGATTGCTAGATGATCCTCTTGATTATTGAATCAATATTCAATAATCAAAGCCAAAACAATGGAATAATTTGGGACTTTTGATTCAAAATCAAAATCAAAATTTAGAGTTTCATAAACCTTGGATTATGATGTAAGAGAGAGGAAAACTATGGCTGCAAGGTTGTATTTATATCCCATATAAATCCCCTAACAATTAGGGTAGAAACCTTGTAAAACACCAAAACCTTCCTGGCTAAGGAAAATCGTACGGACACGAAATTCAGCCTTGGCACGAGTCGTGCCAATTGGCACGAGTCGTGCCCTTTGCATTTCACTCGTGCTCACGAATCGTTCCTTGAGCCCCAACTCGTTCTGATCAAAACGAGACAAAAATCAAGTCGTGTCTCAGCCTTTTATCACGAGTCGTTTTTCATGGCACGAGTCGTGACCCAGGGCACGAGTCGTGCTCCTGGGCACGAGTCGTGCCAGAACCCAAATTTCCAATTTTCAGCTTGAATCAAATTCGTTCTTTTGTGTGTGACCCTTTAAGAATTATATTTTATGTTGACAGTGAGTTGAAACATCAACCTCACAAGACATAAGTGACTTCTAGCAAATCATTATGTCCACCGAATTAAATATAACATCAAAGCTTGATTTCTTAATAGATCCAATGTCATAATCCCTTTGTCCACGATGTCCAATTGAACATGAGTCATGGTCTAGGTCAACTCATTCCGTTCAATGCTTTCTCGATTCCGAATATGTTGATAATCCAAATGCTTTTGATCTCTATCAAATTAATTGAGTGTGGCCACACATTTCATCAACATCATTCATCGAGGGGTCCAAGCAAACATCTCTCTTCATAAGAGGGACAAATTCCGTCTTGACTTATCATACTTCCCTACATGAATCCAAACGTGCTAACATAGCCCTTATTGCTATCTGATTAAAGATAGTGTTAGACTATATCAAACACGATCTTCACCATGTGGAAGACGATGATAATCTCAGGTACAAAGGATTCAATAACATGACTATCATGAGATTTACTCATGACAACAGACCATGTCATAAATCTCATAAGTAGGTTAAGTCCAATACTTGTTCTCTAGCAAGTATCCGTAAGTGTAATGTGCATCTCCATGCATATAATCATCTCTATGATTATCCATTATCAACTTGTACTAGTTGTTCTCAACAACTAGGGACGCAGTTCAATATAATAAACATGCAAACATATAATAAACAGAATAAATGTGCTCTATAATAAATAATAAAGATGATACATAACGGTTCAAGTCAAACATAACTATAGCCTAGGGCATTACACCAACAATCTCCCACTTGCACTAGGCTCCATCTATGTATCTAATATCCATGGACCTCACATGACCATCAAGCTTTGCTTGTGCGAGGGGCTTTGTAAGCGGATCCCCAATGTTATCATCGGTTGATACTTTGCATATCTTAACGTCTCCCCGATCAATGAATTCTCGAATGAGATGGAAACGTCTAAGTATATGTTTGGATCTCCGGTGTGACCGTGGTTCCTTTGCTTGCGCAATGGAACCATTGTTGTCACAATAAAGTTCCACCGGATTAGTGGTACTTGGAACAACTTCAAAGTCACTAATGAACTTCTTGATCCAAACCGCCTCCTTAGCTGCATCGGATGCCGTTATATATTCGGCCTCAGTAGTAGAATCGGCAATAGTACTCTGCTTGAAACTCTTCCAACATATCGCACTTCCGTTAAGCATAAACACAAATCCCGATTGCGATCCGAAATCATCTTTGTCGGTTTGAAAGCTAGCATCTGTTAACCTCTTACAACAAGATCTTCTTCCATCCCAATACCAAGAACGCATCCTTAGTCCTTCTTAAGTACTTTAGGATCGTCTTGACTGCGATCCAATGGTTCTCACCAGGATTAGATTGGTATCGACTCGTCATACTCAAAGCATACGAGACGTCGGGTCTAGTGCAAATCATAGCGTACATGATAGATCCAATAGCCGAAGCGTATGGAACTTCATTCATCCTCTTTCGCTCATCAGTTGTCTTAGGACACTGTGTCTTGCTAAGAGTAACACCATGACCCATTGGCAAGTTTTCTCTCTTAGAATTTTTCATTTTGAATCTTCTAAGAACCTTGTCAATGTAGGTAATTTGAATCAAACTAATTATCCTCTTAGATCTATCTCTATAGATCTTGATACCAAGGATGTAAGCGTCTTCGCCCATATCTTTCATTGAGAAACACTTCCCTAACCAAGACTTGACAGTCTCAAGTGCAGGAATGTCATTCCCAATGAGTAAGATATCATCGACATACAATAAGAGAAATAGCACAACGCTCCCACTGAATTTCATGTATACACAAGGTTCATCTTCGTTCTTGATAAAACCAAACTCTTTGATTTTCTCATCGAATCGAAGAGTCCAACTCCTAGAAGCTTGCTTTAATCCATAAATTTATCTTTACAACTTGCACACCTTACTAGAATTTTGTGGATCTAATAAACCTTCGGGTAGTGTCATATACACATCCTCAAGCAGTTTTCCGTTAAGGAATGCGGTTTTGACATCCATTTGTCATATCTCATAGTCATAATATATGGCTATGGCAATCAAAATTCTAACAGACTTAAGCATGGCAACAGGCGAGAAGGTTTCATCATAGTCTACACCATGAGTTTTCCTATATCCCTTTGCTACAAGCCTAGCCTTATAAGTATGTACCTTCCCATCCATGTCAGTCTTCTTCTTGAAGACCCACTTGCACCCTATGGTTTTTACACCTTCGGGTGGCTCAATCAAGTTCCAAACTTGCATGATTATCCGACATGGATTGCAATTCAGACTTCATGGCTTCCAACCATTTATCTGAATCGGGATCGGACATCGCCTCTTGATAGGAAGTAGGTTCGTCATTCTCAATGACTTCCACTTCATTACTTTTCGACACAAGAAATCCATATCTCTCGGGTGCGGATCGTAACCTATCTGATCTACGATGGACTTGTGGATCTTGAACCGGTTCCACAACTTTTTATGGAGTTGGTTCAGTCTCTACTATCAGTTCCATGTTATTTTCGGGTTCTTGAACTTCTTCAAGATCAATTTTACTCCCACTAGATGTTTTATTGAGAAATTGTTTCTCAAGAAAAGCACCATATCGAGCAACAAACACTTTGTTCTCATTGCGGTTGTAAAAATAATACCCTTTGGTTTCCTTAGGGTAACCAACGAAAATAACCTTGTTGGATTTAGGTTCTAACTTATCAGAGACAAGTCTCTTCACATAAGCTTCGCAACCCCAAATCCTCATGAAAGACAAACTAGGTTTTCTTCCATACCACATCTCATGTGGGGTCTTAGGAGCCGATTTAGTAGGGACTATGTTCAGTGTGAACGTAGCAGTCTCTAATGCATGTACCAAAAGGATATAGGAAGGTCTACTTGACTCATTATTGAACGAACCATATCTAATAGGGTTCTATTCCTCCTCTCGAAAACACCATTCCATTGTGGCGTTCCGGGTGGAGTCAACTCTGAAACAATTCCACAGTTTTTGAGATGATTGTCAAATTCTTGGCTCAAATACTCACCACCACGATCGAATCGAAGTGCTTTAATTGTTTTGCCAAGTTGATTTTGTACTTCATTTTGAAATGTTCTAAACATCTCAAACGATTCACTCTTTGACTTCATTAGATAGACATAGCCATATCTAGATAAGTCATCGGTGAATGTAATGAAATACCAAAATCCTTCCCTAGCAATCCTGCTCATTGGTCCGCATACATCAGTATGTATTAGACCCAATAAGTCACTAGCCCTTTCACTACTCTTAGTGAAGGGTGATTTGGTCATTTTGCCCAATAAACAAGATTCGCATATCTCATATGATTCGTAATCATGTGAGTCTAACACTTCATCTTTGTGGAGTTTAGAAATGCATTTCTCGTTTATATGACCAAGCCGGCAATGCCACATGAACGTGTTGTTCACGTTATTCGGTTTAGACTTCTTGTCCACATGATAAACATTTTCAACACTATTTTGTTTCTCATCAACATCAAGAACATAAAGGCCATTAAATGAATTTGCAATACCATAAAGCATATCATTTAAATAAATATAAAACTTCTTATTCGCAATAAGAAAATTATACCCCTCATTATCCAAACAAGAAACAGAAATAATATTCCTACTCAAATCCGGAACATAGTAACAATTGTTCAAAACAAGTACTAAGCCACTAGGTAAAGTTACATCATATGTCCCTACGGCTAATGCAGCAACTCTTGCTCCATTCCCAACACGCAAGTCAACTTCACCTTGTTTGAGTAGCTTCCTATTTCTCAGTTCCTGCACATTTAAACAAATGTGAGATCCACATCCGGTATCTAATACCCATGAACTAGAAACAGAAAGGAAAATATATATCATATAGATACCTGAAGTAGTAGCAATCGCATTGCCCTTCTTCGCCTTTAGGCCTTTCTTGTAAGCCTTGCAGTTGCGCTTCCAATGACCAACCTCTTGGCAATGGTAGCAAACCGCATCCTTTTGAGATGCCTTGGGAGCCTCTTTGGCATCGGCAACCTTTGCCTTAGGTTTAGCAACACTTGCTTTACCTTTGCCATCATTCTTGAACCCTTTGTCTTTGTTAACCATTAACATAGTATCGGTTTTAGGCTTCTTGATATTCATCTCTGCGGTCTTACGCATCGCATGCGATTCCGAGAGATTCTTATCCATGTCAGTCATGTGACGGTGCATAATAAAATGACTATAACTTTCAGGCAATGAATTCAATATCAAATCCGTGGCGAGTTCCAAACTCAACGGATTTCCAAGCCTTTCGAGACGCTCAATGTAACCCTTCATCTTAAGGATATGAGCTCCCACCGATTGCCCTTCTTGCATCTTGCATGCAGTTAGGGACTTAACCACATCATACCTCTCATTTCTTGCTTGCACTTGGAACATTTCCTTTAAGCGCTCAGCAAGATCAAATGCTACATCTATGTGCTCAAGGTCCTTCTGAAGAGCCTTAGACATAGTGGCTTGCATAAGGCATGCAACATCTGTAGAATCATCATTATGTTTCTTATGTGCATCCCTATCAACCCTAGAATCATTTGGAGCAGGTTGAGGTGGAATGGGTTCATTGAGAACGTACATGTTTCTTCTCTTGCTTTAGAACAATTCTAAGGCTTCTGATCCAATTAGAATAGTTTGTACCGTTCTCCTTCAGCTTGTCCTTCTCAAGGACTGATCGCAGTGACAGGGGTTGATTATTGTGTGTAGCCATTCTACAATAAAATATGCAAACAATATAAACATATATCAATATCAACACATTTATCATCTAAGAGCAAATAATGTATTTCATAAATACTCCCACTAAATTATACACCTTCAAATACAAGCATGTATCATATAATCATAGTAGGCTAAGATCCATATTTCACTTAATTCCGATTTAACTGAGCTAATACCCGAAATCAAGCTATTTAGGTAGAAACATCAATCATATCACTATATGACTCTTAGATCTTTTATGAGATTTCCTTAGACATCATATGTCAAAAACATGTTTTAAATCTCATCTATGCCTTGGGTCAAATCTTATTTGAAAGCACCAATTAAGTCAAAACCCTTTTCAAACATATGAGACATGGAACGATGCACCTGACTATGGCCAAAACTACATCAACCATAATCTCATCTTGATCACAAATCAAGATATAATGATGCACCCAACTATGGATGAAACTACATCAAAATATCCTAAAATTTCACAAGTGTTCTAATCAAGGAATGGCATAAGACTTAAATATTTAGAAGGTTTTCAACATGTAACAAACATCGCATAGTTCTAACATAGATCTCATGTGAATATAATCATGAACATAGAGCTTCACAAAATATCATACAAACAATTTGATTCAATTTTGAGAAATTACTAATTTAATTTAATCATATTAAACAAATCATCAACCTATGTGATAAACTAATCTAATTAATTTATCATAAATCATGAACATGGTATATCTCATATACTTGTTTTTCATAAAAACAAAACACATAAATCTAGATCTATTTCATATAGCATGGTAGCAAATAATCAAATTAGATCTAGCATGCAATTTCAATCCTAATCATGGCAAGACAGCGCTCTGATACCACTGTGGGGTTTTGGGGTTACAAACGCATCGGAAGATTTACAAATAAAATCAAAACCCTAGCCCTAAGATCCGTCTAGCATGAAGAGATTAGAAATTTATATGAGATAGAATTTACATACCTTGAATGCGATGAAGATTAACAAAAGTAGATCACAAAATTCAGGCCTTGAAATTTTGATATCGAAGCGGATCTTCTTCTACCTTGTTCAAAATCTTGTGATGAATCAACAAACGATGGCTTCAAGCTCTTGGTGATTAACCTATCACCCTCTATCAGTAATCCACACGCGAACGAATCCAAGAACACCTTCTTGTTGGATTGCTAGATGATCCTCTTAATTATTGAATCAATATTCAATAATCAAAGCCAAAACAATGGAATAATTTGGGACTTTTGATTCAAAATCAAAATCAAAATTTAGAGTTTCATAAACCTTGGATTATGATGTAAGAGAGAGGAAAACTATGGCTGCAAGGTTGTATTTATATCCCATATAAATCCCCTAACAATTAGGGTAGAAACCTTGTAAAAACCAAAACCTTTCTAGCTAAGGAAAATCGTACGGACACGAAATTCAGCCTTGGCACGAGTCGTGCCAATTGCATTTCACTCGTGCTCACAAGTCTTTCCTTGAGCCCCAACTCGTTATGATTAAAACGAGACAAAAACCAAGTCGTGTCTCAGCCTTTTATCACGAGTCGTTTTCCATGGCACGAGTCGTGACCCAGGGCACGAGTCGTGCTCCTGGTCACGAGTCGTGCCAGAACCCAAATTTCCAATTTTCAGCTTGAATCAAATTCGTTCTTTTGTATGTGACCCTTTAGGAATTATATTTTATGTTGGCAGTGAGTTGAAACATCAACCTCACAAGACATAAGTGACTTCTAGCAAATCATTATGTCCACCGAATTAAATATAACATCAAAGCTTGATTCCTTAATAGATCCAATGTCATAATCTATTTGTCCACGATGTCTAATTGAACATGAGTCATGGTCTAGGTCAACTCATTCCGTTCAATGCTTTCTCGATTCCGAATATGTTGGCCCAAGCAAACATCTCTCTTCATAAGAGGGACAAATCCTGTCTTGACTTATTATTCTTCCCTACATGAATCCAAACATGCTAACATAGCCCTTATTGCTATCCGATTAAATATAGTGTTAGACTATATCAAACACGATCTTCACCATGTGGAAGACAATGATAATCTCAGGTACAAAGGATTCAATAACATGACTATCATGAGATTTAATCATGACAACAGACCATGTCATAAATCTCATAAGTAGGTCAAGTCTAATACTTGTTCTCTAGCAAGTATCCATAAGTGTAATGTGCATCTCCATGCATATAATCATCTCTATGATTATCCATTACTAACTTTTACTTGTTGTTCACAACAACTAGGGACGCAGTTCAATATAATAAACATGCAAACATATGATGAACAGAATAAATGCGCTCTATAATAAATAATAAAGATGATACATAACGGTTCAAGTCAAACATAACTATAGCCTAGGACATTACACCAACAATAAGAAGCTAATCCCGGTGAATATGATAATTTATATCGTTGCCTTTTTTCCTACCAAACACTCGACTTCGGGATTATTAATCCCATCTAATGCTAAGACGGGCTACCAAACAGGCACTAAGATTTTTTTATTTATTTTTTTTGTACCACTTTTGAATATACTTTTTCTTGGATTGAAATTAAATTTCCATTTTGTTAATTTATATTTTTACTGAATTGAATTTTGAGCAATAATTTTTGAAATTATATTTTCACTTTGTTTATTTTTATTTTTAATGATTTTGAGCAATAATTTTTAAGTTAATTTAAGTATATTAATACAAATATAAGAAATGTTATGATATATCATTATAAATACTATCAATATATAACATTTTTTTAAATTTTTATTACAATAATTAAATTAACTTATAATTATTATTATTCAGAGTTGATTAAAACAAACAACAAAAAAGTGAGAATATCATTATTTTGGTACGGATGGAGTATGTGTTACTGTAAAGATTATGGCAATGAATGAATTTTCCATTGAACAAACTGAGATATATATACAACATTTTGAGACTATACTAATTCTGAGATACATACAAATAAATAACAATACATGAACTGAAGTGGAACATCATCGCCGAAGGGTGTCATGATTCTTCGCGCGGAGGCGGCCGCCTCGGCCGAGGACGTGGCGCACGCTCTGTGGGCACCCGCAGAGTGAGGCCTTGGACGTGATTTTGCGAGTGAGGCGGCAAGGCATCTAGATGGAGAGGCGGGCCGCTTGGGAGGCCGAGGTTCCAGCAAGTGGTGTGGGACAACAAGTGAGGCGGGCGCCGGCGGGCCGAGGTTGGGAGGCGGCGCCTCATTTGCTCGAGAATTTTGGACATTCTTAACACGCCCAAGGCAAGACGGACGATCCCCGCGTGAGGCCAATCTTGGAAGTAAGAGATATGAACCGAGCTCGGGAGAGGGGTTTTGTAAGAGCATCTCGCGAGCCGGTCTCGTCCCGAAATGTGCCTGAATACGCGAGGCCCAAGCAGCTAACCTCGTTCCCGCACAAAGTGAAAGGCTACAATAGATGCTTCATCCGTGGAGTGAAAAACCGGATTGGCCGAGTCTGTTGCCGCACCTAAGTTATCGCAAGAAATGGCCTGAAAGTTGTTTTGAGATTGACACCAAAGTTCAGCTAGGAGGAGTTAACCAAATGAGTCATGGGTAAATGGCCAAATGACAAATAAATTCACTTTTCAAGTGGTTTGTGCCAATGCTCGTTGCTTAAGACCAAGTAACGGGTTATGTCGCTAAGGTAGACAATGAAGCCGGTGGTGGATATGAAGTCGTCCTGTTTCCCGCCCAACCGCATCGGGCCAGGCGGCGAAGGACGGGAGTGGTTTGTTTAAAAGTTGTAGTCCTTTCCAAAGCTTCGGATATCCGAAGCTTGAATATGGATATCCAGAAGCTAGCTTCTGGATATCCAGAAGCTTTGGAAAGGATATCCAGAAGCTTTGAAAAGGATATCCAGAACCCAAATATTTTTTCTGGCTATCCTTTCCAAAGCTTCTGGATATCCATATTCAAGCTTCTGGATATCTAGAAGCTTTGGAAAGGATATCCAGAAAAAATATTTGATTTCTGGATATCCTTTCCAAAGCTTCTGGATATCCATATTCAAGCTTCTGGATATCCAGAAGCTTTGGAAAGGATATCCAGAAACTGGCTAAGTATGTCGCGCGACATAACACCATGAAGCCGAAGTGGAACATCATCGGTCGAAGAACATTGATTCTTTACGTGGAGCGGCTACGCCCGGCCGAGGATTTGTGGGCGCACAGGCAAATCTGCAGAGTGAGGCCTTGACGTGATTTTGCGAGGCGGGTGCAAGGCACGTATGAGGCGCCGGCCGGAGGCCGAGGTTCCAAGCACTAAAGGTGTGGACAGCGTGAGGCGGGCGCCTGGCTGAGGTTGAGGCGGGCGCCTCATTTGCTTGAGAATTTTGATTCTTAACAGTTACCACTAATCCAACTACTGTATTATTTATTTTTGATGACACTATTACGTTATTAGCTCTAATAAATCATAATAGTTAGATCATTAGTCATATACAATGGGGTATGCAAATATAAAGAGAAGTAATGTGAAATAGTATGAAAATATTCTTATATTTAAAATATTTTTGTGATTCTGATTTATAAAATATTGTATATATTTTGTATAAATTAGATTAGGAAATAATTGTAAATATGTTTTTAAATTCTAGTTGACTAAAACACTTGTATAGACAGTTGTTAAAACACTTGTGTAAACAACTTCACACACAAGTGGCCTAACAGATTGATCAGTCCTATCGACAATTCTTCAATTGGTATCAAATCCTTCTCTCAACTCTATTGAGATCGATCCTTAAAGTAGACACTATGGACTGTCATTATAGTTATAACAAACCTCCTACACTAAATGGTTCAAACTAAACCATCTAGAAGGCTAAGATGATTATGCATATTAAGTGTATTGAACACCGTGATTGAGTTAGTCTCATTGTTGCCTTTACCCCTCCCGTGATTGAGATTACCGCCTCTACATCCGAAGGTGATGATAAAAAGGAGAATGCTGAGGAAATAGCTCTAGCTAATTATAATTCCAAGGTTATGGGATCAATCTCTGACCATGTGGATTCTCATAAGTTTAGGTTATTCTCTAACAAAACCATTGCCAAAACTGCATTGGACATTCTCCAACTTCATTGTGAAGGACCAGCCAGTGTCAAACAAACTAAGATAAGGACATTAATGACTAAGTTTGAAAATGTAAGGATGGGAGAGAATGAAACTATAAAAGAGTACTCAGCTAAGATCCTAGATATCTCAAACGAGTCATTTGCTTTGGTGAATTCATATCCAATGCAAGACTAGTCAGTAAAGTGCTAATAACTCTCCCTGAAAAGTTTAATATTAATACTTATGTAATTGAGGAAACCCATGATGTCCAAACTGTTGGACTCGATGAAATCTTGGGAATTTTAACAAATTTTGAACTAAATCTTGGGGTGCAAGACTCAAGCAAAGCAAATTCGATTGATCTTGCAAGTACCCTCGAGGTATCTCAAGATCTAGTACAATTGTCCAAGAACATTGATGAGTCAAACCTAGGAGAAGATGAGTGTGCCTTGATCACTCAAAAATTCAACAGTATGTTGAAAAAGAAACAGTTGACAAAGTTTCCTAAATCGGCACCCTCACCTCCTTCCACGATTGAATCACTCAAAAGGGAAAATATTGTAAAAAAACCTATGTCTGAAGGCAAAAAGCCCATTGATTCAATTCAATGTAGGGCTTGCAAGGTTATGGGCATTATGCAAATGAGTGTGCTAACACTTTTAAGAAACGTGGGATGAGTTTCTTTGCGACATTGAGTGATTATGATGATGATGAGCAAACAGCAAATCTGTCTATATGGCGTTCATCTCAGTTCACATTGTCTAATAGTGATTCAGGTGTGAAAGATGTGCAATACTCTGATTACACAGGTGTTCACACAACTGACTGCAGAACTAAGTAAAGTGTGTATACCTGCTTAAATTCCTCAACTGCTGGTGAAACAAACAAGGAAAAATATAGAAAAATGTCCCTGTACTTAGGTTAAGGATGCAGATATGCCCTTATACAAGTTAATTGCCATATTAGCCCCCGTACTCAAGAAAAATGTGTGGATATTTGGACACCGTCATCTTTCCATCTAAATTCTAACGTAATTGCTGACTGGGCGTCTTAGTTGGCTTCTCATATCGACTACGTGGAATAAAATTGTCCAAGTGGAATTTTCGAAGTATGAAGAGCTTGAAACTACATCATTTTGATACATAAACTAAATGATAAATTAGTTAAATAGTTAACATATCTGTTAAATAATTGATGAAATAACATATTTTTGCTACTTCAGTTAGCAAGTCTGTTAAAAATGTCAATTTTCTTAATCATACTCATCATCTACAACACTTGCACTACCGCCACCCACACACCACTCGGTCACAACCATCATCCATCATCACCACCAAAACCAACACCACCATCACTACTAAAATCAACACCACCACCACCACAACCACAACCACCACAATCAAAATCAAAACACAAATTAAGATATATCATAAGGCAACATAGATCTGAAAAGTCTCAATCCCAATCAAAGCCAAAATCGATTTTGAAAGAAAAAAAATAGATTGTCTAAATTTGAAATAGATATTAGAAGAAGAAGAGATGAGATGTGCTGGGGAAGGGGAAGGGGAAGGGGAAGGGGAAGAACCATATAAAGTAGCCATGCTAATTTGTGTAAATAACCCGAAATTCTGAAAAAATGGGGGGTGGTCCTTGAAAGACAAATGGGGCAGCGGAAATTAAGGAGAGAAAAAAGGGCGGGTGAGGAGCGATAACGGCAACTTTTAGGGTAAAAGAAGGAGGTGATGGAAATGGTGAAGAAAGGACGACGGCAATGACGGTGGTGCTAGGAAAAAGAGAAGGGATGGAAACGGAAAAGAAAGTGGAAGGTGAGGAGCATTGACAACAGTTATGGGGTAGAAGGGGGAGAGAAGAAAAGAGGGAGGAAAGGTGTCGAGGAATATGGTGGTAGGGGTTTGGCTAGTGGTGGGTGGGTGGGTGGGAGGAAAGAGGGAGTGGGCGGCTCATATGAATGGAGGAGGAGATGAAGAAAGCGATATTAATAAAATGTTTGATTTTTTTTAAGTGGGGCTGATAGGAGTATTAGGGTTTTTGATATTTTCATTTTAACCGCTTCATTTCTAACATCAATCACTTGTATGCCCCAAAACTTCCACATCAGCATTTTTCTCAATTTATTGTTCCACGTAAGCTAACATAGTGACATCATCATGCAACATAAGTAGATTTAACAGAATAATGGACGGAAAAATGACGGAGTCCTAATCTCCATATATTTTCTTAAGTACGGGGGCTAATATGGCAATTAACTTGTATAATGGCATATCTGCATCCTTAAATTAAGTACAGGGGCATATTTTTATATTTTCCCAACAAACAATGATTTAGTAGATGAAGAGTGTGCACCTATGAGGACTTGCACAGTACCTATATTGAACTCCACACTGAATGGACCAAGCTAATGGAGCAAATTAAGGTATTCAAACAGGTAAATGAGAAATTAACTGCAGAAAATCTTAAACTAAAATTTAAGGCTGAAAGTCTGTCAAAAGAAAGTGATTCTCAAAAGGACACAATAGCCAAATTAGAAGTTTTGCTCACAAAGAAAGATGTGGAATGTGAAAAATACAAAACAAATCTTGATAAAGAAACAGAAACTCCAACTAAGCTGAACAAAGGTAAAGCTAAGTTAGAAGAAGTTTTAAAAATGGTAAACCAAGGAAAATCGGGAATTGGCTATAAAGATACTGTTTTTGTAAAAGAAGGTGAAAACACTTCTAAAGTTCGAAATGTCTTCTCTGTTAACCATGAATTTCCTACTGGAAGTAGAAAACAAAGGAAAAGGAGGTATGTATGCCATCATTATTTTGCTCCAGCTCATATTCGACCATATTGTTACAAGCTGAAATAGGAACTTGGCTTGGAAAAGATGAGTGGACACTTGGGCAGACAGTTGAGTGCACAACTGAACCCTCAACTGTACAGACAACCCAAGACTGGAACGAAAACCGTCTGGGTAAGAAAAGAGACCATGAACTATCATGTGGCCTTCACCTTTGTTAAAAGAAGTGTTGAAGGGTACTGGTATTTTGACAGTGAATGTTCCCGCCATATGACTTGGTCACGTGAACACTTCAAAGACTACACACCATTCAAAGGTGGGAAAATCAAC
Source organism: Adenophora triphylla var. japonica (assembly GCA_022495995.1). Lineage (NCBI taxonomy): Eukaryota > Viridiplantae > Streptophyta > Magnoliopsida > Asterales > Campanulaceae > Adenophora > Adenophora triphylla. The sequence goes on from JAFEMH010001369.1 coordinate 194,032, forward strand.
TTCGGTGGAGGAGCCCAAGGTAAGATCGTTGGCAAAGGTACGTTGAATGTGATCGGTTTTCCCAAGTTACATAATGTATTACATGTTGATGAACTAAAGGCAAATCTGATAAGCATAAGTCAACTGTGTGATGATGACTTATTTGTTAAATTCGACAAGTCCAGGTATGAAGTGTTTGATAATAGCAAAGTGTGTGTTTAAACTGGTGTTCGATCCTCTGATAACTGCTACAAAGGTGGCAGTAACTTGTCCTGTCTTTCCACTAAAATGGATGAGACTGGCACCGAAAGCTTGGTCATGCCAGTGAAAGAAAATCAGTAAATTAATTAGATTTGGGCAGCAAAAGATTTTTCCAAACTGGACTTGAAGAAAATAAATGTGTGTGGGTCCTGTCACAGAAAGGGAAACAAACCAAATCAAGTTATAAGAAGGTTCAAAATTGTCGAACCTCTAGGTGTCTTGAATTGATCCACATTGATCTAATGGGTCCCATAGAAGTGAAAAGTATGTCTCGAAAGAAATACTGTTTTGTGTGTGTGTTGATGATTTTTATAGCTATACATGGGTAATTTTTCTAAAAGAAAATTCCTACACCATTGATGAATTCAAAACTTGGTACAAAAGAGTCAGAAATTTATATGGTCTGAAAGTTGTTAGAGTCCGTCTGATCATGGTATCGAGTTTGAAAATGCCACTTTTTCATCATTTGCGATTCAAAGGGGATAACTAATGAGTTCTCAGACCTCAAAACCCCTCAAAAAAATGGGATAGTGGAAAGGAAAAATCGCACATTACAAGAGATTGCTAGAGTAATATTAAGATCTAAAAATTTGTCCAAAATGTTTTGGGCAGAAGCTGTGAATACAACATGTCATGTGGGGAATCGTGTCTTTCTAAGAATTGGAAGTACCATGACCCTATGAAATCTTGCTTGGAAAGATACCCACGGTGAAATACTTCCCTGTATTTGGTTGCATTTGCTACATCTTGAATGACCGTGAGTATCTCTCCAAATTTGATTCCAAAAGTGATAAAGCCATCTTCATTGGATACTCATCGAATAGTAGGGCATATAGAGTATACAACTTGAAAACTAAAACTGTTATGGAATCCATAAATGTTGTTTTTGATGATGCTACTGATCTAAATGTCAAAACGGCTGAGGATGATTTTACAAGTTGCACATGGGAACAAGATCCAGTTAATGATAAATCTGAACCAAGAAGGGTAAATGAATCTGCAGAACAAACACCTGTTCAGACACTTGAGCAACCAGTTGTTTAGACAACTGACAACATAAGTGATCAAACAATAGAAGAATTAGGCTCAGGTTCTGAAACTGATGAAAGTGAAGTAAGCAAAGAGAGGGACATTCCCACCATAATACAAGTAAATCATCCTACATCCCAGGTCATAGGGGGAGTGGATGAAGGAATGAAAACAAGAGAAAAAAAGATCAACTACTGTGACCTTGCAGGTTTGGTATGTATGCAATCCATGTACCATCAGGTCAACTCTTGTTGTTTTGTTGATAACTATGAGCCAAAGAATGTGATTGAAGCCTTGAAAGATGAAAATTAGATTAATGCCAAGCAAGAGGATTTAATCCTGTTTGACAAAAATGACGTGTGATTCTTAGTTCCTAGGCCACAAGGCAATATAACAAGGAACAAAGCACGTCTGGTGGCTCAGGGCTACACTCAATAGGATGGGGTGGAATTTGATGAAACATTTACCCTTGTAGCCCGCATTGAGTCAATCAGGTTGATATTAGCTATTGCATGCTATTTAAAAATCACTCTACACTAAATGGATGTAAAGAGTGCGTTCCTAAATGGTGTTTTAAATTAGGAAGATTTTGTTGAACAACCTAAAGGGTTTGAGGACCCCACTAAACCAAATCATGTGTAAAAGTTGAAAAAGGCAATCTATGGTTTTAAACAAGCCCCACGAGCTTGGTATGGCAGACTAACAAAACACCTAGTTCAACTTAGGTTTAAAAAGAGGAGGTTGATAAGACTTAGTTTGTTTTAAGAAATAAAAGGGGCATACTTGTTGCCAAATTTATGTGGATGACATAGTCTTTAGTTCTACTTCTAATAACTTACTTGAAATGTTTGTTAAAAGTATGACATTCACGTTTGAGATGAGTATGGTTGGGAAACTGAAATTCTTTCTTGGTCTACATATTGTTCAAACCAAAGAAGGAATGTCATTTTCACAATCCAAGTATGCAAAGAATTTGGTAAAGAAATTTGGGCTTGAAAACTCCTATGGGATCATCCCAAAAGCTTTGTAAAGATGAGGAAGGTGAGAGTATTGATCACACCCTCTACAGGAGTATGATAGGGAACTTGTTGTATCTGACGGCTAGCAGACCTGATATAATGTTCAGTGTGTGCCTATATGCTAGGTATCAAGCTTACCCCAAGGTATCCCACTTAAAGGCTGTAAAGAGAATAATTAGGTATGTTGGGGGTACCACTCACTTGGGGTTAAGCTAATCTAGGGATATAAACATAAACTTGGTGGTATTTAGTAATTCTGACTGGGTTGGGAATACGAATGATAGAAAGAGCACCACTAGAGGGTGTTTTTATCTAGGGAATAATCTAGTGTATTAATTTAGTAAGAAACGAGATTGTGTTTTTTTATCAACTGTTGAATCTGAATATGTGGAAGTAGGTAGTTGTTATACCCAACTGTTGTGGATGAACCAAATGATAAAATATTATGGATTAAAAAGTGAAACCCTAACCATATTTTGTGATAATATGAGTGCTAAATATATTGCCAAGAATCCTGTGCAACACTCCCGTACAAAGCACATAGATATTAGGCACCATTTTATAAGAGATTTTGTTGAACAAAGAATCATTACTCTTGAACATATAGGAACAACAAATCAACTTGATGATATCTTTACCAAGGCTTTAGATTTTGTGAGATTTTCTTCCCTTAATAAGTTTCTCGGCTTGTGTGAACACAGATGACTGCACAAGTGTGCAAACAACTGTATGTATCTCTGTATAATTGTATACTACAGAAAACACTAACAAAAAATATAAAAAATAGTATCTTGTATTAATGCATTGCACGATTTTCTCTTGTGACCACTTGACTATTTTTTATTATTGACATTATGTTTGACTCCTGATTGTGAGAATCCTCCTAACTTGGTGATAAAATTCCCCATGTTAAAACTTCTTTGTAATAACTATCTTGAATTGGGTGTCTAATCTAAGGTCACTGAGAAAAACAAGTTGGCTCCATTTATTTTGAAGTTTCCACTCATGTGATCAATGCCAATGACTTATTGTTGCATCACTTGGGAAAAATTGGGCAAGCACTATGGTGTGAGAGTGTAAATTTGCTTCTCAATGACTGATTTAATGCCAAATATGTAGACATTCTAGAGGCTGCATGATTGAGGGTTAAGTTATTGACTTCTTGCATGTCAAACTATGTAAATTTGTGATTTAGTTATATCATGTTACACTTTATTGAGATTAATTTCCACTGTGTGTGCATTGCTTCTCATGATAGGCATATTGTGACAAATTAGGACATTCGAAATCCTTGGTAAAAATATCATCAAATTTTTGATGTTATTTATGTGTTTTTAATCAATGATTCTATTGTGTTCAGTGATGCTTTCATAATGATGTGTGTAAGACTTCTTGCAGTCGAAGGAGACTACGGTGTGGTGTTGATCAATCAAAGTGAATAATTTTACTCGGATAAGGCAAGTAAATCTCATCACAGTATATGATAAGGATTCAAATTTTAATTCCTAATCCTTTATGATAAAGGAATTTCAAGAGGTAAACAACACAACCATCACACGGATACTTCTCCTTCTCCACATCCTATTCCGAGTTCCAAGGCAATGTCATGATTATCTCTCATCAATGTTGTATTATTAATTGTCTGAACAAGTCTTGTCATAACTCTCATTATTTATGTCTATCTCTTCTGCCACCCCTATTTTTGCTAACATGTGCAGATTCCATCAATGGTGTCACCTTCCTCTTCCTCTACTTCGGACACCATCAGCTGTTACGCCATTGATGCCGGTCTGATTAATGAGCCATAATACGTGCCTCCAATTGACGTTATCTCACATGGGCAACCTGACATAGCAATCGATGTGGACAACCCTAATGTGCTCAAGGCCGTGCATGTTGCACGAGAACCACCTGTGCCTGGCTCACGGCGATCACAACGATTGATCGATTGCGGTCGGTCGATAATATTTAAAGGCTCAAGAGAAGCTACTGCTGCAAAGGAATCAAGGAAAATAAAGAGGGTTGACACCCCCCAAGGCCAAGAAACCCGTCGGTGTAAGGAGGAAACTTGTCCTCCATGACTCCTCAGATGAAGAGGAGACCCCAGCACAGGAACAATCGCCGACGACTAGGTTCAATGAAGACGACTTGCCCATTGTCACACTAATCAAAGCTAAAACCCCGGTGAAAAATTCATCTCCGGCTAGGGTTCAGGCAACAACTCCGGCAACAGTTCAGGGGAAGAGGCAATACAGAATCATGACAAGGAGCTCAACAAGGAAAGATGCCACTCCATCCATGACTATAGAGGGATCATCTGTTGGTGTTATGCCCTAGGCCTATGATTGATAGACTTATGTGTTGACATTATTTATTATTATATGAGATGTTTATCATTTGATTATTATATAGTTTGTATATTTGTTTATAATAATCTCCGTCCCTAATTATTATGTGAATAATTAGTATAAATGTTAATGGATAATCATATGATGATTATATGCATAGAAATGCACATTAAATTTATGGGTACTTGTTAGAGAACAAGTGACTGGACTTGACCCGCATGAGATTTATGTCATGGTCAAATGTCATAATTAAATCTCATAAGGTCACTTCATTTAGTCCCTAGACCTGAGATTATCATGACCTCACATATGATGAAAGTCATGTTTGATTTTAGCCAAACGATATCTTAACACGATATTTATAAAAGCTATCTTTGGCATAATCGGATTCATGATGGGAAGGATGATAAGTCAAGATGGAATTTGTCCCTCGAAGAGAGATGTTTTGCTTGGGCCCCTCGATGAGTAATAATGATGAAAGTGTATGGCCATACCCCAATACGATTGGATTATCATTATACTCGGAATCGAGAAAGCATTGAATGAATACAAGTTGACGAGGACCATGACTTGTGTTCAATATAACATCGTGAGACAAAGGGAGAAATGGAAGTGTACCATTGAAAACGTGAACTCTTACGTTATATTATTTGTGTAGACATAATGTCTTGCTAGAGTCCGCTTATGTCTTATGAGATTCGATATGATCGAGCTCATTGCCAACATAATATAATTCTATTGGGTCACACACAACTAGAATGAATTGAATAAACCAGAGGAAGAATGATTGAGAGAAACCTGATGTGACTTAATGTATCGCGCGACAGAACTAGTCCATGGGACTCGTCTGGTCATGCGACACTCTAAGACCACAGAGGTATTTTCGGACTGGTTTCCTAATTTGATTAGGAAACAAATATTGATGCTAAAGTAGTATAAATATAACAGTATGTCAGCCCTAAAAAGCTAGCCAAAATTCTGAAAAGAAATTCACAACATATATTCTCAATATTCTTCATAGGTTTAAGAGATCTAGCAATCTTCAAGAAGCTTTTCTTGGTTCATTCAAAGGTGTGGATACCGAAAGAGGGTCTTCGCTCGTTCATCGATCAAGGCCTAGAGTTCAAGCAATCTGAAGAACGAAGTTTGTGATTCGAAATCACATTATTAAATCATTCGATAGCTCAAGAACGAAAGCGTTCAAGGTTGGTTATATCTATCTCATAGTTTTTCAAGTTAATTGTATAGAACGGATCCTTGGCTCCTTGGGTTTTATGTTATTTGATGCTTAATTCCACTGCGCATGGACCCGTAAAACCCAACGTCATCTTCCCAACATGATGACTCCAGTGACAAGACTGCCTCCTTAGGCACAGAGGATACTTTAAGTGATACAGAGATACAAAGCAAAAAGAGAACACGCCAAGCAACTCCTGCTTGTCCCAAGGGCAAGGCTTTTCACAAAATTGTTCAAACAACTTGTCACACAACCATTCAGACCAGTGGCAGCTCTTCAAAATCGGTCTCCCGGGTACGTAAATCCTCTGTCCGTATCCCATCTTCCACATACAATCTAAGCTTAAAGCATAATTCCATCTTCTTCTCCTTAGAGATCGAATCCCATTTTTTTTACAAATATGCACCGCTTCTTTGTGGTTGAAAAGAAAAGGAACATGGCGGTGTTTGAAAAACTAGGCTTTATTGACTTCTTTTCTGATAGGAATCACAATAAATCTCTAGACTTCCCCATCCCCTACTCTAGGTCCTTAGTCCTTGAATTTTATGCAAATTACCAGGGACATAGGTGTTGACAGATCCCCAAATTTTGGAAAAGTATTTGTGAGGGATCAAGTAGTGAAACTCAGTCCATCTAGGATAAACTATTTTCTAGGAACCCCTGATGCCCCTCTTGATTCCCTACCAGTTGATTATGATGAGGCAGTTAGGATCATCACTGGGGGAAAGATCACCAAATGGTTGGTTGGTTTTGGGACAAATCTGTTGTCAAGGCTTTATGTCTTCCTTCACCACATTTTGAGGACCAATTGGCTGCCTACTTCAAATATTTCCTCGGTAACCAAAGATCAAGTTTTGCTCTTGCTTAGAATAAGATTGAATAAATTCAATTTGGGGAAGGTTGTTTTTTATACTGTCCTATGTTTTTCCGAGAGCACTTATACCAACTATGCTTACTCTCACCCAAGCCTTATCTATGCCATGCTCAAAGATCAAGGGATAGAGAATGTCCCAGGTGAATCTTTGTCCCTCATCACTGAGCAATTCAAAACTCCTAAAACCATGGATGAAAACTCCAGGTTTAATGATATTGCTCAAGTTGATGGGTTCACCTCGGCTCCATTTTCTGCTCAACCAGTTGTTCAAACAACTGTCACCACAACTGTTCCCACAGGATCTGGCTCTCCAGACAAAAGTGTCATACATGCTCAGATAGCCATCTTTCAGGCCCAGATCAACATTCACAAGGCTGAAATTGAAGGGAGACAGGTGCTGATTGTTGGGATGGAAAAACCAATTACTGGCCTCCAAAATGCCCTTAGTGGTTCTTCTCAAAAAGGGGGAGAAGTGGTAAATGCAAGGGGAGCAGCAAATAATGATGATGATTTAGTGTTTGACATTGAGAGGGATGCAGCTGCTGCCATGGAAGAAGTACTGCTTGTAGAAGATCTATAAGCTGATCTTGATATTTGAAAAACATTTTAGCTATTTTTTTATTTGGATGTAATAACTTATACTTATGATCTTTTTGTTTGTATTTGAACTATTATTATACTTGAATTTAGGACTTAACAGATTTTTGTAGGTTTTGATTAGAACCACAAATATAGGGGGAAATTGAAATAGTATGAAAATACTCTTATATTTAAAATATCTTTGTGATTGTGATTTATAAAATATTGTATATATATTTTGTATAAATTAGATTAGAAAATAATTGTAAATATGTTTTTAGATTCTAGTTGACTAACCGGCTAACTCTTATGTTTAGCAATAATCCTATATTTAAGGTAGGTATTTGATGCTACCAATGGAAACGGGTATGCAACGGTGGTCCGGCTCAAGGATGAGGGCGGTCGGATATCTGGCTTAACTCGATCCTCTTGACCTGAGAATAAGAGAGAAAACCGTTAGCTCAAAGCCGAGGGGGGGTCCCCGGGGATGAGGCTCCGGCGTGAGGATAAGAACACAATGATGGGAGATAAAGCTATGGAGTATGGAAATTGGCTTGAGTTAGAGTGACTTACCTTCTGCCTTGAGGGAGAAGTCATATTTATATGAGGGAGAGGTTTGGATTATTATCAAATATCAAGGGGACACGTGTTCATACATCATTGGCGGAGAGTCCTTTTGGTTGGGAGAGGGGAGCAAATCTCTGTTGGGACAGAGATCATGAGAGCACTCTCTGCCATGTAGAGGGAGTGGAGTCGTTGGTGGAGGTCCTTGTCGGGGGACCACTTAGGATGATCGTCATATTCGTAGGGGGGATCATTCTAGGCTACTTGGGGTCACTACACGTGGAGAGGTTGTTGATATCAGTAGGAAGGAATGATCGTCCAAGTTATAGGAGGATAGTGAGACTAGTTAGGTAGGAGGACATTGCATGGAGACGGCTCCTTGGGGGCGGTATGCAAGGGGCGACATGGGGGAGAAGATAGCGATTAGGCTCAAGGGGAAAAAGATAGTGGGAAAATGTCTTGAGGCAAACCGCATGGACGATGCTTGGTTTAGGGGGAAGCCGCCCCTAGGCGATTAGGGGAGAGCATATGGTAAAGGGGAAAAGGCAGAGGGATGAGAGAAGTTCAATGAGAAGGGATTGTGGAGAAGGCGATATGCGGATTGAGGGGGGAACTGCCCTTGCGATGTAAAGGGAAGAGGGAGGAGGAGGCGGTATGAGGGGAAAGGGAGATGGTGGTTTGAAGGAGAAGGGAGTAGGCGGTTTGAGAGGAAGGGAGAGGTGAGTAGGCGGAGTGAAGGGGAAAGGGAGGAGGCGGTTTGGAGAGGAAGGGATGAAGGCGGAGTGAAGGGAGAGGTACATGAAGATGGAGTGAGGAAGAAGGGAGAGGTCGGTGTGAGGGAGACCGCAAGGATGCGGTTTGAGGGAGAGGGATGGAGGCGGTTTGAGGAGGACAATTGGCGGTTTGGAGGGAGATCGCAATGATGCAGTTTGAGGGGGAGGACTATTGGCTGAGTGAGGGAGAAGGGAGTGATGCGCTTTGAAGAGGAAGGGATGAAGGCGAGATGAGGGAAGCGGGAGGAGGCGGTATGAAGGTGAGATCGCATGGGTGGTGTGAGGAGAAAGACTTAGTGTCGGTGTGAAGGTGAGGGGCAAAGGCAGTGTGAAGGAAGGGAAATAATGGCGGTGTGAAGGAATGGAAACCGCAAGTGTGCGGTTTGGGTTCGCCGTGTCTTGGTCCGATTTTCTTTGGATTACTCCGGCTTGACATTTAGCCGAGGCATTGGCTCATCAGTATCCCCCAACTCCTTAGCTTGATTATTTATGATCGAGTTGAGGAGGAAATAGTATGATCACGTAGACCAATTTTTGCTAATCTTTATCGGTTTGCTATGGTCCCTTAGACTAATTTTTTCAAATCCTCATCGATTTTCTATGATCACTTAGACCAATTTTTGCAAATCTTCATCGATTTGCTATGGTCACTTAGACCAATTTTTGCAAATCCTCATCGGTTTGCTATGATCACTTAGACCAATTTTTGCAAATCTTCATCAGTTTGCTATGGTCACTTAGACCAATTTTTGCAAATCTTTATAGATAGTTGTAAGTGCTCCAATTTGAGTTGTTAGTATTTTCGTTAGAAAATTAACGAAAGTTTTAACATTCCTAACATTCCTAACTTTTCTAACAAAGTAAGGGTAAAGTGAGCATTGCCATTTAAAGTTAAACCAAGAAAAGAATCTCAAAAAGCAAAAGAAATTGGAAAAACCCGAATTGGGCAAGTTGAAAAACAGAAACTGTTTGAATTTTTTGAAAATATTCCTTCTGTCCAAAAGGCCTGCAGCAGCGAAGTGAACAGTGCACGCGTCAATCGGATCCGCGCGGACATCTTTGTCCCTCACAGGGGGCTATAAATTGAACCCTCCTCTCTCAGTTTACACAACACATTTTACTCACAGAAGCTGTATTCTGGCGAAAATAGAGAGAAAACAGTGGGAATCCTTAGATTGCCACCATTTTCTCTTGAACCTTTCCCAAATTCACTTCAAACATTCTCAAATCACTCTTAAACACACCAATCTCAAGCTTAAAACACTACTCAAGAGGAAGATTAGGGAGAAAACATAGAGGACTTAAGTGTTATCTACTTGTTTTCTCTTTGATCAACTCTATCATCAAACCCTAAACACATTCAAGCCTTGAATCCACTCAAACACAAGTCCAAACACCAAATCTTGATACTCCTCAAGTCAAACACCAAATCTTGATACTCCTTAAGTCAAATTCCAAGCCTAGGAAGATAGGGTGTCACCATTGGTAAAGCCCTCCTTCTCAAAACCCTAAAATTCTCTTTTAACTTCTTGTTCATCTTGTTCTTCTTACTTGGATCTACTTGATGTCTAGTTTAACTTAAGTTTTGACTCAAGATGGTCATCTTGAAGTTCATCTTCATGAATGACCATCTCAAATGGTCTACATTTTAAATCTCTAAATTGATTTTTCTCTTTAAATTCATCTTTACAAAATTCCCCTCCCCAAGCAAATGAAGTGCTTAGTCTTAATGTACCCCAAGGATGGTTTGGTATAGTTGATTCACCACTAAAATGTCAAGTGATCACTAACCAAAACCTAGGGAAATGGGGACAAGCATGGATGCAAAACCCCCTTTAAAATCATATTTTCTTTCTTGAGAAGTTGCTGTCCAGTAGCAATTTTCTCAGACCTCAGTCCATGGTCTAATTTTTTGGACATTGATAAACTTGGAATTTGGTGTTGACTACAAAATACTTTTTGTAGCCAACATACAGATATTTCCATACACATTTTTACTTTATTTTTTGCGTGAGTAAAAATCCCTTTTTCAAATTTTCATTTAGAGTCTAGTTCATCAGTTTCTGGAAATCCAGATTTCATATCTGAGATTTCCAGAAGGATTTGACCCCTCAAATATTATCCAAAATGGAAAATTATTTCGTAGAAACCCTATTTAAGGTGTTTTAAGAAACTTTAATTCCCGGACTTTTCCCAGATTCTGGAGCTTTCAAGCCCTAAAGTCCATTTCAAAGTCAAGGGTCGACTGCCTTTTTCACTCTGGCAGAAATGGTTTTCAACTTCCAAAAATCTTTTGAGTTCCAAATCTCAACCCAAAAATCATCCAAAAAATCATGGGATCAGTTTAAAGCCTTAAAAAGAGTTCCAAATTTTTACTTTCCTCAGTTTCAACTTATTTTGGCCAAAAAACACACACACACACACACACACACAACAAAGGATTTTGAATGTTTGGAAGACTCGTTTTACGAGGCGTTCCGGGTGCACACTAACGTCCTTCCCGGCGCGTAACGTGACCTCCGAACTCGAATCTCTTGATTCCGGGCATTTTTCAAAGTTTTGGCCCTTAAAACAAAAATGGCGTGGCAACTCCGTTTGATTTTCAAAAAAAATCGGGTACATCACAATAGTCATCTTGGCCTTAGCCTTTCATTGCTATGGTTGATTGAACCAATTTTGGCTAAGTGTTTATGCATCGTGATCACTGGGACCGACTTTTGCTGAGGACCTGAGCCCTATTTTTAGTCATATCACCACTGAGGCCATGGGGTTTTGTTTCATTACCCGATATGCTTGTGGTGTTCTTGCTAGCTATTACCTCCTGGATCAATAGTCGCGAGCACCTTTGTTATGGCCATTCGATACCCTTTTGCTATAATCACTGAGATTAATGTTTGCAAGCATTTCGATTTTTATTTTTTGTTATCGTTACAAATGCTATAACTTCATGAGTTAATTTTAGCAAGTGCGGCAGTGCTATGGTCGTGTTTGACCAATCTTGGAAAAGCGTTCAGGCCTAGTTATTCCTGGCCTTCGGTTTCCATGAGGAACCATTTCGCAAACCGCTAGGGTCATTTGGACCGATTTTTGCCGAGTGCGTTGTTTTTAGCTTGTTTGTCTTAGGCCCATATCAGCTGAGATATGTGCGGCATGGACACCTTTGTTAGGATACCGCGTGGAATAACATGTGTAAAGCTTTTGGAGAGACATCGTAAAAAATGTGATGGAGAACATTTTCAAATGGAGAAGGCATCAATTTCATTAAACTTTCAAGGAGAGTGGAGAAAAACTACTACAAGCTTGAGTCTTCAGAGAAAGCGGCAAAACATTCTACCGATGCTACATCCTTTAGGGAAAGCAATAAAAACTTATTAAAGAGGTTCATAATGAATTGTAGCCCCTAATGGCAAACCATCTTCATTCTTCCTTCCACAATGTTTCTCTTACTCGGAATTTTCTCTTTTTCAATTTGCTCTTCCTTTTTTCTTTCATCAAAGAGAGTTTCATCCTCATCCTCATTGATTTTTACCAACATTTCAACGTCTTGTCCCAAGGACTTGCATACCGCAACTTCGTTATCATCGGAGATTATTTCCACTAGAATTGGCGATTTGGAAATTTGACACTCCCATACCATGGGGTCTTCCTTCTGGCATTCCCATACCATTGAATCTTCCTCCTCCTCTATTTCCAAGTCGGCAATTATTCCGATCGTGCTCCTGGAGGAAGTTTGAGAACGGCTAAGTGTTACTTCACGATCTGGCTCATAGATTGTTATGTTATTCTTGTTCTTCTGCATGGTGATCATTTTCTTGAGGGCTTCAACGGGCTCACTCTTCAAGCATCCAATCCCTTTGGGAGTAGGAAACTTTGCCTTTTGATGAGGAACGGAGACCACCATTTCAAAACTCTTCATGAATGGTATGACTACAATGGCATTATAAGGAGATGCCAGATCTAGGACCATGAAGGTAACCATTTCGGATCTGATCATATCGCCGTCTTCAGCGAAGATTAGGATATCGATGGTACATTTGACTCTAACCGCATGGTTTGTGAAACCTTCCAGCATTCCGACGAAAGGTGCAAGGTGAGCTTCTGAATATCCCATCCCTAAGAAAGCTTCATAATACAAAATATTGCGGGATGCTCCCGTATCAACAAGGATTCTTCTGATTTCTTTTTCTGTGGTATATAACTTAATGATGATGGGCTGATCGGCATGCCCATGTGAGAAAGCCAACTCCCTCGTACTGAAACTAATCATTCTTTCCTCCTCTGGGGCATACGCCGGCACATTGAAAGTGTGATTTAGGCTGTAAATCTGGTTACGGAGTTGGGTGATACTTGGAAATATTTCATTGATCACGTGAATAACTGCGCGGCTTCCTCCTTCCCCTTGGCGCTTTTCTTTGTCTTCTCCTGGTTTGTCCCTTCTAGGAAACCATTTAGGAGTCCTCGATCTACCATCCTCTGCAAAGCCCTCTTCAAGTGGAAGCAATCTTCGGTGTCATGCCCTGTGTCTCTATGAAACTCACAATACTTGTTCCTGTTACATCCTCCGCTATACTTGGTGTCCATCAGTCTGGGGGTTGGCATTTCAACGAGCTTAAGGATTTCGGCTATGGGCATATTCAAGGGAGTGAACACTTCTTCCTTAGTGGATTCGTTTCTATTATGAGGTCTCCGTGTGTTCCTTTCATATCCTCTGTGAGTTCTTGCATCATGCTCCACAACTTCAACTCTTTCCTGCCTAACTCTTCTGGAGTCCGAACCTCCACCTTGCCCATCAATATCTTCTCCTCCGGCGTAACTCCTAGCACGCTTATACAACTCTCCTGAAGATTCTGGGGGACGCATATTCAATTCGCTTCTGAGGTAAGGAATGGCCAAACTGGCATTAAACAACATAATAATTTCTCCATCATTAATATTTGCTATCTGATCCGCCAAGTGCCTAAACCTTGTGACATAGCTGATGAACGACTCTCGTGACCTTTACCTAATTTGACACAACTCCGATTTGGCGATGGGGAAAGCTCTTGATTCACTAAACCGAGTCATGAACTTGGATTTGAAGTCATCATAACTGTTGATGGAGTCAGATGGGAGAGCCATGAACCACTCCAGAGAGTGATCGATGAGCGTGCTAGCTAGAGCTTTGCATAAGATGGGATCATCCTTTGTGAGTAATGACATCTTAACTTCGATTTGTCCAAGGTGGTTGTTTGCTTTGGTCGTGTCGGTATAATATGGCAAGGTGGGAATCTTGATCTTGGGGTTTGGTGGAGCTTCCTTAATCCATCTTGTGAAAGGTCGGAGGAAAGAATCTTTTTCTGGCTCATCCTTTTTGGCGGTTTCCACCTGGGCCAATCGTCTCATTATCTTCTTTTCCCATGAACTTTCTTTGTGACTCCGCTCCTTCTCTGATGACTTTTTCTTCCCCTTGCTTTCCATGGAGGAGAGGTATAAGGAATCATAAGTTGATCCGGTATCCTCATCCCGATGGGAGTACTCGTTTTCACGCCGTTTCTTCTTCCGATCATCATGATGGGAACGGCCCTTTGATTTCTCCTTGTACGCGGTTTCCTCTACCAAGCATTTTTTGGTTGGAGCCTTGGAATCCTCCTGATTGGGGCGTCAGGTTTTTACATAGGCTACGCTCTCACTCTTGGTTTTGACGGGAGAATGAACGCTGTTCGCAAACTTGTGAATTTCATCGGCGGCGAAGAGCATCTGTGGTTTCCCTAGCTCTTTCAAACGTTCATTATTCGACAAGATTTTAGCATACATCAAGCTTTGTTGTTGCAAAAGGGCTATCTCCTTTTCTCCTTTCCCCAGATCAACATCTCCTTGGGGTACTTTGGATTGCTCTCCGACGGGCTTCTTGGCATTTCTTCCTTCTTGAGCCTCCTTATGCTAAGCAGCCGTAGCGAGCTCTTGCTCCTCGTCATTTTCCAACGAGGGATAAATGGTGCGTAGGTCAACAGACTTTGCCCTACGATGGTGAGTTTGATGACGTTCAGATGGTTTGGAAGGTGGGGTTTGAATTTCTACAGTGGATTTAAGTCTTGATATAGGCAAACCAAGAAACTCCATAGCAATAGAAAAGGAACAAGAGTGTTTTGTTTGAAGAATATGAAGTAAATGTCCAGATTATGAGTTTCTGGGCAAGATAAAGAAGACTCAGGTAAGAAGAATGATGAATGAACGATTTCCCGGCAATGGAACCAACTGATGCTACCAATGGAAACGGGTATGCAATGGTGGTCCGGCTCAAGGATGAGGGTGGTCGGATATCTGGCTTAACTCGATCCTCTTGACCTGAGAATAAGAGAGAAAACTGTTAGCTCAAAGCCGAGGGGGGGGGTCCCCGGCGATGAGGCTCCGGCGTTAGGATAAGAACACAATGATGGGAGATAAAGCTATGGAGTATGGAAATTGGCTTTAGTTAGAGTGATTTACCTTCTGCCTTGAGGGAGAAGTCATATTAATATGAGGGAGAGGTTTGAATTATTATCAAATATCAAGGGGACACGTGTTCATACCTCATTGGCGAAGAGTTCTTTTGGTTGGGAGAGTGGGGAGCAAATCTCTGTTGGGACAGAGATCATGGGAGCACTTTCTACCATGCAGAGGGAGTGGAGTCGTTGGTGGAGGTCCTTGTCGGGGGACCACTTAGGATGATCGTCATATTTGTAGGGGGACCATTCTAGGCTACTTGGGGTCACTGCACGTGGAGAGGTTGTTGATATCAGTAGGAAGGAATGATCGTCCAAGTTATAGGAGGATAGTGAGACTAGTTAGGTAGGAGGACATTGCATGGAGACGGCTCCTTGGGGGCGGTATGCAAGGGGCGACATGGCGGACATGATACCGATTAGGCTCAACGGGAAAAAGATAGTGGGAAAATGTCTTGAGGCAAACTGCATGGGCAATGCTTGGTTTAGGGGGAAACCGCCCCTAGGCGCTTAGGGGAGAGCATATGGTAAAGGGGAAAAGGCAGAGGGATAAGAGAAGTTCAATGAGAAGGGATTGTGGAGAAGGCGATATGCAGATTGAGGGGGGAACTGCCCTTGCGGTGTGAGGGAAGAGGGAGAAGGAGGTTGTATGAGGGGAAAGAGAGATGGCGGTTTGAAGGAGAAGGGAGTAGGCGGTTTGAGAGGAAGGGAGAGGTGAGTAGGCGGAGTGAAGGGGAAAATGAGGAGGCGGTTTGGAGAGGAAGGGGTGAAGGCGGAGTGAAGGGAGAGGGACATGAAGATGGAGTGAGGAAGAAGGGAGAGGTCGGTGTGAGGGAGACCGCAAGGATGCGGTTTGAGGGAGAGGGATGGAGGCGGTTTGAGGAGGACAATTGGCGGTTTGGAGGGAGACCGCAATGATGCGGTTTGAGGGGGGACTATTGGCTGAGTGAGGGAGAAGGGAGTGATGCAGTTTGAAGAGGAAGGGATGAAGGCGAGATGAGGGAAGCGGGAGGAGGCGATATGAAGGTGAGATCGCATGGGTGGTGTGAGGAGAAAGACTTAGTGGCAGTTTGAAGGTGAGGGGCAAAGGCGGTGTGAAGGAAGGGAGATATTGGCGGTGTGAAGGAATGGAAACCGCAAGTGTGCGGTTTGGGTTCGCCGTGTCTTGGTCCGATTTTCTTTGGATTACTCCGGCTTGACATTGAGCCGAGGCGTTGGCTCATCAGTATTCAAGATAGGAACGGACTCATTGTTGATAATGAAAGGTGTGCACAAAAATAATCCTTGTTGAAAAAAGATTGTATTTGCCTATAAAAGAAGACCGCTTCATTCATTCTTAGACACGGGTTTTCGAAGAGAAAAACGGAGTATTCAGATTTTTTAGATTCTCTTTACTTTGTTCTTGAAGTTTACATCATTGAAACTTCAAGATTGATTTTCTGCTTCAGTGTTCTTAAGACTAGAACAATTTTGATCTTTTTGTACGTCGTTTGTTTCTTTTCATTGTAAGTTTTATATTGCAACTTGTATACAACAAGATTGTCGTTTCATGAAAAGCTTTCCAGTAATTAATTATTTGATGAAGTGTTTAACTATTTGTTTTATTACGCTGAGTTTAGTTATTGTTGTGTGAGTGCGTACTTGTATAGACAGTTGTTAAAACACTTGTGTAAATAACTTTACACACAAGTGGCCTGACAGATTGATCAGTCATAACCACAATTCTTCATAATGTGTAAATATTATCAATATTTAAAAAAAAAATTATAAATATACGTATTTTATATGCGATTTCGGGTTAAACGGGGAGAATTTGAGTTAATCCCAAATTCGCTAGGTTAAAAAAAAACACTTATCTTACTGAAAAAACACTTACAAAGTCATTTCCATAGGGACGGGTCAATAATGGTTTGGGTATCACTATTCTAACGCATTTAGTCATTTTATTAAGAAAAAAATTGTATATTTAGATGAGTCTCGGGATATGAGGGCTTGTTTGATAGAACTGAAAATTAAGCTATGAAAATCTAGAGCTGAAATTGTAGATATGAAATCATTAATTTGCTTATGTTTTAGAGCTGAAATATATTTTTTCCTCATTTCATTTATTTTACTTTTTTCGATAAATATTTTGTTTTTCATAAAATCACAATAATTATTTCAATAATTGTAATAAATAAATTAATAAATAAATAATTATTGAAAAAAATGAACTGTCAAATCATGTGAATTGTATTTAAGGCGAGATTTTTGATAGTATTATATTTAAGTTTCCATAGAAGAAAAGAATGAAATAATTATTATAAAAAAAATAGTTTTAAAATTCATTTGTATAACTAATATATGAGAAAATGAAAATATTCAAAATGAATAAATAAATATTTTAAATATAATAACTTAGAGGCAAAAGAAATTTTAATAAAGAGAAATTTAATGTAACAATAAGAACATCTCCATGCTAACATGTTTAGACATACTCAACCAATAATAGAAAGATTGTTTAGATTTGGACATCTTGGCTCAGGAAAGTATATCTCATTTCTAAACTTAGGCATGAATGTTAAGTACAAGAAGGTGAAGCTCTTCCTTAATAATTATAAAATGTACAAAGGAAAATTTTTTAGGGACGGCGGGAATATTATAATTAACGAGCTCTAACCCAACTTGATGAAGAAATGGTGGATTGTGGTAATCGAATAGTATGGCCTACTTGGCACATGGTCCAAATAAAAGTAAGCCGATCCATGGGCCTTTAAAAAAAATGATACTCCGTACTACCTTCGGACTCTGTTAAAAAATGAATGATTTTTTCATATTTAATTGACACTTTTAAAAAATTGACTTTTAATATGTACTGAAATTCAATTGACTAAACATTTAAAGAAATAAAAATAAGGTGGAATCAGGAAAAATCAATTTTTTTAAGGTATAGAAAAAAATGAGTTTTTAAATCGGAGCTGAATCTGATCAAGTAATGCCAGTTTTTGTGTTAAAATGTATTAGTATTAATTTAAAAACGAGTGTAATGGCAGTGTTTTTGAGAGCCAGTGTCAGTTTTAGTGTTTTAAAGTGTCAGTGTTCGTATTTTTAGTGTCAGTCTTATTATTAAAAAGTGTCAGTAGTAATAGTGTAAAAAACATAATCATTGATAGTATTGAAAAGTGTCAGATTTAGTGTTAAAGAATGTTGGTTGTAGTTATAAAGAGTGTTAAAATGTGTTAATAAGTTCTGATTATTTAAAAAAATGTCATTACGTGATTTTAAAAGAAGTTTTGATTATTTATAAAAATGTCATCATGCGTTTCAAATTTTTTTTTACTTATCTACAAAAATATCATTGTCACGTTTAAAAACACATTTTTTTTCAATTATTAAAAAAACTAGGTTTTTTCAATTTTGGCAATAAAAATTGACCGATATAAACAAGACCTAGAGATCGATTTTTTGAAGTTTGATTTGTTGATCTGAATCAGACCAACATTTGGTCAGAATGATTTTGGCTTGTTATTGCAATATTATCCGTCATATACATATAATATTGTGCAAATAATCAGGTAGCTTCCACTTCTTGATGATGCAAAATAAGAAGGGTTTTTTTTGGGCATTTATTAATAAATTATTCATATAGTACAAGAGTGACATTTGAAAGTAATAGAAATCATATTTTGTGGAGTTTAAAATTCTGAACTCTCGTGTAGCAAGGGATATCAGATGTCGTTTGAGATAAAGTTATTTGACAATGTATATTACGAAGATAATCATATAATATTGGAAAAATTCTTTTTTAACCATCCAGTCCAGATCATATCCCATCAAAATTCAGCCCAAATAGAAAAAGACTGACTACTTTGTTATTCCAAATTAAAATTCCTTTAAACCTCATTATACCATGGAACGGCCAAAATCAAGGTAACACCCCGTTAACTTCCGTCTGTTATATCCTCCGTAGACAAAGACGGGACGACGACACTCCGGCAAGAAATTAACCAAAAATTAGATGAAGCAATTAGTGTTCAGTACCTGCAGAAGATCTACGAAGCTATGCGCTACTCTGTTTTGGCTAAAGGATCTAAACGAGCTCCTCCCGTTATGTGTGTTGCCGCTTGTGAGCTCTTCGGCGGCGACCGCCTCGCTGCCTTCCCTACCGCATGTGCTCTTGAAATGGTTAGTTTTTTTTTTCTCCTGTATCCAAGCTATCTTTTTCAATGGTAATTTTATTGAATTTGATTGGATTGATTTCCAATTAATTACCTTAGGTTAGATTTGGTGAAAATGGAATTTGCCCTAAATTAAATCATTTCTAATTTATGATTTTAGAACTGAAATTGAAGCTTTATTTAAGCTATGTTCTTGTTTGTCAAAAATTCCAGTAACTAAGAATTTCATGCTGCCAAAATCTAATTTTGTTTGCCATTGAATTGATGCTTCTAATTTTACAGTATGAAAAAAAGTAGATGACTTTAGGGTTTGTTCTCAGAATGACCCATTTATCATTTTTCTGCAAAATTCATCCTCTTGATCCTTATCCTTTTGGCGTTGAGCTCATCTTCTACATTTTAAAATATGTGCTTTTTATACATTTTAATGGCAAATATGTATAAATATTCTTATTATCCACTTTCTAAACATTTAGTTTTACGATAATAAAATGAATAGCGAAAAATATTGGTAAAAAGCATTGTTTATTTTACAAAAAAGACATTCATTTTGGACAAAAATTTCTTGAATTTGGACACTCATTTAGGGACAGAGGGAGTAACTCAGATTTTAAACCTTTCATGAGGTGTCTGGTACTGTTTTGTTGAAGAAATCTTAAACAGGCGCATTAGTTTTGCAGAATTTTGCTAAAGTTTTTGGCGATAATTATTGAATGAAGTCTTGGCAGTTCTCATGATATGTCTGCATAGACCAAACTAATTATTTACATTGCCCAATTTCTTTCCCAAACCCTACAGCAACAGGTTCCACGCTAGTGGCGGCATCGTCAACAAAACCGAAGAGAAAGAAGAAGAAGAAGAAGAAGAACCTATTTGAGGTGGCTCAGTTTCTACAAAGAGAAAGATGACATGTTGTCGATGTGAAAAAGAAGGATACCATAATAATCTAACTAGAACACCGGAACATGTCCTATACCAAGATTATATGTTGTTACTAGGTTCAATCAATTTAATTTATATGAATCTATTGTTGGTACTGTTGTATAAGAACATCAAGTGATCTTATAGATATAAGATTTGTTGTTTATGATGCTGTAGATGACTTATAGCAGGTCTTATACCTTTTGCTATAAGTCCTCTTATTAGTGTTGTTGTTTATGTTGTTTTTGATGGTATAAGATCAGGTGTTATTATTCTTATAATTTGTGTATGACTAATAATAGGTCTTATACCTGTTACTATAAGACCTCTTATTAGTGTTTTAACATTTTATTGTTGGTCCTATACCAGTTGCTATAGGACCAATTAAAGGGCTTATATCTTTATATATGATGTTGCCAGGTCCTATACCAGTTGCTATAGGACCAATTAAAGGGCATATAGCTTTGTATATGATATTGACAGGTCCTATACCAATTGTTATAAGACCATTCAAAGGTCTTATTGCTTTGTATATGATGTTGTCAGGTCCTATACCAGTTGCTATAGGACCAATTAAAGGGATTATAGCTTTGTATATGATATTGAAATGTCCTATACCAATTGCTATAGGACCATTCAAAGGTCTTATAGCTTTGTATATGATATTGACAGATCATATACCAGTTGCTATAGGACCAACTAAGGGGCTTATAGCTTTGTATATGATGTTGTCAGGTCCTATACCAATTGATATAGGACCAATTAAGTGGCTTATAGCTTTGTATATGATATTGACAGGTCCTATACCAATTGCTATGGGACCATTCAAAGGTCTTATTGCTTTGTATATGATGTTGCCAGGTCCTATACCAGTTGCTATAGGAACAATTAAAGGGTTTATAGCTTTGTATATGATATTGACAGGTCCTATACCAATTGCTATAGGACCATTCAAAGGTCTTATAGCTTTGTATATGATATTGACAGATCCTATAACAATTGATATAGGACCAATTAAAGGGCTTATAGCCTTGTATATGATGTTGGCAGGTCCTATACCCATTGCTATAGGAACAATTAAGGGGCTTATAGCTTTGTATATGATGTTGCCAGGTCCTATACCAATTGCTATAGGACCAATTAAAGGGCTTATAGCTTTGAATGGTCATATAGCAAGTGATATAGGACCTGCAACTTTATTTACAAAGACGGGTCGAGATGAGTAACAAAGAAAGTGATGAAAAGTAAATAAAATTGAGACGGAACGAACATCAATTATTTATCAAAAAAATCAAAAATTCTGAGTAAAAAAGTCCTGAATGGAGAAATCAATCTCGTCAAAGTTGGTTTAGTTTCACAAGCTAGCATCAAAGTTTCAACACAACCCACAAAAAATGAACAAAAAAAAAAAAATTCAGCAAATCAACAAAATAAACACAACCCATAAAAAATTAAATCCTAGATTCCATTCTATATTAACCAAACAACAAAACCCACGAACAAATCAGTATAACATGAATCCCAAAGCCATAAATTTACTTCTGTCGATTAGAAATAAAGAAGAATTAGGGCTTCGACGACGATTGCTATAGGACCATTCAAAGGTCTTATAGCTTTGTATATGATATTGACAGATCCTATAACAATTGCTATAGGACCAATTAAAGGGCTTATAGCCTTGTATATGATGTTGACAGGTCCTATACCCATTGATATAGGAACAATTAAAGGGCTTATAGCTTTGTATATGATGTTGCCAGGTCCTATACCAATTGCTATATGACCAATTAAAGGGCTTATAGCTTTGAATGGTCATATAGCAAGTGATATAGGACCTGCAACTTGATTTACAAAGACGGGTCGAGATGAGTAACAAAGAAAGTGGACAGTGGATTTTCATTTGGAAGTATTTCAAAAGGGTATCACCCTATCATTGATTAAATTTGTAACAGAAATTATTGTCTATATATACACAATAACTGTAACCAATTCACAATGGTAAAAAAGAAATATAGAGTATATTTTTTATCAATTTCGAGAGGGAGATTAAGAAATTTTAGGGTACCGGCACTAATGGCGTTCTCTTCTATCTTATCATCGTCGCCGAATCTTTGCTTACGCACCACTTTGCAACCAATCTCTCACCGGACAATCCGATGTTCTTCTTCATCTTCAACGTTATCTCCGGCGAATTTTGATCTCAAAACCTACTGGTCAACACTCCGGCAAGAAATTAACCAGAAATTAGATGAAGCCATTAGTGTTCAGTACCCGCAGAAGATCTACGAAGCTCCGGTGAGGAGGACGTGACAGCGGGATTAGGTCTTCTTAACAGCGCTTATGGTCCGTTAAGGTTGGGGTTTAGTGGGATTTTCATCTCAAATGGGTTAAAATGGCTTATTAATCTGGACTATGGGTTTAAGAGTCCTTGACTCTATAATATTACGGAGTATATTATCAACTTATCATTTCTAATTTTTTATTTTGCATCAAATTTTTAAAGTTTAAAGGAAAAAGAGAGAAAATTGAAATGCTTCACATTGACATGAGTTAATAAATTAAAGGTGTTTTGATGCCTTTGTAGTAAAGACAAGGTGCTGGTGAGACCTGAGAAGCATGTGATGTGAACCTATTAAGCTAGCTATGATAGTGTTTTGAAGAACATGGGTATCCCTTGAACTACAAGGGAAGGGAATCTTAACTATGAGATCTAGATTAACAAAATATTCCTCCCAAACTAAGTGTTCTAATTTATTTGAGATGTTAAATATTGCATCATTTATATCTTCCAAAAAAAAATGCATCATTTATAGTACATCTATTGTAATTTCAAAGTTTAAAATTTTTATTGTCAATTAGTAGAAGGGAAATGCTGGAATCACAAAAAGGTTGTTACAAAATTAGGTGGCGATATTGATGTGGTAAAGAACCACCTTGATATCATTAAAATTCATTGTTGGTGGAGTTGGTTTTCGGTTCAAAAAACTATTGAAAAAATCAGTTTGATATTGGAGTCTAAAATAATAAATATCAGAAGTTTGGGTCCACTTCAAGGACAATCTGGTAATTATACATAATTTTTCGGCAGCAGAATTACATATCCCCGGAATGATCTCCGAGTCTAGTTTGCAACGCACTTTTCGGATCGTCTTTTGAATTTTTCTAGAATAAGTTATGACCATTTTACCAAGGGCTTCTCACATGGACATTTACATCTGAATTTGGCAAACACTATTGGTTTTTTTCATATTTATAGGCCTTCACATCTATTCATAATTAATATATAGCTTATCCTAACTTGGAGGGTTGTTCCAATACTTCTATCCTACTTATGCAATTGTGATGGAGATAGTTGAGTTATATAAAATATATTGAGAATTTGACTTGTTTAAGAAGATGAATTTCTTCTTGTTATATCTTATCCCTTAGGTTGGGTGCCTTCGGGTGGTGATTTTACTCATGTTTTTAGGTGGATTCCTTTGAATATTGAGTTATTTACCATTTAGATAGTTCACTTGTGTTACCTCTGTTGACACCTCCACTTTTCCGGCATCAAAGTAGTATTAGAGCTATGGTCGATATGCTTCAGCAGCATTACCATGCAAACCGGGAAGCGATGGTGAGAAATCTACGGAGACAAGTGCAGCAACTCAAGCATCGTCTTGCATGATATGAGACTTTGAAACATGATGATTCGTGTCATGATTCAAAGTTATTGACAACAAGTGATCGTGAGAAGATTTCCCTTTACAATCACACTTTTGACGAGGTGTCGATTGAAAAAGCTTCTCATAGATTTGATTATCGATTTAACCTTACATTCCAAAAAGTTTATGATGATGAGATTTCTGAAAATTTTGAATGGCCATTTTCACATTCAACAAGTGAAGGAATTGTATTTGATTGGGATAAAACTTCGATCTATGATGAAGATCCAACATACGACGAAAAACTTGAGTAGTTCATTAGTGTTCTTGAAGATTCAACTTACGATGAATAGAGTGAAGTGCCTAACGACATTAACGAAAAAATTGTGTGTCGGTAAGCTTGTTTAAACTTTCAGATTATTGGTTTCATGCAGAAAAGCATGATTCATTTGCCTTTTGTACAATTTAATCATGGCATCTTAATTCAACATAAAATTGATGTTGGGAAAATTATTTTACATTTCAAAATTCGAGAATGAATTTTCTCCAAACAAGTGAGAATGATGGGGGAAAGAACCATCTTGATATCATTAAAATTCATTGTTGGTGGAGTTGGTTTTCGGTTAAAGAAACTATTGAAAAGATCAGTTTGATATTGGAGTCTAAAATAATAAATACCAGAAGTTTGGGTCCAATTCCATGACAATCTGGTAATTATAAATAATTTTCCAGTAGCTTAATTACATATCCCCGGAATGATCTTCGAGTATAGTTTGCAACGCACTTTTCGGATCGTCTTTTGAATTTTTATAGAATAAGTTATGACCATTTTACCAAGGGCTGCGCAAATAGACATTTACATCCGAATTTTGCCAAGACTATTGATTTTTCATATTTCTAGGCCTTCTTATTTATTTATAATTAATATATAGCTTATCCTAACTTGGAGGGTTGTTACAAGACTTTTATAAATATCCTACTTATACAATTGTGATGGAGATAGTTGAGTTATATAAAATATATTGAGTTTTTGACTTGTTTAAAAAGATGGATTTATTCTTGTATATACTCCCTCCGTCCCACCTCACTTGACACCCAAGAGGTGGGCACAAAAACTAAGAAAAAAAATAAAATAAAAAAAATGTGTGGTAGAAAATGAAAAGAGAGAATGAGTGGGGTAAATAGTAGTGTTGGTTGAATAAATTGAGTAAATGAAAATGAAGAGAGAGAATGAGTAGTGAGGTCAATCTAATATAAAAATATAAAAACTAAGCTATTTTTGGAAGGTGTCAAGTGAGGTGGGACGGCCCAAAATAAAAATAAGTGTCAAGTGAGCTGGGACGGAGGGAGTATTATCCATTAGGTTGGGTGCCTTCAGGTGGTGATTTGACTCATGTTTTTAGGTGGATTAATTTGAATATTGAGTTGTTTACCATTTAGAGAGATTTAATTTAAAAATTGAAACATTTATTTCTCATTTGTTCATGATTGTGAAAAGAAGATCAGCGAATTTGACACGTTTCCGGACATTCATTTTGGGACGGGGGTTAGTATGCAAAATCTGTTCAAGGGGAAACAAACCAAGTTAACAAGCTACAGCAGATATTTTTGGCATTTCATAAATCAATATTTAGAGACTTACCATATTTTTAATCAAATGCTTAGTTAAAGAAATAGGATAATTAATCAATCTTTTACAATTGTGTTATTTCACAGTTGTGTGATGAATTTGATGTCAAATAACATTAGAAATAACATAGATAAAAAGATTTCACAATTGTGCTATTTCTAAGGTTTTTGTTATTAAATAACTTTAGAAATAACCTACCCTTTGATACATGAGAAATCAATTTCTCCGTTGTTTAAAGGTAACGATGAATTTGTTGTCAAATAACCTTAAAAATAGCATATATAAATAGATTTTACAATTGTGTGATTTCACAGTTGTGTGATGTCATACGCCCTTTAAACAGTTGATAAATCAATTTTTTCAATTGGTTAAAGCTATATATATAGTCAATAAATTCATTGTCACATAATTTTTAACAATAGAGAAGCCAAATTATCACTTATTTCTCACTTGTAAACAATTAAAAAATTCATTTTTCAGTCGTTAAATTTTAATAAATGTGTCTCCATGATTTTGGACTAGGTAAAATGTCTGCACTCTGACTCTGCTGTCATTTGCTTTATTTCCATCAACTTTCTGTATATCCATCTTCATCTTTCTTTCAACTTTTTGTTTCTAAACCATTTTATCCTCCCTATTATTAGCAATGCAATTCAAAGCACCACACTTGATAACCAAACTCAATGACATTGCAGTGCCGACCTAGTTCATATGCTAGTAGTGCCAACCTAGTCCATGATTTGTATAAACGAGATATGACCAAATTCACATCAACTACTTATTACAGAAATATATAACCACAATAACGTAATGATTTCAAATCTATCGTCACACAATGAAAATGTTGAAAAAATAGATTAAACTAGTCGTATGTCCCTAAATGAATACTTAAATAAATTTAAATTAGCTATTGATTACAAGCAAAAAAAATTTAAAAAAAAATTGGCATTCATTTAGGAACAGGGAGGGTAAATTATCAAAAGCAAAATTGAGCTGAAAATAATTATAACACCTTGACCAATCACAAGCTTGCTACACATTGACTTAAGAGAATTAATTAAAGCCATTCTTTTCCAATCTAGCATACTAGAAACCCACCAATTTGTTGTCCAATCTATAGCTTTCTTTTACCAGAATCTCCTAATAGCATCTTTCTCTATTAGTCTAACTTGTGCACCATTATTGTCGATGAACATACATTCTTTTAATGGTTCCACGAAAGTAGAAGCAGCTATCAAATTAGGTTGTACCATGGAAACATTGACAGAATCCACCGTCTTCCCAATCCCATTACGGAAATTGATGTGGTGGATTTCATTATATGTAATTTCCTTATTTTCCTAGACATTTTATCCTTATTTTGATGTATTTAGTTTAGATTTGATGTAATTTGGGATAATATGTTAAAGCGATGTGTTATCGAGAGTTATTGTAAACCGATGGTATTTTAGTCGTTTTATTTCATATCCGGATGTAATACTCTCAAGGAGCCAAAATCAAGTCGAAAAAGTCAAGATTATGAAGCTGAGGATTGTTCTGCAAATCTGGAAAGTCCAGTGACCAAATTGCAAATCTGAAAAGTTCAGGAATCAGACTGAAAATCTGAAAAGTTCAGGGACCAAAGTTCAAAAGGGACAATAAGAAACATAATAATTCGCACGACTGAAGTCCAAGGCTGGGCGGTGTGAAGTTGGCTTGACTTTAAAAGTTTTTTTTTATTTTCTTTTTCCTTTTTCTTTTTCCTTATGGTATTAGGATTATTGATTGGAGGAATATAAATACTTCTTTTGAAAATTTTATTAGGGATAGATATTATTTTATTTTTAAGTTTTTCTCTCTAGAAACTTTTGAAGAATATTACTTCCACAGAAGCTTAAAACTTTCAGCTCGTAATATTCAGGGTCCCTCATCAAGTCCTCATCATCGCTCACGACAGACAAGTTAACGGGCACATGCTCATACTCCGCCAGCTGCTTCAGGATGTCGGTATTCGGCTCACGCCCCCGAGGTACGCCACTGGTCGAAGACGAGGGGTATTCTGAGGCCGATGACGAAGAAGCCACACTCCCGACATGCCTCCTCTTGCGCTCAGGCTCCTGCACATTCCCCGCAGCCCTCGACGCACAAGCCAGCTTCCTCAAGAGAGACCGAGCTAGCTGCTTCCATCCCCTGTTCTGTCGCACCAAAGTGTCATAAGTGCGAGCAGGGACCTGCGAGAAAGAGAAAAGCTCAGAAAATCCCAGAAAAGGGTTCAGAATTGCAGAAATAGCCTGGACAGAAAAAGAAAAAACCAAAAAAAAAAGGAATCCAGGATTCACTTACAGTGCTGTCAACTGGCAGAGTAAACTCGGCGTTTCTTGTGTCGGGAATGGGCACCATCAGCCTCCTCGTCACCCCATTCACCACATAAGATAGGTGAGGCGGGGGAACAGGTGGATCGGTCGACTCTGCCTCTCCATACTCCTGAGCAGCAGCTATCTTCACCAGCCTCTGCGGCGTCCTCAAACGCTCCTCCATAAAGGTGGCGTACGGAGTAGCGTGATCAAAATAATTCTCCGCTGCCAAACCGGCCCTGTACCTATCCCTCTCGTCCTCTGGCCAATCCTTGGGCTGCAGCATAAAAGGAGGAGGATCGTGAGGAGTAATAGCCCCCAAAGGAGGGACGTGACCATGCTGCCTGGAAAACCGATCACCCAGATATATAACATCACAGATCAAGCCTGTTAACCACCTCCTCTGTCGAGTCACAGCCACGGCATCGCCCATCAGAGCCGCAGGATACCGCCCCCAAGGGTAGAAGCTCACCCCCTCACAACTGTCCTCATTGATGACATGCCTCACCATCTTGTAATCAAAGGTGATCTGGGTCTTCGCATTGAACTTGTCACGTGCCTCACCTCTCCAGCGTACCATAGCCGGGAAGGTAGCGGGATCACTCTGCTGGTTCCACGGAAAGAACCCGATCACCTCACAAACCAAACCTGCATGTCAGAACATAAAGGTTATTTCTCTCATGAATTTTGAGGGTACAGAAAGGGAAATAACATAAAGAAGAATGAGAATACCTCCAAAGCAAAGGAGAAACAGTCCATGGAAGCAGCCTTGTTCCGTCTGTACAAATCCAAAGAAAAATAAAGCTCCGCCAATCTTGCTTCACCCCAAGAGATCTCCCAAACGGCAGCCAGGTCATCCAAGGAATCCAGAAAACAAATCATCGCCAATGTCCCATAATTAGCAAAGATGGTGACAGATAAAGTCAACCACAAAAAAGCCCTTGCGAGCTGGTGAACAGTCACGTCGTTGGCAGCAAATCCCTCCATGCACCTGAGAACCTCAATCTCCACCAAACGAGTCTCCATCCCTAACCCCTTCGGACGGATGTCAAATCCCACGAAATCCCTGAACTCAGCATTAGTGATGTGGTCTCTCCAGGTCACAAGACGATCGGTGAAATGCAAGCCTGTGATAGCCGTGAAATTGGCAGGGGTCACAGAGGCCTCTCCCCAGCCCAAGTGAAAGCTATGGATGGTATCCCACCAAAACTCAGAAAGAGCTAGGGTCAGCCCCTTGCTCTTGGTCGTCACGTGAACGCCTCTGCCGATAGCCTCAGCAAAGGCATGGAGACCCGTAGCCTCAACTAGCTGTCTCGGGTTGTGGCCATCCTTCTCGATGTCGGGCATCCTCGCCCACAACTTAACCGCAATCTCAGCAGGCCCCCATGATTTGCTCTCCTGAGGTAAGCACAGCAAAGGTACGTTAGTCCTTCAACTTATCTTAGAAATAGGCATACATTCACAAAATATTGCACATATTTCAAAATAAGGCATTTTCTAGCATCATTTGCCTAGAACACACGTCTTTCATCATTTGAAACACGTCACACCGAGCACATGCTCTCCCAAGCACAAAACATCTCAGTTTTCACAAAATCTTTTACATATAAATTTAATCTTTCAAACAGGCATGCATGAATCATTTTCATCGTCCAAAAGCTCATTCCTGCATATATGATCAGGAGTTAACCTAGTTCTAGCACATGCAAGAACTCCGTCCCATTTTTTAGCATTATTTTTCTCACTTTATTTTCAAAAAATGAGTCATACTCATATTTCTTCAAATAAATTGCACATGCATGATTACCTATGTATTTTTCTCTTTAGGTCAATCGTTAAATCCATAAAATCATCAACAAAATCACAAAAAATCCAAGAAAATTCCCAAAATTCAAATTTAGCCCTAATCAATCAAAAATCAACCAAAATCGATGAAATCAAGCAAATCGAAAATGCTTACCCCTATAGATTGAGGTTTCATTGACTTGTAATCCCTTTTATCAGGATAAAATTGAGAAGTAGGCACCGCAAAGTCATACTTTCGGTTAGTCCTCACAAACTCCCTCCTCCTCAACCTCGCGACTTGTGATAGATTACGGCGCGCTTGGCGAGGCATAATGTGTCCTCCTTGGTCCATTTGAGCAGTAGAAACCCGAGTTTTTGAAGACCTTGGCGTTTTCTCTCTCTCTCTTCTCTCTTCTCTCCTCGGCAAACAGCAGCAATAATGGCCATTGCCCGTTCTTCTGTTTGTTTTAAATAAATCTGGTGCAACAGAGTCTTAGATCGTGCGGCCTCTTTTTCTCCATCTCTAGCCGAGCGGCCTTATTCACCTCAGGCTGAATTTACACTTTTGTCCCTGGACTTTCCACTTAAGCAAATAATTCCCATTATCTCCTAACGGAGTAACGTTGTCTCCCAAAAATCTACGTTATCTCCAAATGGAATAACGTTTTCTCTCAAAAACCTCCGTTACTTCCGTTAGAATGGAATAACGTTAGGTGGTCCCTCAAAATGTCCAAACCAATCAGGTGACAACCTCCAAATTGTCAAAAATTTCAGCTTTAGCTCCCTCTATATCTGTCAAAAAGAGATAGAGCCGTAAGCTTTAGCTTCTGTTACTTCTGTTAGAATGGAATAACATCAGGCGAAAACCTCCAAATTGTCAAAAATTTCAGCTTTAGCTCCCTCTATCTCTGTCAAAAAGAGATAGCGCCGTAAGCTTTAGCTTCCGTTACTTACGTTAGAATGGAATAAGATCAGGTGAGAACCTTCAAATTGTCAAAAAATTCAGCTTTAGCTCCCTCTATCTCTGTCAAAAAGAGATAGTGCCGTAAGCTTTAGCTTCCGTTACTTTCGTTAGAATGGAATAACGTCAGGCGACAACCTCCAAATTGTCAAAATTTCAGCTTTATCTCCCTCTATCTCTGTCAAAAAATGATAGCGCTATAAGCTTTGGCTTCCGTTACTTCCGTTAGAATGGAATAATGTCAGGTGACAACCTTCAAATTGTCAAAATCCTAGCTTTAGCTCCCTCTATCTCTGTCAAAAAGAGATAGCGCCGTAAGTTTTAGCTTTCGTTACTTCCGTTAGAATGTAATAATGTCAGGTGACAACCTCCAAATTATCAAAATCCCAGCTTTAGCTCCCTTTATCTCTGTCAAAAAGAGATAGCGCCATGAGCTTTAGTTTCCGTTACTTCCGTTAGAATGGAATAACGTCAAGCGACAACCTCCAAATTGTCAAATTTCAGCTTTAGCTCCCTCTATCTCCTTAGAAGGAGATAGCGTCGTAAGCTTTAGTATCCAGCTTTAGTTCCCTCTATCTCTGTCACAAAGAGATAGCACCGTAAGCTTTAACTTCGGTTACTTCCGTTGGAATGGAATAATGTTAGGTGACTCCTCCATTAACCGTCAAAACTCCAAGGATCCTAGACCTGTTGCTTAACTGTCTAGCGGTGATCCCGACTTACGATCGTGGCTTGATTCCTCCCGAGGATACGTAGGTAGCCTTTTCAAAGGTTCAGCCATCCGACCACATTGGTCACCCCCTTCCTTTACCATCTCCTCAGTGGTGTGCTGACCTATTTAAAAAGTCCAGCCATTCGACCTCTTAGGTAACCTCCTCTCCTTCTTCAAAGCAGGAGATCAGTTTCTCTTCACCATTCCTCATCGGATTCCGAACTACGATCATGGCTTGATTCCCCCGAGATACGTAGGTAGCCTACTTTAGGTTCTATAAATACCCCAATCCAATTCGCGACCCTTTATAAGTGCCTTTTAATATAATAAAATTGCACTAGGGGCATTTTGGTAAATTTTCGGTCCATTCCGAGACTTCCAGGAACTTTTTATAAGTTTCTTGCGAAGGAAGTACTTTTATGTCTTTTCTCCATGCAAAAGGACCTATAAGGAATTAGTCATTTTGGACCTAAGAGGAATTAGCCCGGAATGTTCCAGAACGGGTTGTTTGGTGCCAGAAACGGTTATTGGCTTGTCAAGTCGTGCGACACAACGAGCCAAGGAAAGCCACAACGCAAGGTCGTGCAACACAAGTTGCCCCTCATCAGCAGCTATAAAATGGACCCTCCCCCTCTCATTTCAGGATCCCTTCCAGCCTCCCTAAGGCCACTCTGCCAAAATATGCCCAGAAACCTCTCTCTCTCTCCTAAAAACACACACAACACACACCAATTCCCTTCAATTCCCTCATCTCTCATACACAATTCACCCATCTACTCTCATACACTTCATACCAATTAAAGACCCAAATCTACTCTGAATTTGAGGATTCCAATCCACTTTCTGCAGCTGAAATGAAGGTCTCTACACCTAACTTGGTGTAGAGATTGTGGATCTTCAAGGGTAACGAATTCCCTTCCTCCATATCTCTCTCCTATTTGCTATTTTTCATAATTCATTGCAATCTCTATTCATTGATTTGATAATTAGGCTCCATCTGCACTAATTATCAAGTCACAATCGCCATCTCTCTGTTTAAATCTCGTTATGTCATATCATTTCATGCTTATGGTTTAATGGGAATATGATTGTGGCTTGATCATCAAGGGAGTGTGGATCTCTCCATATCCACACCCCTTTGATCGATTTGATGTTGATTCATGTATTTTCTGAGTTGAATTGCTGATGTAAGTCGATTTGGATAGGTTTTGGTTCATTCTGCTTTCAGTTTGTATGGTTTCTGCAGACTGGCGTCCTGTGTCACGCGACACAACTAGCCAGGCAGATCCTGTGTCATGCGACAAATCTTGCCACTCTGCAGAAGCCACTTTTCAATTGTAATATGTTCATAGTTTTGTAACTGGCATGTGGCCCCACTTTATATCAAGTGGTTCACAAGATGTAATCCTCTCATTTCATCAATAAAACAAAGCATCGATATGCATTTATATACATATTTTGTCTCACAAAATTTGCACACACTTATGAATGAATTGGATGTTGGAACATTGAAAGACTCGTTTACGAGGCGTGTTGGGTAAACTCTCGGTTCTTTCCAACACGTAATCTGACCCCCGAACCCATTTTCTCTTTTCAAAAAGGTTTTCAATGTTTCCTTTAAAACGGCGTGGCGACTCTCATTTTCTAAAAAATTTCGGCGAGCGTACATTCAGTGGCGACTCTGCTGGGGACTTGAAACCCGTTTTCAAAAGTGGGTCAAGCTTTCGTTCATGTTCAACATCTTTCTCATTCATTTATGTGTGCTTTGTTTGTGGCATTATATATGTCATTTGCATCTTATGTGCTTTGTTGATTCTTTGTTCTCTTTGCTTCCCATTTTTGTTGTGCTGAGGCTTAGGGAGGTTGCATTGCTTGGAGGCTAGGGGCTGGTTCTACCTTCTGTTCAGATTCTGGACATATGGCTTCTTTTGTCCTGCGACAGAACTTGCCTCATCAGTCCTGTGTCGCGTGACAACATTTGCCACTCTGTAGGTTTTGGTTTCCAGTACAGATTGTGATTGTGGGGCTGTCCCATGATCAAGTTATGATCAATTGATTATTATACTCTGTGGGGTGTGTGAGTAGTGTTTTCCATTTATTCCCCCCTTTTCCAAATATAAAATAAAAAATCCAAAAAAAATCATTTTCGCAAATAAAGGAATCTAGTCATCCGCACACTACGTCACTAGATCTAGAGCCCATTTGATGCGTTTGACGGCATCGCGGACGGTGATGTATGTCGCCTACGTTTGAGCGCCTAATATCAATCCTTTCCCCCTAAGCGCATCATAGGTGGAGCCACACTTTTTCAACTTACCCAACGATTGGTTTTTAACACAACATTTTCAAAATGTACTAAAATGAATTGTTTCAAAACTAATAATAGGCTTTCATACCTATCCCAAAACCTAGCACGTATGGGCATGTTGCCAACGCAACATGGTTTCACGTATGGACATGTCGTTCCCACGGAATGTTCTAACGAGAAATCATGCCACATTGTCAACGTGCACCGACGAGAGGTCATGCCGGATTTTTCCTTGAATTTCTTCAGGAATACCCGTTATGCTGCCCAAATTTCTCTAGAAATTTGGACTGCTCGTCCGTCCCATAAATGCTTCGGTTTTATTTAGGTATTATTGCCTATTATTTATTTTTAATCAATACATTTGGTATATTTTGAATGGTGTGTCCCTAGTTTTCCCCGAAGTTTAGATTGCGAGAATAAAGGCTTATCCTTTTCCAACCGTTCCTAGGACTTAAAAGACACTGATTTCTACTTGAACGCAAATAAAATGCTTGCACGAGTCCGTATCATTTCCCATTCTTCCCTCTCCCATGCCTTCTCAAGGTTCTTTCCTCTATCACCTTGTACACGATCTCTCCTCTACAGCCACGGCAAGTTGGATGCGTGCTCCTGCTTCCGGCGCTCATTTGGTTCGTATTCCCGAGACGAAGGCAGTTCAAGTGTCCGAGGGATCTTTATCTGATTTAGAATCCGAGATGTCCGGTGCAGAAAATGTGGTGGCTAGCCAGTCTGGAGTTTCTCGCCCATCCGAAGTTGATGCAGTTAATCAGTCTTCGTAGGATCTAGAACGTCCCTTTTGAGTCTCGAGTCTGTTAAGTCCAAGATGGACCAGTCTTTTTCTTTCAATAATAAGAGTCTTTGTTTCTCTTCTTGCTAGACTCGAGACATCACTTGCACACCCACATTACACTTAATTGAAATGGTTTTATTCTATATGATCACTTGTGCTGCTCAATCACTAATGCATTATGCATTGAAATGATTAATATTTAAATTAATCGGAGTGAGAAAATCAATTGATACCCTTCTCAATTTGGGGCTCATCCATTTCCCCATCTCGCATCTCATATGCTCACATCTCTTTCATCATACTCGTCGTTCCGTTGCTCAAGGAATTTGCATGAATCTTTCTCAATTAAGCTTAAGCAAGCAATAAAGACTTAATCTCGTTTAGGTCATCTGGTAGGGATTGTGGTTGAAACCTTTCACCATATATAGAAAAGCCATTACCTCACCCTCACCAAACAATACCCTCTCATTTCAAGATCGGCATGTTTTGAAACCTTGTTTAGCCATCATCTTTGCTCCCTGCTGAGAAAAGTTCAAGCAATGCCAAGAAGTTAGTTTCGAGAATCGGCGGTGCACAAAATACTCAAGTCATGAAGGAAAGACGGATATAATCCTCAACTTCTCAAGAGACCTTTCCAATTATCAAAAGAAGGATTTTAAATCCTCACAATTCAGCAAAAGTCCCTGACTTCTCAAGAAGCTCTCCAATGTTCAAAAGGAGCCCGAATTCTCACAAGTTCACAAAAGTTCTCGATAGCATGGACTTCCTCTCACCAGCATCCACAAAACCAATCCCAAGCCATCGTCTCATTTTTAGAGGATATCCCCATTCCCATTACCCTTGCCTTTGGCCAAAGTCAAAAATTGACCCCTCATTCTTAGAGGCAATCAATTCTCTCGCCTTAGAAATTCCAAACACATCCTTGAAAGCCAACCTCTCATCTTTAGAGATTCAGTCAGTAAAAGGCCCAGCCGACCTCTCATCTCAGGAGGTCATGATGTTCCAAATCACCCGATGGTCGATCTAAGCCTTGAAACCCAGCTACAGTTCCTACCGGATAGCAGTTTCATTCTAATCTCTTCAAGATCTAAATCAGATTAATACTTCATTGCTTGCTTAAATTTGGAACCTAATCTACCTTGGTTCAAGATCATCAATCAGAGATTATGCAAATTCCAATCCATTTGGCACTTCATGTGAGCATATTTCATTTCTTCTCCACAAACACTTTCCGTGGATGCCTCACTGGGGCTTCGCATCCCTGTCTTTCATTGACACTCCGAGGAGACATGTGCCTCAACTCTCTAATTCTCAAAAGATCCTCGAATCTCCGCATTCCTTCTCTTTCAATCGAGACTGGCCCGAACTACGGCGACCTGAGCTCCTCACATTGAGGGGAACGTAGGCAACCAGAAATGGTCCGGTCACAAACACATTCAAATCTCAGAAAATCCGGTCCCATCAAGGGCCGTCCATATACACAAATCCTTTTCGATTCTCGATATCAGTTGGTTTTCTCCTCATGATTAATCAAAATATTTGTTCATATCAAGCTTAGTGGTTGAATAACCCGAACATCAATAAAGGGTTTTAAGCAGTCTTGTGATCATCATGAATAAGACAAGTTTTCAAATGTCTCGACAAGTCTTCTCTTTCTACATCATAGGAAAATAGAGCCAGACACCGTCTTTCTGTCAGCAGGGGCTTCCATACACTTTTCCACACCTTGTTATGCTTATACTCTCTCAAAATAGTTAAACCCAAAGCGAGTGTGTCACACAAAATCGGGATTCATTCCCACTTTTCGAAAAGATGTGCCCCTGCATGTATACATTTCTGTGTCTTGTCCAATGACTGATTGACTAAGGTTTGGAAAGATGAATGCCTCCTTGACCACATGATGATTCTATCTGCAATAGGGCTGCATTGGAGCTCTTCAAGCTGGGGCTTTGCTAAGCTGTTCTCTCAGGATATCCCGTATCGGTATTTTTGCTAGGGTATTTTCTACATCCACTTTGCTACATGATGGATTTGCTCCTTATTGGATTCACTTCGGGACTGCTTGACATTACCAACTAGGGCTTCGCCAAGTCACCTCCTCAAGATCGGGGCTTTGCCTAGTCATCTCTTCAAAGCCAAGGCATTCTCTGCACTTCCTCTGCTGCTTGCCGTCTCGGGCGCTCGACACACTTTGTTCTTATCAGCAACAATCAACCTGCTGCAATCTGTACTCTCAGAGCACGCCCCGACTTGCCTAGGCTCCACCATTTCTCATCCATCACTCATACACTTCTCAAATTCGTGGGAGAGGGTTCACAACCCATATATCATCATACATATATACATTCATCCCATACACAATCCATCATTTGCTACATATACATATCAGCTCGTCGAGCCCTACAATATCCTCACTCCATTTTCATCCCCAGCCGAGATGGACTCGTGCAATAAAAAATAATAATGCATAAGCAAAATTTCAAATCAAATTCAAATCAGATAAAATGCAAAGTGCCTAGAGTGTTGTGTTTCCCCCGCAGTGTACAATAATCAAATGATCATCATCTGATCAGGAGAACTGCTCCTCAAATCAAAATCCGGACAAAAGATTTCAAATCCTGCCGGTGACATTCTATGCCTTTATCATCTTCGGATTCATCAACATCGTCAAAAAGAGCTTTAGCTGCCTCAGTCTCCCAGCAATGCTCGTCAAAAAGAGCTTCAGCTACCTCAGTCTCCCAGCAATGCTCGTCAAAAAGAGTTTCAGCTGCCTCAGTCTCCAAGCAATGCTCGTCAAAAAGAATTTCAGCTGCCTCAGTCTCCAAACAATGCTCGTCAAAAAGAATTTCAGCTGCCTCAATCTCCAAGCTTTGGTGCTCTTTAGCCCCATCATCCAAGCCCGTTTGCACCGGCACGTCTTCATCAAAGCCCGTTTGCACCGGCACGTCTTCAACAAAGCCCGTTTGCACCGGCACATCTTCAACAAAGCCCGTATGCACCGGCACATCTTCATCAAAGCCCGTTTGCATCGGCACGTCTTCATCAAAGCCCGTTTGCACCGGCACATCTTCATCAAAGCCC
The DNA here is from genome assembly GCA_022495995.1 of Adenophora triphylla var. japonica. Lineage (NCBI taxonomy): Eukaryota > Viridiplantae > Streptophyta > Magnoliopsida > Asterales > Campanulaceae > Adenophora > Adenophora triphylla. The sequence continues at coordinate 231,481 of JAFEMH010001369.1, forward strand.
CTTTGCACCGGCACCTCCTCATCAAAGCCCATATGCACCGACACATCTTCATCAAAGCCCGTTTGGATCGGCACATCTTCATCAAAGCCCGTTTGCATCGGCACGTCTTCATCAAAGCCCGTTTGCACTGGCACATCTTCATCGAAGCCCGTTTGCACCGGCACGTCTTCATTAAAGCCCGTATGCACTGGCAAATCTTCATCAAAGCCCGTTTGCACTGGTACGTCTTCATCAAAGCCCGTTTGCACCGGCACGTCTTCATCAAAGCCCGTTTGCATCGGCACGTCTTCACCAAAGCCCGTTTGCACCGACACATCTTCATCAAAGCCCGTTTGAACCGGTACATCTTCATCAAAGCCCTTTTGCACCGGCACGTCTCCATCAAAGCCTGTTCCGCACAGCGAGTCATCATCAAAGCTCGTTCTACACGGCGAATCATCAAAAGCCCGTTCTGCATGGCAAATCATCAACAAAGACCGTCCCTTACACTGAAAACCAACAACTTTTCATCATCATCAGTCGTAGCCTCAGTCCTTCCGGCAGCTACAGGTAAGCACAGCACAGGTATGAACGCATATCTCTTTCAAGCTACAAATCATCATATTTTCATTGCATATCTCTCTTCGGGTCGAGACACCTTAGTTCTTACTCCGTTCCCTCCTCGGGTTGAGACACCTTAGTTCTCACTCCATTCTCTCTTCGGGTCAAGGCACCTTAGTTCTCACTCCTTTCCATTGGCTACACGTCCTCGCTCCGAGGCAGTCACACATTCTCTTGGCTACACGTCCTAGCTCCGAGGTAGCCACACATTCTCTTGGCTACACGTCCTCGCTCCGAGGCAGCCACACATTCCATTGGCTACACGTCCTCGCTCAGAGGCAGCCACACATTCTCTTGGCTACACGTCCTCGCTCTGAGGCAGCCACACATTCCATTGGCTACACGTCCTCGCTCTGAGGCAGCCACACTTTCTCTTGGCTACACGTCCTCGCTCCGAGGCAGCCACATTTTGCATTGGCTACACGTCCTCATTCTGAGGTAGCCGTACATTCTCTCGATCACGTGTTCTCACAACTTCGAACTACGATCTGGCTTGATTCCCTCCTAGGGATACGTAGGAATCCTTTCCCAAAATTTCTAGCCATCCAACCTCATCAGTCATTTTCCTTCATTTGCCATATCCTCAGCAGGTCCGGCAAGTTGACCACTCTGGTCTATCTTTTCCACCAGCCGCTCATTGGGCTTGGGATCCGTCTTATCGACAACATCACTTCTTCCATAAGTGACATTGCCGAGGGGCTCTGTAAGTACCCCAATCCAATTCGCGACCCTTTATAAGTGCCTTTTAATATAATAAAATTGCACTAGGGGCATTTTGGTAAATTTCCGGTCCATTCCGAGACTTCCGGGAACTTTTTATAAGTTTCTTGCGAAGGAAGTACTTTTATGTCTTTTCTCCATGCAAAATGACCTATAAGGAATTAGTCATTTTGGACCTAAGAGGAATTAGCCCGGAATGTTCCAGAACAGGTTGTTTGGCGCCAGAAACGGTTATTGGCTTGTCAAGTCGTGCGAAATAACGAGCCAAGGAAAGCCATAACGCAAGGTCGTGTGACACAAGTTGCCCCTCATCAGCAGCTATAAAATGGACCCTCCCCCTCTCATTTCAGGATCCCTTCCAGCCTCCCTAAGGTCACTCTGCCAAAATACGCCCAGAAACCTCTCTCTCTCTCCACACACAACACGCACCAATTCCCTTCAATTCCCTCATGTCTCATACACAATTCACCCATCTACTCTCATACACTTCATACCAATTGAAGACCCAAAGCTACTCTGAATTTGAGGATTCCAATCCACTTTCTGCAACTGAGATGAAGGTCTCTACACCTAACTTGGTGTAGAGATTGTAGATCTTCAATGGTAACGAATTCCCTTCCTCCGTATCTCTCTCTCCTATTTGCTATTTTTAATAATTCATTGCAATCTCTATTCATTGATTTGATAATTATACTCCATCTGCACTAATTATCAAGTCACAATCGCCATCTCTCTGTTTAAATCTCGTTGTGTCATATCATTTCATGCTTATGGTTTAATGGGAATATGACTGTGGCTTGATCATCAAGGGAGTGTGGATCTCTCCATATCCACACCCTTTGCTCGATTTGATGTTTATTTATGTATTTTCTGAGTTGAATTGATGATGTAAGTCGATTTGGATAGGTTTTGGTTCATTCTGCTTTCAGTTTGTATGGTTTCTGCAGACTGGCGTCCTGTGTCACGCGACACAACTAGCCAGGCAGATCCTGTGTCACGCGACACATCTTGCCACTCTGCAGAAGCCACTTTTCAATTGTAATATGTTCATAGTTTTGTAACTGGGATGTGGCCCTCCTTTGTACCAAGTGGTTCACAAGATGTAATCCTCTCATTTCATCAATAAAACAAAGCATCGATATGCATTTATACACATATTTTGTCTCACACAATTTGCACACACTTATGAATGAATTGGATGTTGGAACATTAAAAGACTCGTTTACGAGGCGTGTTGGGTGAACTCTTGGTTCTTCCCAACACGTAATCTGACTCCCGAACCCATTTTCTCTTTTCAAAAAGGTTTTCAATGTTTCCTTTAAAACGACGTGGCGACTCTCATTTTCTAAAATTTTTCGGCGAGCGTACATTCAGGTTCAGCCAATCCGTCACACATGGCATCCTTTCCCCAGTGGATCCAGAACTACGATTTGGCTTGATTCCTCTTAGGGATACGTAGGTAGCATTCCAAAAGGTTCAGCCACTCGACCTCTTTGGTCACCCAATCCATCTCGGCAGTTCACCAGATTGAATTCTCACTTTTATCGATAACCCCACTTGCTTCGCAAGTACCGTTGCCGAGGGGCTTCTGTAAGTACCCAAATCTGGCTCATGCCTTCCAATTAAAGTTTCCTAGCAGTTTCCCAAACTTTCATAAAGTTTAGGGGCAATTCGAGAACTTTTCAATACTTTCTGAGCAAGGAAGGACCAATCAGGAATAAGAATTCTGGATAGGACCTCGCTAGAAAGAAGCTTCCAACCTGCCACCTTGCATATTTCCTGAAACACGCTGACGCGACAGAAGAAGATGCCGGGCGGGTTATTTTGCCGCAGGATCGCGCCGGGCGGCTTTATTAGAAGCACACCAGAAGCCTATAAATAGAGACCTTCTCTATTCATTTTAAAGGACAATTTTCAGCACTGCTACTCTGCAGAAATTAAAACTCGAAATTTCAGTCCCTAAAAACACACAAATCCACCCTCTCTCATACACTAATCCTACCTTAATCTATTCCTAATAGATATTGCCTAGGAAAACTCCCTTGGAATATAGAGAAAAACCAATATTAGTAATCTCTCCTTTCCTTACCTTTGATAGATCCCTATATACTCTTATTTCCATTGTTACCTTTTGTTTATCTTTATTTATTGTCGTAAAGCTTTAATCTTTAGCAATGTAACTCCATATTTCCCACTCCCCTACACAAATGACTCAATGGAGATCCTCTACCTAGGATGAACAAGATTTCACAAGTGGCTTGTTCTAGGAATGATCTACCATATGATGATGTGACCCCCTTTACATTTATGTATAAAAATGCAATCTTTATTTATTATATGCCATCTCCTTCCCATTGATCTAGTTTTTTCATGGATTGTCCACCTTATGAGGTATTAAGGACATAGGAAAAGCCATGAAGATCATCCTTTTAACATTATGTCCTTAGATTAATAATACTCCTTGTATTGTTCATATTAAAAATACAATCTTTACATTAATACTATTTCCCCCATGTCCCTAAAGTTGGAATCTTTCTCCAATGATTGTCTAAAAAGCCTCCTAAGGCATAAAAGACATAGGATGAGCATAAAGATCCTATCATTACATCCCATTCCCCTAGTCCCGTGGTTCTTGATGCATTCCATAGTAAGGATCGGTGTAAAGACTCCATCTTTACATCAATCCCATTATAAAAATGTCATAATCTCTGTCCCTTTAGAAATCAATGAGTCTTAGTCCCAAAATTTTCGATAATCACTTGAGACAAACACAAAATGTCTCTACGAATCATCATTGTCTCAAGATGTAGGATTGGTGGACAAAGATTCATTATTTTCTAAAAAATCTCACTCTTGGACTTAAAGACAAGCCTTTCGATCACATTTGACTAAAATCCCAAGGAAAGTTAGGTTAAGACATACCAAGGCTCATATGCCTATATTGGTTGATTAATCTAATGGGAGGGTCGATAAGTCCCGTAATGATGATCATAAGTTTAAAGTGAGCACGGGATCAAAATCCCGAAAATACCAAAGTTCATGGTATCCCGAACTAAAACCTTCTAAAATGGTTCTTACGTTCGGATAATAAACTTAGCACATCTTTTCTCTTTTCAAATCACACACGCACACAACACAAGCACAAATTTTGGACCTACGAAGACTTGCTTTCGCAAGGCTCCTTGGGTGAACGCCAAACGTTCTTCCCAAGGGGTAACTTAACCTCCGAACCCTTTTTGTTTTTTTCAAAGTTTTGAGGATAAATAAAAATGGCTTGGCGACTCCATTTTTCATAAAATTGGTGTCTTCAAACTGAGGTGAACTCGACCCTTTTCTGTAAAAAAAAAAGAAGGAAAAACGGGGCAACATTCACACAAGGTTATGTTGTATTATCTCCCTCTGCTTCGGGAGCTTTCGAGGGTCTGGATGTACAGTTGGGGAAGTGCGTCGCTGGCTTTTCTATATCGAGAGTTGTGTAGTGCGACTAACCCTTTGACGAGCCAGTGCGGTGGATTTCTCAACATTCTACAGGTATGTTTATCTCATTTTAATGTGCATTATGTTGTTGGTTTTAAGTTTGATTTCAAATTACTGGCATTAGTTATAGTATTTGATATATATTTTATTGATATATATTTAGGCTTGGGAGCGGTTGCTATGTGTGCAACCTGGAATTCGAAGGCGAAACATTGATCCGGACTTCGAGCACATGCCACTGGGATGCAGGTATACATATATCATACGTTATTTTCTCGTCGTTATAGTTTTTTTTAACTGTTTCTTATAATTATTCTTTTTATGAAATTTCAGGTGGACTATATCATCATTGTATCTTAAGGAGGCTACTGCCCATAACCTGCGAGGCTATCGTGATCAGCTGGCCAAACTAACAGATGATCAGGTTGTGTGGCAGCCTTATAGAGATAGATATACTCCGGAATACTCAGAGGACGCTGGATACCGGTCGGTTGCCCCTTTCCTAGAGGGCGTGGTAAGTATTTACATTTTTCAAGTTATTATTTCTAGTTTTTTTTTTAAAAAAAAAACTTCAATTTATTAACTTATGCCTCATACTTATTTGTTTTGCTATAAAAACAGGTGCAGAACCTTCAACGTATGCATGTCACCAATGAGAAGGAGGAGCATATGTTGTGGCCGCAACAAGCTGAGCTGCGAAGGTTGATTAGACACATGCTCACTAACGTTAGGGAGAAGCAACGACTTGAGGATGCATCACCTCCACCACCGGTAGATCGCGTACATGGGGTAGAACCTCGACAGCGTCGTGTTAGACGTCGTGCACAGCCACAACCCCAACCCCAACGAGAGCCAGAGCCCAAGGTCCAGCCAGATTTTGAGACTCAAAATGATGGACTCTTTGATTATTCTTCACAGTGGGGAACTACTCAGGTGGAGGAGCACGAGGAGAGGATTAGATTCGAGGTTGAGGGGGGTATTTATTCAGGTACTTACCCTCGTCATGACCCGAGTCAGGTGAGTGGAATTATTAATGATGATGATGATTTCGTTGACCCTCCACCTAGGATTTTTCACACGCCCGTATTTTCGAGAAATGGCTTTAGGGTTCCTTCATCATCCTCACGAGCGGATCTTCTACCCTTCTCTGATCCGGCTGCAACTTCATCTAGTGGGGTACGTCTTACCCCTGCTCAATGGGAGGAGTTAATTAGAAGAGGGTCTTGGGAGTGGCATCCAACGAGGAAGTTCACCCCGACTGCCTATGACAGAAAGTATGATAGAAGAAATGGTCTCAGTGTATGGTGTTTCAAACTCTACATTACAGTTACAACTTGGTGAATACCCATAAATGGTATCTGTGTGTAGTGTTTCAAACTCTAGATAACGTCGATTTTCAATCAATTTTTCAATCACATACAGCTGCAAATTACCCATCCCCGGCCCCAAATTTAGCTAAATGATCGAATATTATATCCATACACGCATCATCTTCAATACGGAAAGGAAAGTACTCAACAATCCCGCTATCAAAAGTATGAGGACATCTATAAATGACTTCCAAATCATATTGAGACCGATCTAAGTCCGCCTTTTTATATAATTCATCAATCAACTCATTGTATCTCTATCGACAATTAGCCCTAATTGAACATTTTGGCCCTTTTTAAAACGAGGACCATCAAATGGTTGTTTATTATCACCTCCCCAATAGCACATGAAAATGAATGGACCCCCGTTCATCTTTAACTCTACATTACGAAATCAAAGTGTTAAAACCTATATAACAAAATCCTAACATTTATATCTATAATATACTAAAACGCAGTTAAAAACTTAAATTTTATATCTAAATACAAGTGAAAACAATGATTAAGATGATGTTAATTTACATTGATTCTTGGTTTTCAACGATTCTAACGAAATAAAATGATGTGAAGATTTGAGTTTTTTTTAGAGTAAGTATGAGAGGATATGAAAATAAGAATTAATCTAGACGTGGAAACCTTATCTACTGAAAAATTGTCATTTTAAACTCGTTACATCATGTAGCGAGTTCTGTGTAACCGGTCAAACTCGTTACATGGTGTAGCGAGTTCTGCTTTGTTAATTACAACTGATTAATTCAAACGCTTAAATTTTAATTAAACTAAACTCACTAAATGGTGTATCAAGTTTTAACAGTAACATATTGAACTCGTTACACCGTATAGCGAGTTTTAAAAAGTGAAACATTTTGAAAAATAGTTTTAAATATAAGTTATTTTGGTATTTATATTTTTAAAATGAAATTATTTTTGAAAAAAAAATCTAGCTTCTTCTCCCTACGTTCCCACACTCCATTTTCAGGCCACCTATTTTTCCTTAAAATTCAAACCCTCTATCAAGTAGTCCACTCCGTAAAAATAGGGTAATTTCTTTCTCTAATTTCATTGTCCTTCATCCATTTCTTTTAGAGTGAAATTATTATTTCCCCTTATGCTATGATTATCCTTTCTTCTTGAATCAAACCCCTTTTTCACTCTCGCCATACTTTATTTACAATTAATGAACAAAGGAAAAAATTTCATCTTTTTAGTTGGGGAAAATTCTTGTTCTAGTTGTTTATTTATGTATATTTCTCTTCCTGAGGTGTTATTCATCAGAAAACTTCAACTTTTTCAAGCACCCAGTTGGAGAAAGGTTCCAGATTTTCAATTTGTTAAATAATCTTGTTCATAAATGTGAGATTATTTAATGTTCCTTAAATTTTTTGAGTACCCATATTTTGAAATACCCAAATTTCAGTTTCTTTTTTTGCTTTAATTATTCAATTCAAATCTTTACCTTTCAAATTTGACCATTTCAAGTTGTGGATTTCCTAGACCCTTTCTCTGTCTCTTTCTCTCTCCTAGTTTCTTGATCTGTTCTTGAAATTGTGAAAGATGTTTGGGACTCAAAGCAAGAGGGATATGGCCTATGATATTCAAGCTCAAATTCCAGTTCTCAGGCCAAGTATTCATGCCAGGAGAGCAAATATGGTGGTAAAATTTCAAGATATATATGGGTTCACAGTGGAAGGAAATGTGGATGATGTGAATATATTGAATGAGGTGAGGGAAAAGGTGAAGCAACAAGGTAGGGTTTGGTGGGCACTGGAAGCTAGCAAAGGGGCAAATTGGTATTTGCAGACTCATTTGTCATCCACCTTGAAATCATCCCTTAAATTCTCTGCCTTGGTCAATGCCATTACCTTGAAGAGGCTCATCAGGAAGGGGATTCCGCCCATTTTGCGGCCTAAGGTCTGGTTTTCTTTATCTGGGGCTGCCAAAAAGAAATCGACAGTCCCTGATAGCTACTACAATGATTTGACCATTGCTGTGGAAGGTAAGGTCACGGCGGCCACAAAGCAGATTGATCATGTGAGTTGTTTCTGGATATTATTTTTCTTGACAATTTCTATTTATATTGAATCTTCCTATTCCTAGATTGCTAATTGCCGTTCATGTATCACATTATTTGATCAACCATTTTGGGTATTTTGGTGATGGTATTGACATAATTACATTCGTTCAAGTTTGCAAACCACCACGTTATTGGCTGTGTAAATTTGGCCTGTTGAAGATGCTTGATGAGTTTGGTCTGTGTCAATGCTAATTGCAATAAATGACTAAATTTTTGTATCTTGTCAATCAATTTAATGGAATGTGTTGGAGCATGTTAATAATGTTCTTTGGATGTAGATGGAGAATAGAAAGCTGAAATCATTATTACCGTTTGGATAGCATTTCAGGGTCATTTTACGATGTCATCTACAGCAATGCAACAAATTATATCTCATCAAAAAAAAAAAAAAAAAAACTAGGACTGTAGAAAAACATCTGTTGATATTGAGAAGATCTTAGAAATAAAAACCGGAACCTGAGATTACCAAACGGAAAAGTAACCTAGAAAGACAAAGGAATCCAAAAGGGCTTGTGGCATCAAAGTGACTGACTCAGGGAACTGTGATCCATGAATTGGGGATGATCTGGAATCTGCTTAGGCATGCCAAAGGTGTTAGCGAATGGAAAAGGATTAGGTGTCAATTTGAAATCAGTAGATGAGGTAATGGTGCGTTGATGATTCAAATGTATTCAATTATGCAATCATCAGCTTATTTGGCAGCTATTGTAGGATGAGTTGATTGGCATATCAGTAAGAGGAATATACTCCCTATGCCCTGAAATGATCTTCCCACTTTTTTTGTTGTTACTTTGAAGGTTCTTTAAGCAATAATTTTAGGTTAATTTAATTATCCTAATGAAAATGTAAAACTTGTTATTGATACACCATTATAAATACTATCAATAACAATTTTTAAATGTTTATTAGGATAATTAAATTAACCTAAAATTATTGCTCAAAGTACCTTCTTATTGACATAAAAAAAGTAGGAAGATCATTTTGGGACGGAGGGAGTACACGTATTCAGATTCAAAGTTCATTAGTTTGCAGCTCATTTACATGTGTAAATCTGTTCCAAATTGTGTTCGACATTCTGTTTTTCAAACTTATTTCGCTAATTCAGATCCTTTCAGGACCTAAATGAGCGTTCATTTTCAGTTTTTCTAGGAAGTTGACTTTTATGCACTTTTAGTAGCACACTAGAACATATACATATATATATATCCTTGATGATAACATTGTGCTATGCTAAGCGTAGACATCTTAGTTTATAAGGTGACTTTAATAATTTTACTAGAAAATGGACACTCATCTAGGGATGGAAGGAGTACTTTCTACTTTGGAAAGTTGTTACAGATGAAGAATGCATGCTAAATCTTATGAAATTCGACATCTAATCTGCCCTTATGATAATTGATTATCAGGATAAAAGTAGTATAGGGATATTCTAGGTGTAAGTTATTAGGGTTCTATTGAGCATAATATTAATAGATTTAGGGTTTTAGTTAGTACTATGCATAATAATGTAGCTCTCATTATATCTTAGAGTTGGACTTTTTTAAACTACGCTTGTGAACTTGTGTGTTTCTCCCTCTTATTCTTCCCAGTATCCCTTCCTGTGCCAGTTCCACTTTTATACTCTTGTTTCAAAAGTACTTACATTTTTCGTATTCCTTAAAATGTTTGACTTTCTAATGTGGACTGTTGGAGCAGAACATAGGGGCTAGGTAGTTATCTTTACAGGATGATTCATTGGTTGTTCACACAATCCTCTGTTAAAAACTCCCTCTGTTAGTCCACATTTGAAAAGTCTAATAATTTAGGCTTGTGCTAGAACACTTGGTAAAGTTACAAAACTAATGGAATTTACCCTTGTCAAAGGTGGAGGTCAAATTGAAGATAATGGGGATATAAAGCATAAGTTTTGGAAGTGGACTATTTAAGTGAAACATCCCAAATGTATCAGCTGCATTTTTACCTAGAATGGAGGGAGTGTTTAACTTATACATGCTGCTGTGCAGCCCATTCGTCCATGAATATCTTTCATACATTCATGCAATGTTATATCTGCAATTATTTTATACCAATTGCAAAGTGTAACTCACATAAAAAAAATTAAACCAAGATCTTTTATAGTCCAATTCTTTGTAAATTACAGTCATCAATAGTCTATTTCTGATTTTTAACCCATCCTGACAGCCGGGCACTATTGTCACCGGCGGATCTACCTTATAGTGAGAGGGGTCACTTGACCCCCTCATTTTCAGTCAACCATTTATTTGAGTAAGAAAAATAGGTCTCATGATTTCTTCCAACATAAAGAGAGGGCCTGCATCTGGACCCACATCATTTTGTGGATTAAATATTTTCTGAAATTGAAAAATTTCATCCCTGCTTTGTATTAAAATGGATGTATTTTGTTTTAAGTTCAATGTGTATCTTTTGTAACTAGCTTCAGGTGGTTTCTTTAACTGGCAAAATTACGGTTTACATCTTAATGTGGGTTACACTATGCCTGCTATTTCTAGTACTCACTTTGAAATACGCATTTGCAGGACCTACCCCGAACTTTTCCCGGCCATCCATGGTTGGACACTCCAGAGGGTCATGCTGCTCTGAGACGAGTACTTGTAGGGTATTCTTTCCGTGATTCTGAAGTTGGTTATTGTCAGGTAGGTCATTATTGAGATAGTATTATTATGTACATAAAATTGGTGTCTTATACTTATCTTATACTCCCTCTGTATCAAAATACTTGTCGGTTTAGGCCTCTTGACACATACTCCCTCCGTCCCGTCCGACTTAGGACGTTTTGCCATTTTGGGCGTCCCATCCGACTTAGGACGGCCCAAAATGGAAAGTTTATATTACTTTTATATTAAATGGGACCCACTTGTCATACTCACAACAATAATCCCATCACTATTTATCCCACTCATTCTCTCTCCTATTTAATTTTTCACACTCACAACACATCCTCCACTCATTCTCTCTCCTAATATTATAATAGTATTCCTTAATCTCCGTGTCGGGAGTGAATGTCCTAAGTCGGGTGGGACGGAGGGAGCATTAAGGAATGCAATTAATACATGTCAAAAAGACTCATATACCCCTACAATAATCCAATTACCTAGGTAATTAAATGCTTATATTAACAATCATAAATAAATAAGGGTATAATGAGTACTCCCTCCGTCCCACCCGAAAAGGCACAAAGTTAGCCTTGCACGGGAATTAAGGAGAGTGTATAGTGGAGTAAATGTTGTGAGTATGAAAAGTGACGTAGGAGAGAGAAAGTGGAGTAGGGAATAGTTAGTGGATAGTTATTGTGAGTATGACAAGTGGGTCCCACGAATAAAGAAATTTAAATTTGGGAGTGTGCCTTTTTAAATGGGACACCCAAAATGGAAATTTGTGCCTTTTCGGGTGGGACGGAAGGAGTATACAAGAGCAAAAGTTCCTTGATAATAGTAAACGTCAAATTTTGGAACAAAAATAACTCCTAAAACTACATGTATTTTTCTTTGATAAAAAAACGACATGTAATCTGAAACGGAGGGAGTAACTTAATCCCTTTGAACACCGAGCAAATGTATATTTAATATCCTTACTTTCTAATCAGTAAATGACAAAATTGATGAGATGCTGGTAATTGATTATAGAAAGTAGTCTTGAGCCAGAAAACATGATACCATGAGAGTTTTAACTTAATCATCGGAAAGGAACAGAAAACTAATAAAGATTTTAAGGTTTCCTTCTGGGAAATGATGTGAAACTCAAACATACAATTTGCAGTGATCTTTGTGTATGTGATGCATGCAGGGTTTAAATTATGTTGCAGCATTATTGCTACTTGTGATGAAAACGGAAGAAGATGCTTTTTGGATGCTAGCGGTCCTCTTGGAAGATGTTTTGGTCAATGATTGCTACACAAATAACTTATCAGGATGCCATGTTGAACAAAGGGTATTTAAAGACATGCTTGCCAAGAAGTGTCCAAGGTATAATCTTTTTTAGTGTGTTTGATTGTGTATCTTCATTCAACTTTTATTTCTTCCCAAGAGTATATATTACTTTTGGTTTAATTCAAAATTTTAAATGTAGAATATATGCTCATTTGGAAGCTTTGGAATTTGATGTTTCCCTTGTTGCTACGGAGTGGTTTTTGTGTCTCTTTTCCAAGAGCTTACCTTCAGAGGTTAAACTCACTCTCTCTCTCTCTCTCTCTCTCTCTCTCTCTCTCTCTCTCTCTCTCTCTCTCTCTCTCTCTCTCTCTCTCTCTCATGTGTAGGAAAATATCCATGACAAACACACACAAAAGCACTATATATGCTCTAGACCAGTATCTTACTAATAATATTCAACTTGCAAAATATGTTCAGACAACAATGCGGGTATGGGATATTCTCTTTTATGAAGGAGCAAAGGTTCTATTTCATGTGGCCTTGGCCATTTTCAAGGTGATTCACCTTTCTTATTTACTAAAAGCATGCCTCGGTTTATTGTTTTCAAAGCGAACTACAGAGAAAAAGATTATGTTTAAATAAATATTGAGGTTAACAATTGCAGATGAAAGAAGAGGAGTTAGTCGCAGCACATCATGTTGGAGATGTCATAAATATAATTCAAGGAACCACCCATCATCTCTTTGATCCTGATGACCTTTTGACCGTAAGTCAACTCTACATATGAACCTTCTCTCTCTGTCTCTCTCTCCATTTCTCTCTCTCTCTCTCTCTCTCTCTCTCTCTCTCTCTCTCTCTCCACATGCCAAAATAATGGATGGGTGTTTGAATCACCTTCCAAAATAACTACTCTCTCCTTCCCAAAATGATCTACCCACTTTTTGTTGCTATTACTATGAAGGTACTTTGAGCAATAATTTTAGGTTAATTTAATTATCCTAATGAAAATTTTAAATTTGTTATTAATACACCATTATAAATACTATCAATAACAGATTTTAGATGTTTGTTAGGATAATTAAATTAACCTAAAATTATTGATCAAAATACCTTTGAATTAACAACAAAAAAAGTAGGAAGATCATTTCGGGACGGAGGGAATAAAACTTTTAAGTTTTTTTCAATCACAGGTTGCCTTTGACAAGATTGGGTCAATGACATTGACTAATATATCAAAGCAAAGGAAGAAGCAAGAACCAGCAGTTATGGCAGAACTTGATCAGAGATTGAGACGGCTAAATTCAACAACTATTGTCGTTGAAAAATAATATCTTTCTGTTGTAAAAATATGTAACTGTAATACATTAGAAGATTTGCTTTAGTCTTCTGTCTCTATTTAACAATGTAAAACTTTTGTAGCTATCTATATTCCTGAGCTAGAATAATTGAGTGCATGGAACTTGTTTCCAAGAATGTATGTAGGTGTAAAAATGTAAACTTTGGTTTAAAAACTAAAGCAGTCTAAATCACACTTGATATAGAGGGATTGCTTGATAAATCCCTTTTAGTTTGAATTTGGTTGTGTGATAATAGTGGTTCCATAATTTCATACCCCTCCGTCCCGTCCATTAATAAGTATTGCGTCTTTCCTTTTTATTTGTCCCAAAATAATGAGTCGCGTATGTACATAAGGTCATAATCTTGGTGCAGGGCAGTTTTATGTACGCATAAGCAAAGCATATTTTTAAAAGATTGATAAGTCAACTACGATAATAAGCGTTCTTGTTATGTATGGATGTTTTGGACTTAGTCATGCTTCCCGGGGCAAATTCGCTATTTTTCAAACATCATATTTTCACACTTAGAGCTACAGCTCCCAGTGCTCCTGGAGCGGAGATGAACTGAAGGCAATATTGTTTGTCAGAACTCAGAAGAGTGTAGTTTATTTATTTTTCATTCATTTCTTATCACAAAAACACACAGTTCTGCTTTAAGATGCCCATTTATTTGTGCTGAGAGTTGAGCAATTTGTGTATTGTTGCGCTAAATCGGAGAAGCGAAAAATATCCTATTAACTAGGCAGGGAGTTTCAAATATTACTCTAAAAAAACACAAACACGCACACATTTGCGCATTGGAGAAACTGCATATTTGTGCATCAAACAAACATGACCTGAAGGATATATTGAAAATTTTGACAACTTTACCGAAATTCTGAGACGGATAGAACATATGAACTATTCAATACTTCTCGTTACATTTACTTTATTCACTAACTACATCCAAAAAATTTACAGGTGCCTCCTGTCTTAACTCCCTTCTTTTGCCTAAACAAAATAATGATCTTGGTCTTTTCTCATTGCAAGAAAACTGAGGACCGGAAAAAAGAAAAAAGAAAAAAAAGAACGAAATGAAATGAAATGAAATGAAACTATAATTTACTCTGCATCAGGAATTATCTTCCTTCTCAACTTGCGGTGAAGATTCCTCATTGGAGACAGCATCAGCAGACAAGGCATTGTTGATGGACAAAGTGGACATTTCACCTGCAAGAACAGCTCCATCCTCTGGTGCAGTTGGGGATCCAGCTCGAGATGATGGTGCGGACTCTGGCTCACCGCTTTGTTGAAGGCTCCAGTACATGATGCTTGCTGTTAAGGTCAGGATCATCTTCTGGTTAACCTGTTCAACAAATTTTTATTGAAGAAAACACTTAAACCAGCTTCTAATTAAAAAATAAATAAAAAATAGAAGGATGTAAGATTTGGTTGATGGTGATTTTAGTTTTACCTCCATTATGTCCTCGGGCAATAGGAAAATGGAGCACCCAATCTTCCGAGCGACACTAATTATATACGTAGCATTTAACTTCCTGTCCTCATCTGCATTTCCAATGAGATACTGTCAATTTTCTGAAAGTGTAACTATTAGTCCCTTCTGTCCCAGAATAAATGTCGCATTTGACTTATCAATGATTTAGGAGAAGGTGCTTTACTTGTTTGTACATTGCCTTGTACTATGGTAAAAATTCACTAAGATTGTTTCCTTATTTGGCAAAGCGACATTTATTTTGGGGCAGATTAAAAGGAAGGTGCAACATATTATAGGACTGATGGAGTATGATAATTCAACCAAAGTTCACGAGCAAGATGAAACATACCAGTTTCACCCTTCGTAACAAGACTCCAGTTGACAACCCTTGGCTCCACGGCACTAAGAAGTTCGAGAAAGAAAACTCCATTTGCAAGGTTTTTATCCTAACATACATTGTATTGTATTCAACTTTATGGATCATGGCAACTGGATTCAGGAAATCAGAATTTATTTTATTTTCTTACCTTAAAGCTCTCCATTTGTGACTTTCTTCCGCTGATCTTCACTTTTTTGTTAGCCCAATTTAGGATATCATTATCAGTTATCTCCTTTCCTTGGGAACGAGTCCTTAAGTTCTTGAGGAGTTGAAGCATAGTAAACCTCATCAACTGCCATAGAAAAGCTGCATGCAAAAGCCAAACACGTTTACTGCTTTACCTTAAAAAATGTAAGATAGGATAGTATTGAGGAATTTGGGGCGGAATGCGCAGCAGTCCGGCGAACCTTACTATAGGATGTAACTCGTGTTACTATAAGATGTAAATCTGTTACTATAAATGTTATCACACGCCAATAAAATGTACTACCTCCGTCCCAAAATGAATGACCAATATTTTCTTTATTTGCTCTTGATCCGTCTCAAAATGAATGAATGACGTTTTCTTTTTAATTTGCTCTTGATCAAGAGCAAATTTTAAAAAAATATTGGTCATTCATTTTGGGACGGAGGGAGTAACACATATTATTATAAGATTTGACGTATGTTACTACAAGATGTAACTTATGTACTATAAAAGTCGAACGATTGTGCAGGCCACGGATCCAGTATTGAGCGATGAAGCACACTAACCTGGTATGAGCTTCTTGTTTCCTTGCACAATATCATTTCCAGCTACATTGACAAGGGAGAAGTTTAATTCCTTTCCAATCCTAATAACTTGGTTGCAGTTCTCGACTTTTCTAAAAGGCATCTTGATTGGAGGTTTTGTTGCTTGCTTCCACACAACTGATCCTGGGGAAACTTTGTCAAGGACTTCCAAGAGAACCCATCTGCATACACAACAGGTAAAAAGACATCAAGATAATTTTGGAGTGTTTATATATTGTTGTTGCAAAGGAGTGGCAACCTTACCCAGTCCGGACATCCTCAAACAAATTGTTGACATGTGTATCAACTCCAAGACTATTAATCCACAACCGAAAGCATCTCTCTTCCCTTGAAGTTTGAGTATCATCTGTCATCATCTCAGCGAAGGGTAGCTTTTTAGTGTCCGCAGAGAGGCCGTTCCTGTAAAGGAATACATATTGATTACAAAGTTTTCCAGTATAATCAAGAAACAGACCAAATAAAGTCGACACAGATTAAGTTACAGTTAAAAGATTTAATTGAAAAAACATTTGCATGTAGAAGAAAAGTAAAAAAATGTATCCTAATATTCACAATTTGTTTCAATTGTCAGACGTCTTTTTCATAATTCTCACATCAAGCCATCTGAAAGAGATAAAATTTCCGTTCCTGCATTTGGATAACAAATGAAAGATTACAACTTGACCTGTGCTGGAATATTTGGGCAACGAATGCAAGATTTAAATTTGTTGAGCCTTCAACAATGTCCTTTGGGGTGACATATCTTTTGCAGTCCATCTTCTCTGCTTGCTCGATAATTAAACTTGCTCTTTCCGTAGGATCTTTTGTATCCAATGTGGTGGTGGTACCATGTTCAGGGGCAAGAACATTGAGCAAGTGAGCATAAGCCTCTCCATCCTGCAGATGAACAAGCACATATTATTATCTAAGGCTCTATCTGCCACATTGTTTTGAGAATACTGACCACATTTAAAGAAAAAATTTGTAGCAATGCTAAAATACAGGAAGAAAGCATTTTAAAGAACTCCAAAATGGAGCAACTGGAATGCTCGATTTTGGAAATCTTTTCTCAAAGATCTCCTTTTACGGAGAGGGAGATACGAGAAAAGAAAGTTTTCAACCGAGGCTTAAATGCATTTGCATGAAAAAGCTGCACTATTACAAAGCTACATTCTGAAAAATAGCTGTTTTCAGAAATGCCTAAGAGAAGACGCACTACAACTTCAAATATATTTGAAAAAATGCTTTTTTTCAAAATAAAATTGCATATAGTCTGGCTTCAAGGCACAGGCTCATAAGTGATATCCACGGTAATGAAATTTTCTCCTGTACGAATAGCTGAGAAGCATTACATGTCAATAAACTGCAGAGCCATAAAATTGATTGTAAATGTATCCCGTTCAAAAGCCTCACAAAGACTTCGAAAGTTATTGCTGTGCTGTGAACAAATCTACTTAAGAAGTTTGAAAGCGTGAATCGACTTTAATAGAATAAAGAACATTCTTACCTTTAAATCCGATGAAAAATTTGTAACTTGCTTATCGTAGCCAGACTTCTTCAGTTGAAAATTCATCCATTTCAAAAGAACCTTTTCCGGGGGTAAAGCCATGAGCTCCTCCACGTCCTATATCACAAAATCCAAACTTCAAGTGCACAAAGAGCTCCAGTAATTTTAGAAAGAAACTGAAACAAGGCAGGATCTAGACACCTTGCTGTCTTCCACCAATTCCACAAGCTGAGGAGTTTTCTTGAGATTGAGATCAGCTAAAAGTTGTATCTAGCAAGAAAATTCAAGAATAATCAGGAATCTTGAAAGTATAAAATCTAACAACATTCAACAAGGAAGAACCCCAAGTAGAAATACCTTAATTATCTGAGAAATCAACCCAAGTACCAGATGGGGCTGCACGAAATAGCCAAAAAATAAAATTAAAAAAATTAAGCAGAGTTATAAACTTACGTAAGAGGGAATGTAAGAGAAAAAAATCATGTTTCGTAGCACGTTCTTAACTTACTCTTGCTTCCACCAAGTCCTGCGTACCGATGTTAACCACCGTGCAGCCAATTGCCTTGGCAGAATTGAGGCAAAGAGTGTGATTCTCATTCCTTTCCCATGGATTAAGGATTGCTTTGGTATTAATAGCTCGCTCATCTATTGTACCAGGGACAGCCACATTGATGAGCTTACTGCACGGAAAGGATAAATGGCTCAATGAACAACACTACAACAGAAACTAAATAACTGGGTGACAGTAATTACCATAAGAGAACACCATCCTTGGCAAGATCAAACAAACCATCATTGGCAGGGTCAAGAGGAAGATATTTTTTCAAAAAAGGGTCTTCTCGTAGAAAACTGTTAATGTGCGCAACATATGAAGACTTCTCCGATTCACTAATAGTATGGCGGAGAGTAGTTGTGGATGCCTTGAGGAAAGATGATGATGTTTTTGAATCACCCAATTTAGTGGTTGCACTAGCTTGTAAATTCAAAAATGCCTGTCAAACATATAATCCCATTATTGATTTGTTTCACTTCCATCAATACAAATTTTTTACTATAGTTCATCTAACAATCAATGACTAGTAGACTGACCCGAAGGAAGGATTCAAAATCAATTTCTTGATTCATGTCAGAGGAGGACTCGACCAGAATGGCCTTAATCTCCTCCTCAGTGAACATCTCACTAAAAGCCTTTAGTTTGAGCATCACGGGTGGCAAGTCGCCCAATATGACCCGACCAGTTGGACCCCTTGCTGAAATAAACTGTAACCAAATGCAAACCCGTTTCACATGCCACTCAAATTTATCATTTCAAACAATGTATTTATCATTTGTGTACTCGCGAAAAAAGAAATTAAGAGCTGAAAAACATACTCGGGATTTGAGGCTGCGAAGCTCGACTTGGGTGAATTGGCTTTGAAGCCATGGATCAGAAACAACAACACCTTGATAATTAGACATGTTTCACCTTGTTCTTGTGAAAATCCCCAATAAGCACTATATCATCAGACTGATCGAACACAAGAGGAAAAACAAAATAACTCCTCAATTATTCCAGATGACAATCCAATTAGAAGAACATACAATTAAAAAGTAAAGGGCGATCCAAAAAAGGGTATAAATCAAACAAATATCCGCATGCATGATCAATCAATCAATAAATGTACAATGCAGTTGTCAGATAAACGTGGTTAGGGTTCTCTCGATTCAAGATTTTCATTTGGGTAACTTTTGTCATCAAAATAACAGGTGCAGAAAGAACAAAGATCATGATTTTCAATGAAAATGGAGGGATTGATGAAAGAAAAAACCTTTACGGAAACAAACTAACCGAGGGGGAAATTTTGAAGCTTTGTTCTTGTCATCTCACCATGCTGATTTCGATTTTGTTAATGAATGTTTCTTTAGATTGTGTGAGTGTGTGTGTGTGTGTGTGTGTGTGTGTGTGTGTGTGTGTGTGTGTTCAGGGGCAAAGAGAAAGAAGGGGACAGATGGAGAGAAGAGAGAAAACCGTATTACCAGGACCCCGCGATTACTCTGCTATCCCAATTTCCAATGCTTCAAACAATATTTCTTCAACTCTTAATTCACAATTTTATACTCTCGTGTCTAATTCTTGTGTAATTGATTGTCCAAATTTCAGAACACTCTCTTCGTCTTATTATATGTATTATTATAAAAAGTACTCCCTCCTTTCCAAAATATTTGTCTTATTTTTTATTTTATTTTTTGTTAAACTTTGACCACAAATATATAACAATTTAATCATGTTCATGAAATTCTAAAAATTTCTATTAATTCACCATTAATAATATTATCAACAACAACTTTTAGAATTTCATGAATACGATTAATCTCTCATAAATTTGTGGTCAAAGTTCAATAAAAAAATTAAATAAGACAAACATTTTGAAACGGAGGGAATACAAAATAAAATTTGTATAAAAATTAAAAAAAATATATAATTAAATTAGTATTATAAATATAAAAAATGAGGTAAAAGGGGAGAAAGTGCAGTATAGATATATGATATAATATGATAAGTGAGTATCAGGAATAAACAAGTATTAATAAATTTATTTTATGGGCTCTTGCTTTTTGTAATAATACACCAAAATGAGGTTTTTGTGTCTTTTGTAATGTAACTAGATTAATCCCCGTGCGATGCACGGTTTATTTTAAACTTTATTATTTTTTTGTTTCTTAATTAACATCTCATTTTATTTTTTGATCAATATTTACACAATTTAAATGACATAATTAAATAAAAAAATTAAATTCATTATTAGATATCATATAAATAAATTTTAATAGAAAGGTGTTATTAGTGTTTGTGTTTTAGAAAAGGAATAAATAAAAAAGTAAAAGAAATAAAATATAATAAACGTTAGCATTAGATATCATTTTGGTTTCCATCTTAAAAATCGTTTAATTTTCAAAGGGATGGTGATAATTAATTATTGTCTTTCCCATCATCATTAATTGTTTTCAAGGCAAGTGTATATAAATGTAACTTTGGATGACCAAAACAACTACACTAATGAAAAATAAATGTTGTAATTAAATTAATTAAATATTAAGATTGATGATGTCATCATAGCATTTTGGAGGAAAATTTTCTAATGTGGTTATGCCATGTATTCAGCGATGATGTCAGCTAGTGTTTATTTTAGTAATATGTATAGAATAGATAGACAGGATGAATATAGTTTTTTTTTTACATATATTTTACTGACAAAAATTCATAAATATTCTTGTTATTGACTTCTAAATGTTTAGTTTTTCGATAATAAAATAAATAGCAAAAGAAAAATATGATAAAAAATGTTTAGGAAAAAAGTTTTTATGCATTTCTAACATAAATTTCATGAATTTGAACATTCATTTCGAATAAATAATGTGATTATTGTATTATCTATTATCTATTGTTGAATATCTTTTATTTATAGATCGATCGTCTTTTTGCTCCCACCTCTAATTCATACCTCAGTCCCGTATACTCCCTCCGTCCCACAATAATATGTAAACTTTCTATTTTGGGCGTCCCACAATAATATCTAACTTTCCCAAAATGGAAAGGAATCTTTATTATTCCCTTCACTCATTCTCTCTCCTACATTATTTTAATACTCACATCACCATTATAATTTACTATTCTCTCCACTCATTCTCTCTCCTATTTTATTTTTACACACACAACACTTTCAATATAATATTTTTTCCTTAATTCCCGTGCAAAACTCAAAAGTTCATAAATCTATGTGACGGAGGGAGTATATTTCAAAACTTTTTCATTGGGTGTCCATTTTTTATCGTTAAAAAAAAAAAACTTCATTTAATATATCTACGTATTATATACTACTTACAATAATTATTAACAAAAACGTAAATATGTTAAAAGGAACATATTAGCAAAAAGGGACATGTGTTACCGATGGAGATCTTGTTGGGACCAGTTGAATGGCACTCAAAGCTTATGATCTGCATGGAATGACTATTGAATTTCTGTACTTATGATGTTTCCTAAACTCAACATTGCGTGACAAATATTTCATATATATATATATATATGAATATACTAGCTAGCCGTGTTTAAGCGTTTTTGTTTTTTTTTTTTTTTTTTTTAATTTAAAAAAAAATATTTTAAGGGCAAAATGGGAAAGGGACAAAATAGTGAGGGCAAAATGAGAATTTCGGCTGATGAAACTGTTCAAAGAACTGTTCATAGGGGGGTTGGATTTATACTATAGATATATGAATGTCGTAAAACTTTGTTCCATCTCAAAATAAATAATCATTTTTATTAATGAGCCAATTGCATCGTACTATTACAAAGTTTTCACGAAATTGCAATATAAAATCTAATATTCTATTTTTGAAATTGATATTCTAATGTTCCATTTTGGACCCACATTGCAACAAACATGGAACATTAGAGTCCCAATTGCATAAAATAAACATTAAATCCTAGATTGTAACTTAATAATTTGGTGACAGTATTGTGCCTCGCTTTTTCAAATTTAAGGGCAAATGAAGAAAAGTTCTACCTAGCTCAATTTGAACAATATACTTCATCCGTCTAGTTCAAAACGGCACAAATTTTCATTTTGATAGTCTCATTTAAAAAGACACACACTCAAAATAAAATTTTTATAATACTTCTTTATTCATGTGATCCATTTGTTATACTCAAGGAAACGTCATAATATTTTGATATAAAGATAATGAAGAAAGGTTCTACTTACAGCTCAATCTATATATATATATATATATATATATATATATATATATATATATATATATATATATATATATATATAAAGGTTGAAGTTATAGCTGTCAAACGGGTCGGGTCGCACCCGCCGGGCTTCACTTAATGACGGTTTGGGCCTAAACATTAGCGGGCCTAGTAAAAGTCAAGCCCGGCCCATGTGGACATCGGGCCAGGTCGGGCCAGACCTAAATGAGTATATGAAAAATTTGAAAATATAGTACAAGTTGAAGGTTCTTCTATTGTATCAACCAGCATATTTGTAAGTTGTAACCATCGCAAATGATGTGTGATGCATCAGTTGGAAAGATCACACCTCAAGTGAAGGTAAAAAAATAAAAAAAGAAAGGGAATTACGCGTAAAAAGGGAGAATTTTAATAGTTCAAACATGAACTGATGCACTTGAAAGAATTTTCTGTAGCAAAAAAGAAACTTATATGAAACAATGAATAACATATTCACAGGAACCTTACTTGATAGCGTAGACCACCAGTTGCCTTTTTCCCTGAAAGCTTTTCAAATGACCATGAACTCGGGCATACATACCATTCCTAATTATTCAGAAACAACAGTGTAAAATAAGTGTAAAATGAAACTAAAAGAATTTCAATAATGAAGCCAGGCAGATTGTAAAAACAAGAATAAGAATTTCAAAGTGATAGAATACTTTAGTTTTTAGGTTTTAGTTTTACGGGCCGGGCCGGCTTTTTCTGGCTTTTCATGTTTGGGCCGCATGAGCTCACGGGCCTATCGGGTCGGGCCAAAGAGACCCGATTTTTTTCTGACCTTCTAATTTGAGGCCCAGACCCTTAAAAACCCGGGCGGGCTGGACCGGGCCTATGGGCCTGGCTCAATTTTGACAGCTCTAGTTGAAGTGAATAGAGCATTCAATAAGCTCATTTTCCCTCCAAAACATAGATAGTTTTAGAATATTAGTTTTGTTTCAAATCAAATAATCAAAAATACAATTAATATCTTTAAATTAACCTAATTACCCTCTTATCTCCCCTATTTATCAAATACAAATGAAGTATTACTTCTTTTTTTTAGTCATTATACCTAAACCCATTTCTTCACAAATTCATAAATATCATTGCTTCACAAACTTTTAATTTTGCAAGTAAAAATAAAATATGAAAAAAGAATGGTAAAAATACATTTAAAAAATATTCTGAGACAAAAAATAAGAATTTATCTTGGGATAAAGGTGTAATTTGTTTTGAAATGTGGGAAATAGTAATAGTTGTCTCTTTTTTAAGACTTATGAAAACTCTAAAACAAACAATTATTTTGGACATGAATTCTTCCATTTAATAAAATGTTATTTTAGATTTAATATAAATTTTAAAATTCTATCTTGGATATAAATTGTATAATATTAGTATTTTTTAGGTTTTAAAATTATAAAAGATGTTTTATTCTTAAGATAATATAAAAATAATTAAAATTTTATAACTTTTTGGTTAAATTTCAATCAAATAGATTTTTAGGTTTTAAAAAAAAAAATTAGTTACACATATATGTTTGTTTGTTTTTTGTATAAAAAATACATATATGTGAAACTAATTAAGTTTTTTTTTTAAATGGTTATTGATTATGTATAACAATCATATTTAGATATTTTTTCTTAATCGTAGAGTGTCTTTTAAATGAAAATAGTTATTTATTATGTTTAGAAATATGCAATATTATTAAATTAATGAGATGATATTTTTTTTTTTTTGAAAATGTTTTCAAAATTATATTTTCTTAAATTTTTCTTTATTTTTATAAAAACTTTTTGTCTTCATTAATTTCTTCAAACTAAGTGGTTTTTTAGCTAATAGTTATAATGTATTTTTTTTTAAATAGACTTGAAATCTTATTTATCCACTTTTTTAATACAACTTTTGAGTTTATTATTGATAATTAATTTTTTAATTAAAACTCCAAGAAAAGAATAAAATAAAAATCTAAGATTTTACTTTTTAGTGTCTTATTAAACCATCTTCTTAAAGAGTAATATAAATTTAAGTTTCAATGCGTGTTATTTAGGTGAACTTTAAAAAAAATGGTAAAAAAAAAGTATAAGAAAGGATTTTCAAAAATGAGATAATTAATTTGCATTGAAATTTAAGTTGATTTTTTGGGGGTTATAAATTGTCTATTTGCTGCTACAACAATAAATAAAAAATTTCTTAAAACAATAAATAAAAAATTTCTTAACTGATTTAAAATATTTTTCTAAAACAAAACTATTTTAAATGGATTTTTAAAATAAAAACTATAAGACATTTTTTTAAAAAGAACTATTTTATAATATTGGTTAGAAATATGATGTATGACTTTGTAATATTATACCAAAAAATACTATTTTTAAAGGGGCAATTATCAAATAGTCCCTCATCCTAATGAAAATAATCACCAAGGACACACATTTTGAAGAAATTTCACTAGGTCCACGCTTTATAATGACACTCCATTTTTTATAAAGGCACCTTTACGCGACATAAAAGGACGTCGCTATCCCTTTCCCCTCTGCTTTTTCATTTTCTTTCCCTCCCAAAACTTTAAAATGAAATATCTTAAGATCTAGAATTCAAAAAAAAAATCTGAAACCACCGTTTTTTCATATCGTCAATACGAATCAAACTAGTAGCATCAACATATAATTTGAAGCAAATTTGAGAAGTTCACATTTGTTACAAGTTCACAGTTATTTTTGATAAGTTCACAGTTATTTTTTACATTTGTTCCAATAACAATTAAGAGAAGTTCACAGTTGTTTTAGCTAAATTCATAATTTTTGCATGAAAATGACTATTATTTACTTAATTTACATATTTTTTTAGTTAAGTTCACAGTTGTTTTTAGTCTTTTATAACCTTTATTTTGCAATTTTATGAGATTATTTGACCTATTTGTTAAGTTCAATATTGTTTTTTGTTAAGTTCACAGTTGTTTTAGTCCTTTATTGTCTCGATTTTTGCAATTTTATGAGATTATTTGACCTATTTGTTATGTTCACAGTTGTTTTTTGTTAAGTTCACAGTTGTTTTTTGTTAAGTTCACAGTTGTTTTAGTCCTTTATGGCATCTATTTTTGCAATTTATAAGATTATTTGGCATTTATTATGTTCACAGTTGTTTTTACTTAAGTTCACTGTTGTTTTTTGTTAAGTTCACAATTGTTTTAGTCATTTATGGCCTCTATTTTTGCAATTTTATGAGATTATTTGACATATTTGTTATGTTCACAGTTATTTTTACTTAAGTTCACTGTTATTTTTTTGTTAAGTTCACAGTTGTTTTAGTCCTTTGTGGCCTCTATTTTTGCAATTTTATTAGATTATTTGACATATTTGTTATGTTCACAGTTGTTTTTACTTAAGTTCACATTTGTTTTTTGTTAAGTTCACAGTTGTTTTTTGTTAAGTTCACAGTTGTTTTACTCATTTATGGCCTCAAATTTTACAATTTAATGAGATTATTTGACATATTTGTTAAGTTCACAGTTGTTTTACTTAAGTTCACAATTGTTTTTAGTCTTTTATGACTCTATTTTTTCTTTTTCATGAAAACCTCGAATGATGATTCAAAATTGAAAATATGACATATGTGTAATCATTAGTGAATTAGAGTCTAGTTATACCCAGAAATTACTGATAATAAATAATATAGACTTCTGCAAAATCAGGAAAGTCCATTTAGGTGTTCAAATGGTTGAAATCACTAGCCCTTGATTGATTCCAGCTATACATGTAAATAAGGTGTTTTTGCAAGGACTCAAGGTTAATTAATGTTCATCACTTCTAAATACGCATACAACACAACTTTCATACACTATCCGGCAAAAATGTATTAACTTTTTCAGAAAACTGCTTATTATATAAAGAGAAAGCCAAATCAAACAACAATGATTTGGGAATCAACCCCAAAGAGGGCTTGTCAAGTCCCTTAACTTACCAAGCCAAGTCTTAACAAATTAAACAGCCAAAAGTCCCTCAACTAGCCACCCGTAATTATTCCAGTAATGATAAACACCATACCAACACAAATTCATCAAAACACATCAATCTCCTCTTGGGTACCCACTTTTCACTTCAATTTCTCGTCGTTCCTGGTGGAATTAGGGGTTTGAGTTATTAACTTTTGGGGCGTTTGATTTTTTTCTTTTCTGGGTGTTTGTTTGGTTGATTTCTTGAGGTTGTTTTTGTTGTTGAAATCTAGGGAAGCTCTTGGGGAGGGGAACCGTGGTAGATCCGGCGATGAGATGAAGCGGGAGGAGCGGTGAAGAGAAGGGGTTAACGTTTGTTTTACTTTTTTTTAAAAAAAAAAAAAAGAGGATCAACATATGTTCCTATATTTCCCCATTGGTGACTCGAACTCGGGACCTTTGGTCTCAAATGAGGAGTGTCTACCACCAGGCTACAACCTTCTTGTCGGTTAACGTTTGTGGGGTTGAAGGAAATGGGGATTTGAGGCTTTCTAATGGGGATTGCTTGAGTTTTCGGGGAGTTTCGGTCATGGATGATGGATTTTCGCCGAGTTAGAGAGTGGCTGGATAGACTGTTTCGCTGTCTCTGTGTGTGTGTGAGAGAGAAAAAGAGCTAGATTGGGCGACGAGCTATCATCTCGGGCTAACTGGCGGGATGCGACCACAAACTTGACCGGCGAGGTGCTCTAGTTGTCTGTCCAGAGTTGAGAAGGTGGTCGCCGGAGGGGGAGATAGTCACCGGAGGGGGAGATAGTCACCGGAGGGGAGGAAAGGGTTGGTAGAGAGAGAAAGTGAGAGAAGAGAGAGAGAGAGAGAGGGGTTAGTTTTATATTTTTGGGTATGAAGGACTAGGTGAAATTTTGATTATAAAGCCGAATTAGTTGATTAAATTTTAAAATTCATGTCTTAATTGGTCGTTTGACTTGGGACGGAGGATCCACCGATAATTTTCCCATTTTTAAAAGATACATATTAATGAAAAAATAGGATTGTTGATAATACTAATTACTCAAAAATAAGATAATTAATTCTATTTAATGATAGTCATGCAAATAAGAAAATAAGATGAGATAGTTATAGTAACTATTTTTTCAGTTCATGTTATTTATCAAAAAAAAATTACTGTTTATTTAACTTAGGGTTGTTATACTAGTTTTTTAATAATAAACTTTTAAATGAAATGCATGGAAAAGAAATACTCCTCTGTCCCACCAACATTGATACCAAATTTTTGGACACGAGAATTAAGGAAAAGTAAGTGAGAGAAAAAGTGAAAGAAAATGTTATGAGTATGAAGAATTAAATAGGAGAGAGAATGAGTGAGAGGAATAGTTAGGAGAGAGAATGTTGTGAGTGTAAAAGTGAAATAGGAGAGAGAATGAGTGGGGTAAATAGTGAAGATTCCTTTGCTATTTTGGACAGTATCAGTTTTGGTGGGACGAATCAAAAAGAAAATAAGTATCAGTTTTTGTGGGACGGAGGGAGTATGGAATACTATTGAATTCTACAAGTTGGGCCCCAATTAAAATAGACCTTGGGCCGTCACCCTTGTTGTCCCCCTTTTTTGGGCCGGGCCTGCCTCTCATATCCAATACAAAACTTTAGACCAGTGAAAATCTATATATACTCCGTCCGTCCCGCAAAACTTTACCCCTATACTGTTGAGAACGGAAAATAAGAAATAATGTTATTAAAGTAGGTGTTATGAGTGGGAGGAGAGAGAATAAGTGGAGAGAATAGTAAATTTGAAAAATGTTGTGAGTATGACAAGTGGGTCTCATGAATAAAGAAGTATTAAACAATTTCCTTTTTAGGAAAGTGGGACTTTAAAGTGGGACGCCCAAAATAGTAAAAGGGGTAATTTTTTATGGGACAGAGGGAGTATATATATATACTCCCTCCGTCCCACTTCACTTGGCACTAATTTCCATTTTGGGTCGTCCCACTTCACTTGACACTGCCCAAAATGGAAAAGAATATTCACTATTCCCTCCACTCATTCTCTCTCCTACTTCACTTTTACACTCACAACATTCTCTCTCCTAACTATTCCTCCCACTCATTCCCTTTCCTATTTAATTCTTCATACTCACAACATTTAACTTTTTCTCTTTCTTACATCACTTTTCCTTAATTCCTACACCCAAAAAGTTGGTGTCAAGTGAACCGGGACGGAGGGAGTATATATTAAAATTGGTGAGGAGGGTTATGATTTCGCCACGTGGACAAGTTCAAATTCTTGATTTTGGAGAAGCCACGTCATCACTATCCCAAAATCTATATGACTTTTTGTATTCTCCTTATTAGCTAATACTATTAGTTAATAATAATAGTTATTATATAGGTTAACTATTACTATTAATAGTATTAGTTAACTATAATAGTTACTTTATAAGTTAACTATTACTATTAATTGTATTAGTTAACTATAATAGTTACTATATAAGTTAACTATTACTATTAATAGTATTAGTTAACTATAATAGTTACTATATATGTTAACTATTACTATTAATAGTATTAGTTAACTATAATAGTTACTTTATAAGTTAACTATTACTATTAATTGTATTAGTTAACTATAATAGTTATTATATATGTTAACTATTACTATTAATGGTATTAGTTAACTGTAATAGTTACTATATATGTTAACTATTACTATTAATTGTATTAGTTAACTGTAATAGTTACTATATAAGTTAACTATTACTATTAATAGTATTAGTTAACTATAATAGTTACTATATATGTTAACTATTACTATTAATAGTATTAGTTAACTATAATAGTTACTATATATGTTAACTATTACTATTAATAGTATTAGTTAACCATAATAGTTACTATATATGCTAACTATTATTATAAATAGTATTAATTTAATATATAGGTTAAGTAATAGTATTATAGTTACAATATATGTTAACTATTACTATTAATAATATTAGTTAATCATAATAGTTACTATATATATATCAAAGTAGGTCATTAATAATGTCAATGAGCATTTAGCTTAAAGACGTACTTTTTCGGGAAGGTTAAAGGTTGGAACCCCCTACATTATATTTAAAATGTTGTAATTTGAAAAGAAACAGGTCGTTAGTTTTTTCATTCATTTTGTTAACGTCCATAAAGAATGTTGCATACTGACATAAATTATGACATCAAAAATAAATGACATAAAGTATGAACATCAAAAATAAAATAGCAAAAATTGCTACATTGTTAGTCATAATGCAATTCCTATTAAACTTATGTGCAACAAAGTTATTAAAATTGAACACAATTTTTCTAACTTTATAAATGTTAATGTTTTGATTCATTTATAATATACTTATATTATAAAAAATAAAATCATGATATTAACAAATTAGCCTCCCGTACTAAACACGGGTTACCTACTAGTACTCTCTTATGTTATGTCCAAATAAAGTTAAGAAACAAATCAATACAACTAAAGTATCGACTGATAATTATGCTCCCTCCCGTCTCCTCAAAACGACATTTTTGTTCAACATAAATCCACTTTACGGTACGTTTGAACTCGATTCCAATTCATTGAATTGAAATTGAAAGGGTTAAATTAGTTTCACGAAATTCATTTTGTTTTTCCAATTCCAAATCCAAGTCTTGAAATTAAGGTTGCCAAACATACCTTTAACCCAAATATAAATGAAAATCTAATCATCTTATTGAAATTCTAAAAATTGTTATTCATAAACCATTTGATGATTTATCAATAACAATTTTTAGAATTTCAATAGAATGACTAGATTTACATTAATGTTTGGATAAAAGTTAACTTATGTTTACCAAAATACATTTTCGAGTGGGACGGAGAAAGTAAGTACTATATTCCTTTAGTCCCACAAAAATCGCTATTTGATGCAAAATTAAGAAAAAATATATAATATCAAAGTATTGTTAATGTTAATAATGAAGTAGAATATAGAAAGTGGGATATTAAGAAAACATTTTTAATATTAAAGTATTGTTAATAATGAGGTTGGAGAGAAAATGTGGGATAGAGAATAGTAAATGAGTAATTATTGTGTGATTATGACAAATGAATCACATTATTTAAAAAATATTTAAATTTCATTTGCGAACTTTGTAACTTTGAATTTGAATGAAACACCTAAAATAATAGAATAGATTTTTATTTTATTTTTTGAATGAAACACCTAAAATAAAATAGATATTTTTGTAGATTAAAATGGAATGGAGTTTGAATGAAACACCTAAAATAAAATAGATTTTTTTTTAATAACACATCTAATAATAATATATGATCCAAAAATTAATAATAATAAATCACATTTATCAATACAATAATATATGATCCAATGAATAGGCTTGCAATCAAAGTAATTTGAGAATCTTTAAAAATAAATTACATTACCATCCTTACAACAATAACATAAACCCACCAGAAACTCCCATGATCAACAAACTCCAAACACTCCATCCAACCATCCTATAACCCGAAGAAGGCTTATGCGAAGAACCCACAGCTGATCCCTTCCCAACATCAGCCGCCGGAGCATCCGCACCCGGTGCAATATCAGTAACCGGAGCAGGTGCCGGAGCAGGCATCGGAGGAATATCCGTCCCAAAAATGGCTTCCGGAAGAAGCACTTTATCAACCTGATATATAGCAACCGGATCAGTAGAATGAACACTACTGCTAACTTTGGTGTTAGTCCAGCCTGAACCAATAAAAACGGTCCCACCAACATCAGTAAAGTTCAACGTGTATTGTCCTCCGGCAAACGTGCTGACCGGACCGGACCCACTAAGATTCTTAAACTCTGCTAACGAGTAGTAATGTGGGATTGCGTGGAACTGGCATAGGGATTTTAGCTGGTCGGATGTGAGGTTAGATAGGGAGGGGCTTTTAAGGGATGTGAAAGCTTTGTCTTTGGGTACAAAAAGAGTGAGTCCTTCTTCGGTGTTGTTGACTTGGTTCTGAAGCGTTTCGATGACTTTTGTTGACTTTAGATAGCCGAGGAAGGTACTGAATGGGCCTGCCACGGAGAGAAGTTCAGTGAGGTTAACGTACTCTGGTGCCGGTGCAGGGGCCGGGGTTGGAGTTTCTGCAGTAGTTTGAGCATTAGCTGCTGATGTACAAGTCAGAAGCAGTAGAGTACTGAAAGCCATGAAGATCTTGGTAGACTCCATTTTTGACCAATTTTAGTTCAAAATTTGTTTAATCAAACACTCTCCGGATTCCTGCAATATCAATTAAGATCCATTAACAATTACGAGTAGATCTCAGCTAATTTCAGTAGAATTATAATACTCGAACGAATCTTATTACAAGAGTCTATAAATATTGCCGTGAATTTAGAATTCTGACCCAACAGCGAAGTAATTTTTCAAGAGATTCAAAACACTATCAGATCTCTGAAGCTGCAAAGAACTCACTGGGGGTATAACTGGAATAAGGAAAATCTAAAGGTGGGAACTTGGAAGCAGTGAATGGTAAATTCCCCTCAGATCAGAACTAATTTCCACTTAAGCAAGAAAATTGAAACTACCCTTTTGAATCTAAACAATGTACTACCTAATTACCAAATTTTTTCATATTCGCTCTTGGTCGAGAGCTAATTTGAAAAAATATTGAACATTTATTTTGAGACGGAGGTAAGAGTGCATTAAATATGATATTGAAGCAGATCTAGATCAATTCAAACAAGAAAAGAAAAAAAATAAAACACAGTTCACACACTAAGAACCCTCAAGAACACAAATCATAACCAAAGTAGCTAGCAATAATGATAAAGGACTGACCTTTGGCAGGAGAATTCAGAGAGAAAAAGGTTGAAAGACAATGGAGCTGAGATTTGGATGAATGGAGGAGTATATAAAGAAAGAGGGTGGCATAAATAGCTAAGTGTTCAGTACAAGTGGCAGCTGGTGAAGAGGGAAAAGGGGTTGAATAGGTACAAATTTACAGCAAGGCACAAGCTTTGCTTTTGGTTTTTGTTTTTGTTTATTAACATATTGGATTCTTTTTTTCTATTTTATTTATACTTGAGAGGCAATTATTTAATATTAAAAGTGGAAAGACTTTGAAGAAAAGAGTTTATGTGGGGTGAGCTATCTGAATCATACTCCTTCCGTCCCAATAAGAAACTTCCTTTTCGCTTATTTTCAGCCACCCGTTAATGTTTTCACTTTCCTTTTTTGGCAAAGGAATCTTTACTATTTCCTCCACTCATTCTCTCTCCTCATTATTTTAATACTCACAACACTATTATAATTTACTATTCTCTCCACTCATTCTCTCTCCTATTTTCAAATTACACTCACAACATCTTTACTTCCCTCCCACTTCCTTAATTTGCGTGCACAAAAAGTTTTGGGAAGCTCTTACCGGGACGGAGGGAGTATTGATTTTGTATTTTGATTTTTTTATTTTTATTTTTATGTCTTTAATCTTGTACTCTACCCTATCATAACCCACTGCGTAGTTTTTTTTTTTTTTTTAAAGTAAGTTTGTTACATATTAACAAGATTCATAAAAGAGTTTATATTACATATCATCAGAAACAACTTACGTGTCATCTATAGGATCGCCAATAAACGT
This sequence comes from Adenophora triphylla var. japonica, assembly GCA_022495995.1. Classification (NCBI taxonomy): domain Eukaryota; kingdom Viridiplantae; phylum Streptophyta; class Magnoliopsida; order Asterales; family Campanulaceae; genus Adenophora; species Adenophora triphylla. Next base: position 264,416 of record JAFEMH010001369.1, read on the forward strand.
CACGCATTATTTTGATAGCTCACCCGTATACGTCACAAATTATTTTTATGGGGCACAATAACACATGTTGTCCACTTTGCTCTCATAAAAGAGTCGAATTTGGAACCAGATGAACTTGAAACCTCCGCTATATAGATACCTCTTAACACATTTACTTTTCTAATTCTTGTGCCCAACTAGAGTACATACTTTCTTCGTCTTAGCTTAAGCTTCACCAATTACTCAAAAGGGCATTCCGTTACAAGTTTTACATTTTCTAAAATGAAAAAGATTTATTAATATTCTATTATATCCACTAACTTTTCTCTCTCATATATTTAAATTATGGGTTTCACTTATCATATCCACTCACTTCTTTTCTCTCACAACCCTTCTCCCACTCTCATTATTTTTAAATATATATATATATATTGCTTTCTTAGTTTGCATGCTTCACCAAAATGGTGAAGCTTAATCCGGGATGGAGGGAGTAGTTATTAGTTAGAGGGAGGGAGTATAAATTTTAAAACATTCCTAATAAGTTTAGGGGGGAGATCGGAAGAATAAGCTAAAAAAAGGACTGAATAAACATGACATCTGAGCCAACTAAACATTGATCATTGATGTCGCAATTTCACCAGAAGCCACCTATTAATATAAGATTTGGCAAACATTCGTCCCCCCCTCTAGCAAGCCTCCACCGACAATCCCATGTAATATAGTTATTGAAACAAAAATTATGAATGAATCTGTTCACCTACTAAATTCCTCACCCCCTTCATTTTACGTTTACTCCCCTGCACACCCTTCACTTTAGACGTGTAACGCAGCTGGGATTGTGTTTCCTTCTTTGATGTTTCCGCCTAGCAGTTTTCGCCTAGCCCAAATAGACTAGGATTGTGTTTCCTTTTTCCTTTGGGTTTCTTATTTCCTTATTTGATGTTTCCTTTTTCCTTTGGGTTTCTTATTTGCTTAGAGTTTCCTTTTGACTACAACTCTTTTGTAATCTCATATAAATCCTTCCTCCATGTGAGAAGAATAACAAGAGAAATTATTATCCCAATTTAAATTTCTACATGGTATCAGAGCTAGCATACACAAGCTTTTAATAGATGGCGGAACAAGCACCACCGGCCGGTGGTGGTGATGGAAGACCTCCTCCGATTTTGAAGATTGAATACAACTCTCCTTTCTACCTAGGTCCCCAAGATCGACCTGGTGATTTCATAACTCCTACTCGCTTCCGTGATGATAACTATGATGATTGGGCTGGCGATATACAGACCGCTCTTGAGGCTAGACGCAAATTCGGCTTCTTGGATGGATCTATTCCATCCGCCGTTTCTCCTTGCACCGAGTTAGATTGGAATACTATTCATGCTATGTTGGTATCATGGCTCATGAACACTATTGATCCCGAGGTTAAGAGCACGCTGCCCAAGTATAGGGATGCTAGGCGTTTGTGGGATTCTCTCAAATCTCGATATGCGTTGGTGGATGGACCTCGCATTCAACAACTGAAGATGTCAATAGCACGATGTGAGCGGACCAAGACCATGCTTGTTCTTGTGTATTTCGGTAAGTTGGCTGGATTATGGGAATCTCTGCACAATTACGAGCCGCTTATAGATTGTTCTTCTTTGCGACAATGCAGGCCGGACGAAGCACGCGGCACGAAGGAAGACCGCAAGCTTCATGAATTTCTTATGGGTTTAAATTCGAATACTATGCCTCTCTTCGTACTAACCTCTTGTCTCGGGATCCCTTGCCCACTCTTGATCGAGCTTACCAATTGATAGCACAGTGAGCGAGTGCGACTTGCTAAACCAATTCTTGATGAACCTCCGGATGCGGTTGGCTTTTCCCTCAAAACCGGTGGTCCTCGTGGTCGTGACAAGCCCGATAAATCCCACCTTACATGTTCACACTTTGTCGGAAAAAGGGCCATGATGTCTCTTCTTGCTTTGAGCTTGTCGGTTATCCAGAATGGTGGGGAGACAGTAGCAAAACAAGTGCTCGTGGTGGCGGTCGTCCTCAACAAGGTCGAGGGGAGAGGTTGCGCGGACCAACTCGGTTGCCCAAGTTGGTGCCGCCCAGTCGGCATGGCTGCCGGATCCGCCCAAGCCGGTTCTTCATCCTTGTTTCTTTGCAGTAACAATGGAATGCTTTGGCCGGCCTAGTTGGTAACACTCGTATTCGGATAATCGCCTTCGTAGTACGTCTGAGACATCTTCTTGGATCATTGATATGGGAGCATCCAATCATGTGACCGGAAACGCCGCTTGTCTCTTTGATTCATACTCTATACAAGCTTGCCCCGTCAAGCTTCCTAACGGCACCTCTGTGTTTGCACATATTGAGGGTTACGTTGCTTCGCCCGACAGACACCCTTGTTCTTCATCATGTTCTTTATATACCAAATTTAAACTGCAGTCTTTCTCTCTGTTTCTCAATTATCTCGATGATGTTCATTGACCGTCCATTTTAATGCTTCTATGTGTGTTATACGGGACCGGTCGAGGAACTGATTGGAACGGGTGTTAGGCGGGATGGACTATACTACTTCGGAGGCGCACCTTCGCTTGTCACGTTTACGTCAACAATGCATCTGCTTTGCTCGAGTTGTGGCATAATCGTATGGGGCATCCTTACGAAAAAGTAGTAAAACTTCTTCCTCCTGTCTCTCATTTGTCGGGTAGTCTTCATCAACCTTGCGACGTTTGTTTTCGTGCTAAACATTCTAGAGATAGCTTTCCTATTAGTGAGTATAAATCTACTAGAGTTTTTGAGAAAGTTCACTGTGACTTGTGGGGTCCTTACACCCATGTTTCCTCTTGTGGTGCCCGTTATTTTTTGACTTTGGTAGATGATTATTCACGTCTTTGTTTGGATTTATTTACTAGTTGATAAAACGGAATTTTTTCGCATGTTTATGGCCTTTGTTGCAATGGTGGATCGACAGTTTTCTCAAAAAATCAAAATTGTTCAATCTGATAATGGCACTGAGTTTAACTCCCTGTTTGATTATTTTCTTTCCACCAGGCATTCTTTTCAAACATCATGTGTTGGCACCCTCAACAAAATGGGCGTGTCGAACGTAAACACCGTCATATTTTGAACATAGCTAGAGCCTTGAGGTTTCGGGCTCACCTTCCCATTTACTTTTGGGCGAAGCGGTCCTTACCGCTGCTCATTTGATTAATCGAACCCCTTCCCCATTGTTGGATAACAAAACTCCCTACGATATCTTGTTTGGCAAAAACCCCTTTTATGATTCTCTTCGAGTTTTGGTTCGATGTGTTATGCTCATAATCGTGGCTAGGGGTGACAAATTTGCTAGTCGCAATGTAAATGCATCTTCGTGGGGTATCCTCTTGGTAAAAAGGGGTGGAAGCTGTTTGATCTTGAGACCAAGAAATTTTTCGTCTCTCGTGATGTCAAGTTCTTTGAGGCCGTGTTTCCATACGGCGATTCTACTCTTGTTCCTCATATCCGGGATTCATTGATGTTCTTCCCGAGGAAGAAGCTTTTGGTCACATTGATTTTCCTATTGAAGAAGACTCCGTTGCTCATACATTGTTGTTCTGTAGGAGCCCGCTCCTCTATCCGATGTACAGGAAGAGGTTGCTCCGGCTCCCATTGATCCGGCTCCTCCGCCTCCCATTGCTCCCTCTGCATCAACGTCGGTCTCTTCTGATGACTCTGGATCCGATCTTTTAGGGAGGGGTATGAGACAGAAATTGCCTTCGTTCGTCTTCGCGATTTTGTGGCCACTTACTACATCTTCTAGTCCATCTCCCGCCTCTCCGTCTTCAATCGGTTCCTCGGGTACTCCCTATCCTATAGCTCACTATATAAACCGGTGATCGGTTTTACGCGAAATATCGTACCTTTCTTGCGGCTCTTACAGTGGCTAAAGAGCCGACTTCCTTTCGTGAAGCCGCTGGCTCATGATGGTGGAAACAATCAATGCAAGAGGAAATTCATGCCTTGGAGGATAATGGCACATGGTCCATGGTGTCTCGCCTCTGGCAAACGGGCTCTAGGATGTCAATGGGTCTATAAGATCAAGTACAATTCGACGGAGCGGTTGGCCAGGCTGAAATCTCGGCTAGTTGTTCTTGGCAATCATCGGAAAGAAGGCATCGACTACACGAAACTTTTGCTCCTGTGGCTAAAATGGTCACTGTTCGGGCTTTCCTTGCTATTCTTTGCTTCCAAGAATTGGGAGCTTCATCGAATGGACGTTCACAATGCCTTCTTGCATGGCGACTTAGCGAAGAAGTTTATATGAAACCCCTCCGGGCTGCGGCACCGAACACCAACACGGTTTGTCGTCTTCATAAGTCCCTATATGGTCCGAAGCAAGCCCCTCGTTGTTGGTTCGCCAAGTTGTTGACTTCCTTGAAGACTTATGGCTTCCTCCGGTTCTACTCGACTACTCTCTGTTTACCTTCACCAAAGGTGCCATCCGAGATAAATGTGCTTCGTGTATGTTGTGATCTCATCATAGTCGGAACGATTCCGCCGCCTTGCTATCCTTCAAAAGTACTGTGTGAGTGCTTCAAAATGAAGGATCTCGGGTCTACGAAATACTTTCTTGGCATCGAGGTTGCTCGCAATCCCGATGGCTTTGTTTCGTGCCAACGAAAGTATACATTGGATATTATTTCGAGGCCGGTTTACTAGGTTCGAAGCCCTCTAGCTTCCCATTGAACCTAACCATAAGCTTGGTGTTGCTACCGGTGCTATCTTGGAAGATCCGGAACGCTATCGACGCCTAGTTGGGCGACTCATTTACTTGGGCGTAACTCGGCCGGATCTTGCATATTCGGTCCACATCCTTTCTCGGTTCATGAATGAACCTCGTTAGAGCATTGGGAGAGGCTGCTCTACGGGTGGTTCGATATCTCAAAGGCACGCCGGGGCAAGGCATTCTTTTCAGCGTGCCGACAAATGATCTCACTCTTCAGGATGGGTGTGACTCGGATCGGGCCGCATGCCCCATTTCTCGTCGTTCTCTTACCGGGTGGCTCGTTTTCTCGGGCATTCCCCATATCTTGGAAGACTAAGAAACAACCTCTTTGTTTCTCGTTCTTCCGGCTAAGTGAATACCGCGCCATGGCGGCTCTTTACATGCGAGCTTAAATGGTGAAGGGTTTATTGTTGAGCATGGGTGTCCATCATCCCAAGGCTATTCCCATTTTCTGTGACAGTGAATCGGCTCTTCACATTGCCAAGAATCCTGTTTATCATGAGCGCACCAAGCATATTGAGGTAGATTGTCATTTTGTCCGTGACGCTATCTCCAATGGTCTTATTGCCCCTTCTTATGTTCCAACGAAGACTCAGTTAGCTGACATATTTACTAAAGCTCTCGGGAAGCAACAGTTTGATGTTTTACTTAGCAAGTTGGGCATTCTTGATCCTCACGCTCCAACTTGAGGGAGGGTGTAACGCAGCTGGGATTGTGTTTCCTTCTTTGATGTTTCCGCCTAGCAGTTTCCGCCTAGCCCAAATAGACTAGGATTGTGTTTCCTTTTTTCCTTTGAATTTCTTATTTCCTTATTTGATCTTTCCTTTTTCCTTTGGGTTTCTTATTTGCTTAGAGTTTCCTTTTGACTACAACTCTTTTGTAATCTCATATAAATCCTTCCTCCATGTGAGAAGAATAACAAGAGAAATTATTATCCCAATTTAAATTTCTACAAGACGTGCTCATCTGAGTACGATCTTGGTTCTCGGTTTCAAATCGCTGATTCCCAGTTCCGTAGAAGGGGAAACTGTATTCGAACCATGTAATTCTGGCTCTCGGCTCCCGGTTCACAGTTTCAATCACTGGTTTCCGGTTCTGACGGTTCCAATTTTTTTGTTACTTTTAATTATTTACGAATATATTTATAAATTCAATGTAATTGAAAATAGTTGAATGATTAATAAAATTTCAAAATTCATTAGATTTGTGACAAAATTCATTTTAAAAATAAGATTTTACAAGGAAATGTTAGTTTTCTAACGAATGTGGTTAATTTTTAACGAATTCAGTTAGTTTATTAACTAAATAATAACAAAACACTAGCCGTTACATGCTTCCGAAGTCATGGTTTCACGATTTCCGGTTCTAGAACCGCTGGTTCTCAATTCTGAAAATGGTGGACCCATATTCGAATCGTACAACTACCAGTTACGGTTCCTACGATTTCCAGTTCTAGCGGATCCCGATTTTCGATTTTATCGGCCAGTTCTCCCGATTCTCAACTATTTTTGAGCATGTCGACTTCACTTTGTGTTTTCTTTTACTTCACTTTGTGTTTTCTTTTAATAGAAAAACCACTAATCCAAAATGCTCCATTACCCATATAAATTTTCCGGCTCATTGGTTTTTTCTCAGCACCATTAATTAATAAAATCATGCTTCCAGAAGAAAGTCAAACATAAGCCAAGGTACATGAAATTCATCGAATTCTGGAGTTAATTAATGTTAATCAACTTCATTAATTTAACAAAAGATTGAATATTTAGAATTTTTATATACGGTTTTTCCCGCCTGTTCTTCCGACTCCCAAAGAATTTTTTTCATGAAAACTTTCTTCACAACCAAAAAAAAAATTAAAAAAAAAATTAAAAAAATTAAAATAATATATATATATAGGGTCCTATTATAATGAGAACCAAATTTATATGAGAACCATAAGAACCAATAACAACCATTGGATTAAAAAACACATCAATGTTCCAGATTAAAAAAGATAGAAAAAGGCGATTTAAGTAATTATTGTGACTTAATTCCCTCAAATTTCAAAATAAAATATCTCAATATCTATAAATTCGAAAAAATTCGAAAACACCGATTTTTTTTTTGTCTTGACGAGACGATTCAAACTAGATCCTCAAGATAGTGATTTGAAAAAATAATATTGAACAACATCTAATTTTTAAAACACTAGCAAATTAACTAGTGTACACTACCTAGTTAAGTAATGTACACTAGCAACTTAGCTAGTGTACCCAAGTTTTCATTTAGTTCAATTGAACATTTACCAAAACTGGCTCAGCGGAGGGCTTACCATTATCTGCCTCAGACACAGCTTCTTCACTTTCAACTTCAGCACCATTTTCAAGAATAGCAACCGAAGGAGATTCCATTGAAGTAACGGGAACAAGTGGATACCCAGTTTGAGCCACTGGATAGCCAATTGGAGATATAGGGTACCCATTTGGAGCCACTGAATAGCCATTGGGGACCCACGGTTGACCAGGAAGAATTCTGTAGCGTGTGGGTTCATGATTAATGGAGGGATAAGATGATTCCCATCCACAATATGTTCGCAATTTTTGAAGATCTGTTATAGTTCATTAAGTTGTGAAAATAGCATTGTCTAATTAGATTAATTAGATAATGTACACTATCTAATTAGATAGTGTACATTATCTAATTAGAAAAAGTGTACACTATCTAATTAGATAGTGTACACTATCTAATTAGATAATGGTAATGTTTGCAATTGTTGAAGATAATGGTAATGTACACTAGCAACTTAGCTAGTGTACCCAAATTTAGTTTCAATGTTCATTAGTCATGACTAAGTACATTAGCTAATTAACTAGTGTACACTAGCTAATTAACTCGTGTACATTAGCTAGTGTACACAAGTCCTTTGTGCACATTAGTTTTAGCTAGTGTTTGAAAACATTAGATATTAAACAAAGAAGCAAAGGAGGTGTTGAGTCTTGAATGAGTGCTCCCTACAAAATTTAAATAGTACCCTGCACTGGGGTTAAGTACCCAAAAACCTTTGAAATGAAAGCTCTCTTCAGTGTCAGTGTTTTAGACTGACTGACTGGTCCACAATTTCCACCCCTAAACACACAATCTTTGAAATCTGTTACAGGTGGTCCTCTAACTCTCTATGTGAGATTGTGAAAAGTAACTAACCACATCCTTTGGGTCTTAGAATTTAATCCATCTGTTTCGTAGTTTCGCAATAAGATTCCGTTTGTTTTGATATAATTTTTTTTTCCGAATTCCACCCCCATATTTCGGTGTTTACGAGTTTTTTCTTTGCATTTCATTTGTTTAGTCTTGGCCAAGTCATTGGGTATACTATCTAATTAACTAGTGTCTGTGAGTGTCTCATGCATCTGTGTCTGTTAAGTTAATTAAGACATTACTTAACTAAATAAGACATTACTTAACTAGGCTAGACACTAGCTTAATTAGACACAGCGATTTGGCGAACCAAGTCAAGGTATTGTCCAAGATAAGCCATATGGTAGTGTGCACGAGCTTAAGCTAAATTAATGTACTATATACATTACTATGTACATTACTTTACTAAGCCAGTACACTGGTAGTTAATTAGCTAGTGTTTTAAAAATTAGACGTTGTTCAATATTATTTTTTCAAAATCCTATCTTCAGGGATCTAGTTTGAATCGTCTCGTCAAGACAAAAAAATCAGTGTTTTCGAATTTTTTTTTCGACTTATAAATATTGAGATATTTTATTTTGAAATTTGAGGGGGATTTAGTTCACAATAATTACGAAAATGCCACCCTCTATCTTTTTTTTTTTTTTTAATCTCGAGATTTACGTTGCTTTTTAATCCAAATTGATTGAATTGGGCCTTCTCATTTCATATAAATTTGGTTACCGTTTGAATAGCTACCTATATACTCCTCTCCGTCGCGTGAATGGGACACTTATTTCCTTTTGACGTCCCATGAATAATGACACCGTCCAAAATAGAAAAGAATATTCACTATTTCATCCACTCATTCTCTCTCCTACTTCACTTTTACACTCACAACATTCTCTCTCCTAACTATTCAACCCACTCATTCTCTTTCATATTTAATTCTTCATACTCACAACACCTCCTCCACCTATTTCTCTCTCCTACTTTTCCTTAATTCCCACACCCAAAAAGTTGGTGTCCGTTGGCATGGGACGGAGGAGTATATATATACTCCTCCATTCACTTACATAGTTCACGATTCTTGTTCACGCGCGTGAATTAAGGAAAAAATAATGATATAAATGTTGTGAGTGTAAAAGTAAAATAGGAGAGAGAATGAATGGAAGAAATAGTAAATTATAATGGTGTTGTGAGTATTAAAATAATGTATATAGAGAATTTGAAGTGGGGAGGGTTAATTTTTTAATAATAAAAACTTTCCATTTTGGGTAAAGAAACAAAGTGTGAAGTATGTAATTGGACGCCCAAAATAGAAAGTGTGAAGTATGTAAGTGGACGGAGGGAGTATATATATATATACATATATATATATATATATATATATATATATATATATATATATATATATATATATATATATATATATATATATATATTATTGTTTTCTGTAATTTTCATAAGCTGCATACTCTACTTGAGCTCTAAGCAAAATGCTACAAGAAGGTATCACAATTTTCTTCAGAAACAGTATTAGAACATTCTATTTCAAGTCTCAGCTTTGAATTGGAAGAACAAAATTAATATAAGATTTTTCTAGTCCATTTTTAAAGTATCATCATTTTGTGACCAACCTTAATTATATAAGATTGACTAATCTAAGTCAAAGACTCAAAGGCATTCTCCAGTAGAGTGACAGAACTGAGATTAATCAATGGTGTAAGTACACTTCAACAAGAAGAAAGTACAAGACATCAAACAGCAGAAGAAGGATATATGCAAAACTACTAAAAAAGGAAAATAAAATGCCAAAGAAATAGGTCTTTCTTGGCCACAAAATGACTAAAAATGGCTTACACTCAATTGCTACCTTAATTGCTTCAAACTAATGTAAGAGAATCAACATCAGAGGACGATTTGGAAAACTGAACAAGTTTGTTCAAACATACGCTACCAAGGAAGTCATCTATTCAGTGGTGGCCCAATCCTTCCGGATGTCAAACGTATAGCTGATATCCAAGTAGCACTTGTTGTCGTCATCAACAAACTGAGATCAAATCGCAAACAAATTGCATGTCAGAAAAAAGTTCTACTTGTGTTCAGAAAAGCAATAATGCAATACTGCAAGATTTTCTCCATGCTAGGAAATTATATTCTTAAGAAAGAAAGATAGCTACATGTCTCAAGATGAGCTTCACTACGCCTGATGAAAAACTTAAATCATTTCATGAATAGGCGGGACACAATCACATGTCTAAAGAACGGTGATTCACATGAAGGCCTAGTTGATTTGCAGTTATTGGTATGACAAAGGGGAGATAGAATATTACAAGGGAGTAACATATATTGCAATTGCAAACTATACAGATGGTACTCGAGAAACATTTACGCTCCATGATCGAAGAGATCAGAACAGATGAACGTATTAACCATATGCATATATTTCTCAAGGACTAAAGATGAATCATCTGAAAAGGCACACATTCTTAGCTTGAAACAGCATTTTGAAGTATTGCAGCCTCAATTCCATCGCAAGAGATGCTTATTTGCTTGTCTGTCAATACATACCACTACCTCTAACCGAGAATGAACCATCGTTATTTGCACGGAAACTAAGAAAACCAATATTTCCTTACATGTGATACTCTATAGAAGTAAAAGTAAATCAAACTTGAACAACTAGGACAAGGTGTAGACAGGGTAAATAAAAAACTGAAATTATTATCAACATATTACCTTTGACTTTGCAGAATATGAACCTCTTGCAAAAAAGCCAGAAGGAGTGGTCTCTTCAGGCATCTCATACGTATATATCTCTTGCTGAGGACTGAATGTTCCAAGCATCTCTTTTGTGTTATCCACTAAAACAACACAAATATTACCGTGAGGTTAAAATTCCTCAATAGAAATTTAATTCTAGATATGAGTAATAACAGCTGGCTTACCTTTGACACCAGTTTTCCAAACAGTGTTGGTGTACTTGAGGCCTGCAACAATGTTGTTGCTAACTTGGAAGGAGAACTTCAAGCTGTAACGGCAACCTTCTTTCAGTGTAAACCACAGACCTTGAGGGTTCCCCTCTTCAGGAATAGCGAGAACAATGTCAGGTCTATCAGGAGAGATGATCGAAAGGTTGAGGATCTTAACTTCTGGATCCATCGTTTCTGCATTAATGAAGCCAAATTTTTTTGAGAACATAAGATTATAATGGAAATGACATCATCAAAAAAAAAACAAGAACTGTGGAGCTTGTTGTCAGCTTTGAAGGAATATACAATAAAATGTAGTATCTGGAAATCTTTGAGCGAGATGATGACAACTCAGCTGGTTGCCAAGCTTTTTTGTTCATAATGCATTGAATTGAACTTTTAATTCTTATGGAAATGATTCCGTAAAACCCCATTGGAGGAAATGATTTGAAAGAGTGTGCAGATGTTGCAACTTGAAGAGCCATGAAAGTGATTTATCGAGTAGAGATTCATCTCTGAGATTCAAAATATTCTATATACTTGATTCTGTAATTGGCGTTATGCCTGGAATCACATATATGAACTCTAATATAGCAAGAGTACATCTGAACAAGGAAAATATGGCTGCTTACCCTGATGTTAAACTCCTATTATATAAAACTTCAATACACATATTCAATTCATAAGATGGTGCAACATAAAAGGGGACATACGTTTTTTTAGAGATCATGCCCTTTAAGCCTATTTAGCACAAGGAGCTAACAAAGAGTTTTCAGTAAGAGCACGTGATCCTTGATACGGAGTACTACTCCCTCCGTCCCAAAATAAATGTCCAAATAAAAATTTAAATTTTCTTTTAATCTAGATTAATAATTTTATAAAATTGGACATTCATTTTGGAAGGGAGGTAGTAACAAATAAAGAGAACAGCAGAAAACTAGACACATATCTTCAAACCGAAACTCATTGTAACTAGTTAAAGGCATAGTCCTCAAAACTCAAATCTCACATAAACATGATGTAATAATACACGTAAATCGTAACCCCAGTAATAATTTGAATCATGGACAAGAAAGACATTCTTTTGGGACGAAAAAAAAGAGAGACTAGAAGTACTAGAATCAATACCTCCAACATTGTTGATATCAACACTCCCAAGTAGCTGTTCCTTCCACCTTCTCAAGCTCTCATCATCCTGTAATGTTAATTAAAAAAAAAAAATCACCACCCTTATTACCAAATTATCCCTAACAAGTAGGAGTATTTTTCATGGAAATTAATTAAACTCAAGGAGTTGAAAATTAGGAGTAAATGGAAATGAAGACTACCTTGTCCTTCTCAAGCTGTTCTTTAAGAGTGCATTGTGGGCCCAGCTCAATTTTATGACCCTCCCCATCTTCATCCTCATCTTCAGTTGCATAGAAAGAACTCTCACTCTTAGTTATCTTATCATCATCTTCTCTTTCATCACCACTCTCTTGATACCCACTACTCTTTTCTCCCTCCTTATTATCCTCAAACCCCATGTTTGTGGAACTACTAGAAGCAGCTCCGACAGCCAAAGACATCAATTCAATAAACACAAAATACTAATATTCCACAAATTTAAACTCCCAAATACTCTCACAATTACCCGCCAATCAAGTGTGACAGTAATTCCACAAAAATAAAAAAATTAAAGAAACCCAGAAAGCATTCAACAAATTGCTTTCTGAAAAATGTGTGAATGGAAGAATCCTAGAAAGGTAACCGTTATCTTGCTTTGCCCCAAAGAAGACCCCACTAGCTTCAAAAGGGGGGGAGAAAGCAAGAACGAAAGAACAAAGAATTCAAGAAATTGAACAAGGAGGGCCCACAAAATAAAGAGACAAAAGAGGGTTTGGGTTGGTGAAATTGTGTAAAAAGATGAAATCTTTGTGAAAGTTTGGAGGAGGAAGATAGAGAAAACAGAGAGACTGTTGAGGTTTGAGGGGCGGTTATTAGGGAGAGGAATGGAAAAGTTCATGTGGTGATCCGAAACATTTTGGGAGTTTTGGGGTTTATGGGATTATTGAGCGGAGGCTAATTAATTATTTTTGACTCATTCTTTTGATTGTGGTTGAGTTTGTTCTCGAAATTCATATGAAAAGAGGCATTTACCAAATAATCCATCTAAATAAACAATACTACTTTTTAGGACAATTTATAATTTGTTTAACCATTTAGTCCCTATCTTAATAACTACACCCTTCCAACATTTTAATAAGTTCACCCTCCTATCATTTCACTAAATTCAATCTCTTTAACAATTTAATCTCTCTCCAACCACCCTCACCTTAGGTCACCCCCTCCCCATCTTCTCCGGTCAACACTTTCGGCAACCATCAACTCCAGCGACCAACTCCGGCGACTTTTTCCGGCAACATTTTTTTTTTTTTTTTTTTTTTTTTTTGCCGGCGACCTCTCCGGCGACCAAACAACTGAGAACTTAACTTATCAGTAAGTTCTCAGTTGTCAACTAAACTACTAAGAACACAATTAACTCCGGCGACTACCAACTCCGGCGACCAAATAACTGAGAACTTAACTTATCAGTAAGTTCTCAGTTGTCAACTAAACTACTAAGAACACAATTAACTCCGGCGACTACCAACTCCGGCGACCATCAACTCCGGTGACCAAACAACTGAGAACTTAACTTATCAGTAAGTTCTCAGTTGTCAACTAAACTACTAAGAACACAATTAACTCCGGCGACTATCAACTCCGGCGACCTCTCCGGCGACCAAACAACTGAGAACTTAACTTATCAGTAAGTTCTCAGTTGTCAACTAAACTATTAAGAACACAATTAACTCCGACGACTACCAACTCCGGCGGCCACCAACTCCGGCGACCTCTCCGGCGAACAAACAACTGAGAACTTAACTTATCAGTTAGTTCTCAGTTGTCAACTAAACTACTAAGAACACGATCAACTCCGGCGACCTCTCCGGTGACCAAACAACTGAGAACTTAACTTATCAGTAAGTTCTCAGTTGTCAACTTAACTACTATACTAAGAACACGATCAACTCCGGCGACCTCCTCGGCGATTACCAACTTCGGCGATCTCTCCGGCGATCAAACAACTGAGAACTTAACTTATCAGTTCAGTAAGTTCTCAGTTGTCAACTAAACTACTAAGAACATGATCAACTCCGGTGACCACCAACTCCGGCGACTAAACAAATGAGAACTTATCAGTAAGTTCTCATTTGTCAACTAAACTACTAAGAACCTATTTTTTTTTACTCAGATGACCTCTCCGACGATCGAACAACTGAGAACTTATCAGTAAGTTCTCAGTTGTCAACTAGACTACTAAAAACCTTATTTTTTTTGTTTTGTTGACCTCTCCGGCGACCAAACAACTGAAAACTTAACTTATCTGTAAGTTCTCAGTTGTCTCTACTAAGAACACGATCAACTCCAACGATCACCAACTATGGCGATCAAACAACTGAGAACTTATCAGTAAGTTCTCAATTGTCAACTAAACTACTAAAAACACAATCAATTTCGTCGACCAAATAACTGAGAACTTATCAGTAAGTTCTCAGTTGTCAACTCGAGAGCAAGAAGTGGGTATATATCCAAGAAAAAGAAGACACGTAATAAACCAATTCCTCAATGTCCACATCCCTGTAGAGTTCTTGTCTTTCCCATTTGAAATTTTGGATGGCAGTAAACATTTGAAAAATACTAATCACTGTAAAAAAAAAGAGTTACAGCTTTTGTTTCTCCTTTTAACTTTTACCAAAATCACCATCTCAAGTCATTGACTGAATTAAAAAATAAAATAAAAAATTGGGTACTCTTCTTCTGACTCCAAACATTATTTTAAGCAATAGTAATCCTAAACTATCTAGAATTAGGAAACAAACATAATAATATGAATAAGAAAAGAATACTATGTAGAATTATGTAGAATCTTCTTCTTTATTCTCTAACACATACATCTCTCTACTGAAACTTGGCTCTCTCAAAACCTCAAGTTAAGATCTCCAGTAAACACAGTCAATACACGCAGTAAATTTACACAATAAACACGTACGCTACAGTTACGCATACAACAGACAATTAATGCTCAACTGAGTATCAGTAATTCTACGGTATTTAAAGTTCTCTCCGGAGAAGTAGTACCGGCGAGAGAAAGCGGCGGCGTGCGGGGAACGAGATTGGCCACGAGGAGGGCTAGAGCTGGAATTGCCGGAGAAGAGGGCTAGAGCTGGGGTTTGTGTGGGGAAAGCATCGCCTGTGTGGAGAGGTCGTTGAAGTTATAGATTTGACCGGAAAAGAGAAGTGGTAGTTCATTGGAGAGAGAAGAGTCGCCGGTAGCTAGATTGAAGACAGGAAGAGCCACCGGAGGTCGGAGAGGGGAGGGTGGTCGGAGGAGAGGGAGGGGTCTCCGGAGTTGGGAAGGGAGTAGGGGTCACCGGAGATTAGAAGGAGTTCACCGGAAGTGGGGGAAGGGTTCGCCGGAGGAGGTGGCCGGAAATGGGGAGGGGTGACGGGAGAGATGAAGAGAGAGAGAGTGAGAGAAAGTGAGTGTGTGTATGTTTTGGGTGTGTTAAATTAATATGGTGGGAGTGTGATTAGTCATTTAAATTGTCAAGGGATTATTTGGTTAGATAAAATATTTTATTGGATTAGGAAGTACTCCCTCCGTCCCGGTTGAAGCGTCACTTTTTACCCAAAATGACGTCCCGTTTATAGCGTCATCCTTTCCTAAAAATGAAACTTTTATTAATATTTTATTATCCCATCCACTATTCCCTCCACTAATTCTCTCTCCTCTACACTCACAACACTTTTAAATTTCACTATTTCCTTCACTAATTCTCTCTCCTATTTTTAAATTACACTCACAACATTTTTTCTTTCCACACTTTTCCTTAATTTGCGCGCCACCCCTAAATGGGTGACGCTTCTACCGGGACGGAGGGAGTAAGTTGTAAATGTCTTTGGTTTAGAAAGTAAATTTGATATTATTCAGGGATTAGGAAGTAATTTTCTCATATGAAAACTAGTTATAAATTCGTGCTTTGCAAATATACAATTTAATTTAGAAAAATTGTTGTTTATATTTAAATTCCACAAAATCTTGGGTAGGGGTGTGCTCGGTCGGTATGGTTTGGCTCGGTATTAGGCTAAAATCGTTACCGAATAAAAAATATTCGGTTTCTAATTTTAATAAATCGCCACCACTCGATTTTAGCTCGGTTCGATGTAGTCGGTTTTCGGCTTCGGTAAGTGTCGGTTCGATAATATTCGGTCTTAAAACCAATCCACCAAAACAACACACACAATCAACCATGAGTCATATTTTGTAAAGCATAACCAGTAATTCAATTTCAAAGTCACTAGTTTTATATCAATTAAATATACGTAGAGAAACCATAAAAAAACATCCCAGCAAAAACACCAAATCTTGTAAATCTTTGAAGATAAGATTGCGAATTGAGATCAAGCGATGGGGGAGACGAATACGAATAGGCGTCAGGCTGGTTAAAGGATTTTTAATTTGGCTAATTGGCTAATTGGCCAAATTAAAGAATATGCAAGCGATGTGAGGTTAAAGGATATGACTAATTGGCTTTGACTTTGATAAGATTTACTAAATCTTGTAAATCTTGAAGATAATTTTTATTTATTTAATATATATGGAAATTGAATAGATGTAAAATTATAGTAAATATTATGAATATTTATTATTTAGAAGCATATCTGTACGGTTCGGTGTGAGTAATCGGTGTGAAATCATGTATCCCAAGCCGAACCGATAGATTCGATTTTTCAATATTTCAAAAACCGTACCTATCCAATTAACCGTTGATACGGTTTTTCGGCGTCGATTTTTTCAGTTTTATTCGATTTTTTCGGTTTTTCGGTTTTTCTGCTCACTCCTAATCTTGGGTGAAACGTGAGCGTAGAACGTGTTTTAAAATGTGCGCAGTGACATTTTTGTAAATAAGTAGAACTTTTTAATAGGCGCGGTGACATTTTTGTAAATAACTTGAACTTACGAAAAACGCACCAACACATTTTGACACTGTATGTATAAGGCAGTTTTTGAATACTACAAGAGACACTTTCCAACGCTACAATAGGCATGTATTTTTGAACTCACTTGAAACTTACGAAAATTCATCAGGCATTTTTTGATACTGTAGAAGGCAGTTTTCAATACTACAAAAGACACTTTTTGACACTATAACAGACATGTGTTTTTTAATTCACTTGACACTTTTCAATATTACAACATGCATTTTTCAATACTACAAGAGGCACTTTTCAATACTACAACAGACACTTTTTAACACTACAACATGCACTATTTTCAATAATATCACCGTTATTATTTAACATTACAACCGATTTAAATATTTTATTAGTGTTATTTTATAACAGACACTTTCTAATTTTGTAAGAGGCACTTTATAATAACAGAAAAGACACTTACGTAAAACAGGTTCTAGGATAGCTTATCCTAGAACTTGTTTTATACAAGAACGACTCTTTATATTCATATTTATATTTAATTGTTAATACGTATGTGGCGCTTTAAGTTTCAAACCCTTCTAAAAAATTACAATGTGACGTAGCCATAATTTTTTTTCGTTACAATCTATTTTAGTAAGATTGTCATATGCACTCATATTTAGTTACTAATACCACTTTTATTGTAAGAAGAATTAAAAAAAAATGAATGAAAGAAAGAAAGAAAGGAATATATATATTTATATAGGTGATGGATGTGATTTTACCCATCCAAAAGATATATTTTCAAGCTTATTTTTTGTTCAAACCTTGAGAATGTAATGTGTTTTGTTAGTATTTTGAAAGTTCAGGGGCTAAAATGCAAAATATTGAAAAAGGAGGGACCAAAGTGCAAAACGGGGAAAATCAAAGAGAATGACTTGTGCCTTGGAGAACGACTTGTGCCCTGGAAAACGACTTGTGCCTTGGAGAACGACTTGTGACACTGAGAACGAGTCGTGCGATGTGTGTTATTGCAGTCAGAACGACTTAAAGTAAAAGCACGACTCGTGCTTAACACCGGTCAATGACGTCACCTTGTCTCAGTTTATTTTAAAACTTTTTTTATTTTGATTTCTTTTCCTTATTGTATTAGGTAATTGGGAGAAATATAAATACTTTCTTTTAGAACATTATTAGGGTGACTTTTCCTTTGGAGAATTCAAAGACTAGCAAGAATTGAAGCATTTTATTTATCATCAAGATTCCAGATTTTATTATTTTTAATTCGATATTTGTGATTTCTATCATGAATATGCTTGGCTAATTTCATTGTTCATGGATTGGGTATAACGGTGTCAAAGTTTTATGCGAAAAATCTAATTTCAATTAATTTCTTGTTCTTTAAAGTTGTTCTTCATACTATTTAGGGTTTTTATTAGGTCATTAATGTGAGTAATAATTACCGGATTAAACTTTGTGGATTAGATTTAATCGGTTACGTAACTATATCGAGAAGATCTTGGTTCGTATATTCTTTATGCAATCTTAAATTATTGAGTAACGTAACTGAAAACTTAGTAATTAAGATTAGAAAGGTTGCAAATCGCACACCAAACCGTCTCAACTCTTAGGCTAGTGAATGAACCCTTGAAATTGATTGAATATCATCTTTTATTACTAGCATATTACTGCGACACTGTGAAATCTCAATCCATGAATTCTCTTTAATTTGGTAAACCCCATTTAATTACTTGTTTCTTTTTGTTACTTGCTTATTTCAATTATTGTCCTTAGTTGTTAAGTAAATTCAAGTCATAACCTAGCATTGGCTAAATAAGCTCGTTCTCACTCGATCTCTGGGGATTCGATCCTTGCTTGTTCATACTACTACAACGGTAGCTTGTACGCTTGCGAGGAATTTTAACTGAAAAAAATATTCATCAAGTTTTTGGCGCCATTGCCGGGGACTTGGGTGATTTGAACGAATTTATTTGGTCGGTGTATGCAAGGTCGGCGTTCGCAGGATCCCGAGTTGGTCCCGTTGAACGACGATATCGACAAGTTCGAAAGGGGCATTCCCCCTATTATTGAATCGCAGTCTGACTCTGACCATTCTACCATAGTGGTAGAGGATCCTGAGCTTAGTGAGTCAGACACTCCTTCCACCGAGGGAGAAGGGCAAGTACTTGAAATGGTAGACCAACAAGATAGACTCATGAACGAGTTTGTCAAACTGAAAGTGGACACATCGGTGTCATGCATAGTGTTGCCCCCTGAAGCTTTAAATTATGTGATTAAAGGGCAATTATTTCATCTTTTATCTAATTTTCATGGAATCGCTAGTGAGGATGCATTGAATTTTTTGTGGGATTACATGGTGACAGTGTCAGGATTCCCAGTGAGAGAGGGAGTAACACATGAACACTTGAGAATGAAGTGTTACCCTCATGTTTTGATTGGCTATTGTTACTCCCACCTAGGAGTATCACTACTTGGGAACAATTACATGATGCATTCTTGGGTAAATATTACCCACATTCTGCATTGGCTGCATATAGGGTAAAGATCATGGGTTTCAAGCAGGAATTTAATGAGCCTTTTCACGAGGCATGGGACAGGTTTAAAATGTTACAAATTCAGTGTCCCCATCATAATTTTCCCCAATCCATGTTGCATCAGACTTTTTATAGTGCTTTGTCCCCAGAATTCCAGAGAATGGTAGATAATGCAGCAAGGGGATATTTAGGGTCTAAAATTGTTCAGCACTGCCAAGAATTTTTTGAGATGTTAAGTGGAAACTCTCAACAAAAAGGGGACAGGGGAACATTGGGAGTGTGAATGAGGTAGGCATGAATAAAGAGATAGTTAATCAATTTGCCTTGTTAAATAAAAAATTTGATAAATTAGCATTGATGGCCTCTTCTTCTTCTAGTTCTTCTAATGTCTCTGCTGTTGATAAATTGGTATATGATAGTTGTGTTACTTGTGGTTCTAACTCTCACTCTCATGAAAGTTGTCCCACCACTAGTATACACAATTCTGAAACTGAGCAGGCACAGACAATGCAAGGATATGGTCAGAGGTTCCCCCAGAATAATTACCAATATGGGAACACATATAATCCAGGGGCCCCAAGACATCCAAATCTTGAATCGGGAGGCAATCAACAGCCAAATAAGTCTCTCCACACTCAGCCACCACAGGGACAGTTTGATAGGAGAAAAGAGCCCTAGTAAGTGGACATGGAGCAAATGTAGGCTGAAAACAATCAGTTGAGGGAGGAAAGTCAACAAGCTTCCAAGAACCATGAAGCTGCCCTTCAGAAGTTGGAGATTCAAATTGGGCAATTGTCAACTGCTTTACAAGCACACAAGCCCGGTACCTTCCCGAGTCAGGGTCATCAAGCCAAGGCCATCTTCACACTTAGAGGGGGTAAACAGGTAGATAATAAGGTACTTTCTCCTTCATCTTCTATCTCTATATCTCTTGTTTTGAATAATGAGGGGGTTCCTATTGTGGAAAGTGTTGTGGTTGATAATGTGGTGCTTAATGATTAGAGTACTACTGATTTGGGGGAAAATGTGATTGTTAATACTCCCACCCCAAGCCATATGTACCTCCTGTACCATTTCTTGGTAGGTTTTTAAGGAATAAACTGGATCACCAAATGAAGGAGTTGATTGAAATGTTTTCAAAAGTAAGTATCAACCTCCCACTTTTAAATGTGATAAAAAATGTTCCAGCTTATGTGAAGTTTTTCAAAGAACTAAACTCCAGGAAATTCAAGTATGGGAAGGATGAAAAGTTGTTGTTGGGAGAGAGTGCTAGTGTTGTGGCACAACACATTCTTCCACCAAAATTGAAGGACCCCGGGAGTTTCTTAATTTCCATTACTTTGGGGAACTCAAACAAGGTGAAGGCTATGTTAGACCTTGGCGCTAGCATTAACTTGTTGCCATACTATGTGTATCTTGAGATGGGTCTTCCTGAACTAAAAGCCACCATGATGCCTTACAACTCCCTGATCGGTCCATTAAAAAACCTTTGGGCATTGTGGATGACGTTTTGGTTCAGGTTGATTCTTTGATCATCCCTGTTGATTTTGTGGTACTTGAGATGCCAAGAAGTGAAGGAAGTAGCCGTGATTCACCCATATTAATTGGGAGACCTTTCATGGCGATGACCAACACTGTGATTAATGTGGGGAATGGCACTCTTTTTACGACTGTTGCAAAAGAGAAAATTGAAATATCGGTGTTTGATGTCATGCATAATTCCATTGATGATGATGAGTTATGTTTATATGTTGATGTGATAGAGGATTGTGTTCATGAGAATTTGTGGCATGTGAGTGATTGTGAGAAAATTGAGATGTTGTTGAATGACGATGAAAAATCTAGGGATAATGCGGGTTTTCACTTGTGTGCCATTGAGGACAAGGCCGACGATCTTCGTTCTTGTGATGACCCATATCACCCCGTAGGCCGATCCTACAAAGGGTCGGTATCCCCATTAAAATCTTTCCTTCCTCCACTACAACAAAAAAGGGCTTTGACAACGTTTTTTAAACGTTGTTAAAGACCTTTGACAACGTTTATCAAAACGTTGTGTCATCCACCGTTGTCTTAGGTCCCTGTTTAAGACAACGTTTTTTGAATGTTGTAAAAAAGGTCATTAAACGTTGTAACCAGGCTAATGACAACGTTTATAAAAACGTTGTAGTAAGTATATTGACAACGTTTTAATAAAACGTTGTAATAAGAAAATGACAACGTTTATAAAACGTTGTAAAACATAATAAGACAACGTTTATAAAACGTTGTCTAAATTCTTAAGACAACGTTTCTTTAAACGTTGTCTAAATATGTTTTACAACGTTTTATAAACGTTGTCATTTTCTTATTACAACGTTTTATTAAAACGTTGTCAATATGAATAATTAAAAAAAATAATTTCCCTCCATGTTTGACAACGTATTGTAAACGTTGTCTTAATGCTTTATACAACGTTTTAAAAACGTTGTTAAAGTGAAAAAAAAAATTATTCCCCCCCCCCAAATTCACATATGCCCCCTGCAATTTAGACACCTATAGTCATTTCATTAAAAGCACCCATTCAAGCACTGTTGAACTATAAAAATATGATACAATTGCAAACACGAACAAAGTTTAAGCACAATATACATTTATTACAAGAGATATAGCTAGACAACAACAAAAAAAAAAGTGTATCAGCACCATTCAAGCACTACTGCTGAACTAAAGTGAGTTTTTTATTCACAGTGGTAGCCAATGAGGGTCGAGGCTTCTTTGTTCAAGGAGATGGCAGCCACAACTAAATTGTGCAATAAGTCTGAATATGCACAAAAAAAAAGTGCATATTTGTACAAGAAACTTAGTCTTACTACATTTTCAACCAACTCACCATAATGCCCGGTCTGATCCGGCAAGATAACGATGTAATATGCTAAGTTAAGTTGTTGTTGTGCTTGACCATATCGTCCCTTGACCTTGAGAAGTTAAATCCAAAACCTGCAGATACATTTCCTTCAGCTTCAAAGAGATTGTATTTAAATGGAAAATGCAATATTTATTATGGGACAGAGGGAGTATGATGTAACTCATGTACTATAAAACTCAGGACTTGCACACGCCCCAGACCCGTCATTTAGGGTGATAAAGTCACACTTTTACGCTTTTTATAAATAATCAGAGGAGCGAACATTGCACCATGTCTTTACAAGAAGAACAATTGCAAGCAGCAATGTTCCTTGACATACACACTGGCTTTATATACGTTGAACATAAATTACGGTCAAACCATGACAAACATACACAGATAAAAAAGAATACGAGTCAACGACGAGGAAAGTTCATATGTCACCTTAAGCAACTTTTGCACCAACAACAAAGCTAGATGGGTTGATGGTAATGCTCTTAGTGCAATTATCAGTCTTGTAAATTCCCACTAGTCGGTCTGCCAACTCGAACATGTTGTTTCTCAGGCTGCAATTCATATGCAAAAGATCAGAAGTCGCTTATGCAATTAATTGAAGAATGTTGATATTTTATATTATTCTAAAATACAGCAAAATTACCTAATTATTATGAATTGGGCATCCTTTGTACGATCTTTTAGTAATGCAATAGACACATTTTTAAAATCTACAAGTAAAAAAAAAAACAGAATTATGAATTAAACAAGAATGCAAAGTTTAAGAAATAAGAATTGGTCGAAGGACAAAAAGTTTATAAACTCAGAATAATCTACCTAGAGCAGCATCGATCTCATCCATGACATAGAGTGGCGTGGGTTTGTAGTGGTGGAGTGCGAAAACAAGAGCTAATGAGCTGAGAGTCTGGGAAACAAAGTCATTGTAATATACAGTCAGCACTCAGCAGGGTTGGTTGGGGAAGAAGCAGAACAAAAAGAAAATCAGCAGTGCATTTCAGAAGGTACCTTTTCACCTCCTGACAAATTAGCAATATTCTTCCAACTCTTCTTTGGAGGTCTGTACATTGTAACCAAATAAGTTCATGAAAACAATACTTGTAAACCAATTTCATAGAAATATTATCAGAAAGAAGCTATTTGCCTTTTCTTTCTCCATTCATCGTATTGCTTCTTTGTATCATCGCGTTCTTGAGTTACCATATTAAGCTCTTCTACTCGTTCATTGTACAGGGATACTTTCTTTCGGTATCTGTCATTGATACAAATAAGAAAAAAGAATAGAAAACCCATAAAAATGAATGACCTTCAAATGAAAGGAAATGCATACTCGCAATTGAATCAAGATTTGGATTCATCTCCTTCAACGCTTCAAGCAAAGTGCCACACTTTCAAGGGACCTCTTAAGGTCGGACTCTTTTGCAAGAGACTCGTCTCCAAGTGTAGCATGAACAAAGACCATGTTATATCAGCAAATTAAAGTAAACCAACTACCAAATTGCTTCCAAGAGAGTTCAATAGAAATGTACAGGATTCTAAAGGTTTGCTTACCTGTTTTTCCAGCCCTCCAATGTCATTGTAGTCTTCAGTAGGAGGTTTTTATAGATCCATCAAATGTTTAAAATCTGCAATACCCGATATAGAATGAGCAAAAATTACAACTCCAATTCAGATGGATCTGACAGTGATAAAAGAAGCGAAGTAGTTTCCGATTACGATGACTCGAATTGTAGTTGCTTCAAGTGAAACACCACTATTCTGTGTGGAATTTTCGGTGTCCTTGGTACGAAATCGACGACCATTTATTATATAGGCAGAATATGAGAGTGCTTGCCTTCTAGGCCCATACGATAACCACTTTATTATTTCAGAAACTCCTACTTCGCCTGAGGCTATTTGGTCTTTAACCTGTATATTTATATTAGATAAATAACATATGTATTCACAATGTATAACCTAATAAAGTCCAAATAATATGTTAGAAACCTTTTTCGTAAACCAACTAGAGAAAGTGTCTGAATGCATCTTTGAAAGTTGTTCATCGGATATACCAGTATGTATTATCTTCAACTCTTCCATATGCATCCTAAAAATAAAGAAAGAGTGAAAAATATTCCTAAGAAATAAACTAGACAAATTTGCATTTAACTTAAACTTACACTTCATATGGTTCCACTTCTGCCGTATTAAACAACACATATCGATGACCATTTTGCATGTCTTCATTAGACAATGTAATATGCTCTCCTTTAGAAATTGGTCGTCCCTCAAATGTTTTCTCATCTTGATAATCCTCATTGCGTTTATGTGTTTCAAATAGTGCACAACTTTCCTTAATGTACTCACAACAAAATCCTATGGATTCTTCGGCAAGATAGCCTTCACATATGCATCCTTCAGGTCGTGCCGGATTTCTAACATATTCCTTGCCCGTCTTCATAAATCTGAATGGATTGGATATAAATTAGGGAGGAAAATATCTTTAAAGCCTATTATCAGATAATAAATGGATATGGAATACCTTTCAAACGAATACATCCAATGAAATTGATTTGATCCACAAAGACGATTTTCTCGAATTAAATGTATTGTCAAGTTAATCATAATATCGAAGAATGAAGGAGGTAAATATCTTTCAAGCATGCACAATGTCTCAATTATCTCCTGTTCTGCAGCTTCAATTTTTTCGACATCAACCACTCTTTGGCTTATATCATAGAAAAATGAACAGAAACGAAGTAATGCATTTCTTGGCCCTTTGGG
Source organism: Adenophora triphylla var. japonica (assembly GCA_022495995.1). Lineage (NCBI taxonomy): Eukaryota > Viridiplantae > Streptophyta > Magnoliopsida > Asterales > Campanulaceae > Adenophora > Adenophora triphylla. Next base: position 289,496 of record JAFEMH010001369.1, read on the forward strand.
TAAAAGTCCTCTCAATGCGACTGGCAATAACTGTTGCATCAATACATGGTAATCATGGGATTTGAGTCCAAGTATCTTGCCAGTCTGTGCAAAACTGTTCGCAATATTAGAGCTATACCCGTCGGGAACTTTCAAATTTCTTAGTCGCCAATAAAATGTCTCTATCTCAGAACTTGTTAAAGTACATTGGCCTGGTGGAAGGAGTATCTTATCATTCTCATCGAGCCTTGGGTGCAACTCTGGCCGAATTCCCATACTTTCTAAGTCTTTACGAGCAGCATGACCATCTTTTGATCTTCCTTTTATATCAAGCAAAGTGCAAAGTAAACTCTCACCACATTTTTTTTCTATGTGCATTAAATCCAAACAGTGACGTACCAACAAATCCTAAAAATAACATATATTATAAGTTATCAGCTAGCTATTAACTACTCCCTCCGTCCCATTCGAAAAGGCACTTTTGGTCAATAAGATATTTATAATTAGATTTGCATTAATGCTTGAGTCAAACAAAACTTGAATTGACCAAAAGTGACTTTTCGAGTTGGACGGAGGGAGTATATCATTATATTGAATTAACAGTAAAGCACAAAATTTGATTTTACCTCGTAATAGGGCAACTAAAAAAAATTGTTTTTTTCTTCCAATTCAGGACCTTAACTTTCATCTTTTTAATCTTCCTCTTCCTTTTCTTGTTTCTCTTACCTTTTGCCCTTCCTTGTCTCGGTTCTTCATCATTGCTCGTTTCATCCCATTTTCCAAAATCATTTTCAATCCCATTAACAACTTCTAAAATTTCAGAACCGGACAATATATGAGGTTTCCCCCTCTTCTCATGGGTTCCATCAAACCATTTCTTCTTCTTTCGGTAAGAATGATTGGATATAAGAAACCGTCGATGACCCATATACACACACTTGTGACTATGAGGTAGATATATTGAACAAGTATCAGCACCACAAATAGGACATGCCATCTTACCCTTAGTCATACACCCAGCTAGATTGCCATAAGCCGGAAAATCATTAATCGTCCACATGAGAATAACCCTCAGATTGAACATGCTCTTCTTAAATGCATCGTACACCTCAACCCCACTTATCCATAATTCTTTCAAATCTTCAATCAATGGCCTTAAATATACATCAATATCATTTCCTGGTTGCCTTGGACCAGGGATTACTAAAGTTAACATCATATTTTCTCTTTTCATGCAAAGCCAAGGGGGGAGGTTGTAATTAACAAGCATCACAGGCCAACAACTATGTGTAGAACTTAGATTACCGTAAGGATTAAATCCATCCGTGGCAAGTCCAAGTCTTAAATTTCGAGGATCGGATGAAAAAAGGCCATTTACTATCAATAGGCGCCACTGTGGCGAGTCAACGGGATGTCGCATTTTGTTATCATTGCTATGATGACTGCTATGCCACAATAATTGTTCAACTCTCCAATGATCTAAACATCCTTCTAAATCTGGGAATAATAGGAAAGTATCTCAACACCTTGGCCGGTACCCCTTTTAATTTTACGCTCATCTCCTTTTCCTACCACTTTCCACCTAGATTTCCCACACCTCGGGCAATTGTCTAGATCTGCCAGCTCTTTTCTAAATAGACAACAATCTTTAGGACATGCATGTATTTTTTCGTAACCCAAGTCAAAGGTCTTAAGTAATTTTTTTGCAGCATACGTGGAACTAGGAAGAACATTCTTTTGTGGCAACATGTGACCTAAGATTTTGAGAAGATCGGTAAATGCTTTGTCAGAAATAACGTTGATCGCTTTATGTTTGAAAAGCATAACTGTCGATGTTAGCTTTGTATAGTCACTGCCCATATACAAAGGAGTTTCTGCCTCTTCTAATAATTTTGAAAACCCCTCGTCTTCCATTGCTTCAGTATAATTTGGAATCGTTTCCTCGTTAACACGTGCATCTACGAACATCCTATATGTATCTGGTATATCATCGAGATCATGTGTCATTTTGGAGGAAGTGCTAGGACGTTCTTCCCCGTGAAAAATCCAAACATCGTATGTCTTATCCATGCCATGCATAACCAAGTGTGAGATTACATCATCACTAGTCTGGTAATCCAAATTTCTACATCGAGTACAAGGACATCGAATTTTAGAGGGATTTCCTAGACTCTCCAAACATACTGCTACAAAATTTCTTACTCCTTCCCTGTAAGCATCACTTGGCCTACAAACAAAATTACACATATTACATAGATGGCACAAGAAAGCTTGCAACTATCAAAACTACTATTTGAGCTTAGAGTGAAAACCTTGGTAGATTCACCCACGCTTTATCCATCGAATATGAATTATGAGTTCACCGAAAACACTACAAGAGTTAATACTATTAGAGTCCTGTTGAATAAAGATTACTCCCAATTACTATTAGTATATCAAGATGCAACACGACATCGCATGGCAGCTGACCTTTTTAACTGTTGAATAAAACATTACAATAAGCTTTAGAATGAGCTCAGTTGAACCAATTCTTTTAATTTCTCTAAACAATGAATCAGCTCAAACTTTCCCTAATCCACGGGATCCAAAAATTAGAATCCTATAGTCCATCTACCTATTTACATACAAACCCAGCCATAGAAATATAGAGAGAAGATAATGGCAAAAGTTGAGTTTTCAATATACAAACAATGATATATATACACATGGGTCTGTAGATAGATACATAATGACACTAATTCTAAGAGATATACAAAGACAACTAATACATGTAACCTAGATAAAGAACAGGAAGTGCATCAGACGCATGAAATGAATGAAGGAAATACATCAGTCAGTTGCATGAATGGAGCTATTGATTATGTACACAATGATGAGGGGTGTATTAGGCTCAGCAGAGTTGGGAAGAATAGAGAAGTCGGAAGAAGCCATGGATCGTGTGCTCTGATACCATATAGAGAGAAGATAATGGCAAAAAGTTGAGTTTTCAATATACAAACAATGATATATATACACATGGGTCTGTAGCTAGATACATAATGACACTAATTCTAATAGATATACAAAGACAACTAATACATGTAACCTAGATAAAGAACAGGAAATACATCAGTCAGTTGCATGAATGGAGCTATTGATTCTGTACACATTTATTGTTATCAAGAAATGTTATTCCAAACTAACAATCTTCATTTGAAGAGAAAATATGAAAGTCAAGATAAAGAGAAAGGAAACGTGAACAAGCATTAAGAGATTCAAACTTACCTCAAAAATAACCTCTCTCCATTAGGGCAAACTGAAACTTCTTCATCCTATTCCAGTTAATGTAGATCCTTGCAAAATAGAAATTTATTTACAAGAAGCAAATATTAGAAATTGGCACTGAAATTAAGAATAGTTGAAGGAGGATAAGATGAATGGAACCTTGTATTATTAATTGGTGACGCTGTGTGGCAATGGAAATCGATTTTGCCCCGCCGTCGATTGTAGTCCGCCGATTATCACCAGGTCCGACGAAGATTTTGCCCTAACCTTGCCGTCGATCGATGCCCTTAGCTAGAATAGGAAGAAATCGATTTGGGGTACAGGTAATTTTTGGGGATGGCTTTGAATTTCGCGGTATGTTTATGCGGCAAAAATGCCCGCTCTTCTTCTGTTTTTATTTTCTTTTTCTTTTTATTTATTTTTTTTTTTGAGGAAGATGACAACGTTTATAAAAAAACGTTGCCACTTTTTCACAACGTTTATTAAAAAACGTTGTCGTCTGTGCAACGTTTTTTAAATAAACGTTGTAAAAAGACCATTAAGACAACGTTTATTCAATAAACGTTTTTATAATGAATATACTACAACGTTTTTAGATAAAACGTTGTTAAACCCTGTCAATGACAACGTTTATTTAAAAACGTTGTTAACAAAAACGTTGTTAAAAGTCATTTTTCTTGTAGTGCTCTAAAGATGAAAAAGAAAAAGGCCAAAAAGAAGGCCCCTAAAATCCCTTGAGCTCCACCCGAGTTTATAAAGAATGGTACATACATGTGGAAGGTTATGGGCGTTTGTGCCCGTGAATGTGCAAGGTGGACCAAGGGAAGAAAGGATAAGGCCGAAGAGAATGTGGCCACCTCTAATCCCCATTGAAATGGGAATTCGGTCGAGCTAACGACCTTAACCAAATGCGTTTATTGGGAGGCAACCCGAGTAGGTATATTTTATTTGCTTTATTTATTTTTGTTGTGTCATATCATCCTTTTAACCCAAAGACATGTTTTAGTTCTCTTCGCTATGAGAACAAAGCATGTTTTGAATTTGGGGATAGATATCTCTCCGAGTGTGTGGTTTTATAGGGGAGTGTATATAGTGTCACCTCCAAAAAATAGAAAAATTTAAAATTTTTGTTCTTTTCATATTTTGGGTTATTGGCAAGAGTCCAGGATGATTTGAGAGCGCTTTAATTTTAAAAATCTTGAGTGTTATTATCAATATGGGGTTATAATTGCATTGAAATATGTAAAGTATTAATATTCAACCTTTCACTTCCATGCTACATTTCTTGATCATTGTTACCAATTTAGGAGACCTTTATAGGATCACTTTGGAATTCTCGGAGTCCCTAGAACATGTTTGCATGACTGTCAATAACACATCAATTAGGCTATTCGGAAAGTGATATTTGGCTATTTTCTTTGAACCCAATTTGTGAGCCTTTAACTTTCTCGTTACTTTAAAAGTTTCTGCTAGAACCCCTTTTGAGCTTTAAAAAGAATGGAATCTCTCACAAAGTGAAAGGTTATTTTAGACCACCATTCACCTTCATTTGTACCCTCATTATCCTTCCCTTTTAACTTATACACTATTTTTTCACATTTTCAAGAAAGTGAAACTATGGAATGAATGGTAATTGTGGGTGATGTGTGAAAAATTAAGGGTGGAAAGTGGTCATGAAAAGAAAGAAAAGGGTCATGAATATATTGAAAAGAGTGGCTTGAGCAATATATTGAATGCATATTTTTCATAATATATATGTGCAAAGAAAAAAATGAAAAGAAAAGTTGAAAAAGTCTTGCCCTCTCTAATGTTGAAGTGGAAAGTGACCAAAGAAAAGAAAGGTGATCAATACCAAGTGTGAAAGTATACAAAATTATAAGTTTGGGGGTTGAATCAATGGGTTGACATGGAGCGGAGTGATAAATTTAAAGTGAGGATGGATGATGAAAACTTCCTAGTTTCACTACTTGACTTCTTATGTCCTTATCTTCTTGTGTAACCGTGAATCTAGCCCGCGATTTTCGTGATACATTACAAGCCATAAAGCCATATTTGATCCCTAAACAATAGCGGGGTTGACAGTTTTGTTTAAATATTCATATGAGTGGCCTTGTGTAGAAATTTATCTTATTATCATTGATTTAGATTATGACACAAGTGACCCTATAAAATATCTTATTTTGGTAAGCAATGATCTCCCTTATTTCATTCATCTTTCATTATGTGGTGGAGAATCGTAAGTTAGATACATCCATGTAAATATAATCTCATGTTCATGATAATGTTTGTAGATTATGTGTGTTGTAAAGATCTGAGACTTGTTGTGCCAACAGCTTATTATATGAATTGAGCAATCCTAAAAACATTTTATTTGTTTTAGTTAGTTAGTTAATTTTTATTTTGTTTTTTTGTTTTGTTTTACTCGAGGACGAGCAAAAGATAAGTTTGGGGGTATTTGATGGATGTGGTTTTACCCATCCAAAAGATATGTTTCCAAGCTTATTTTCTGTTCAAACCTTGGGAATTTAATGTGTTTTGTTAGTGTTTTGAAAGTTCAGGGGCTAAAATGTAAAATATTAAAAAATGAGGATCAAAGTACAAAAGAGGAAAGTCCAGGAACCAAAGTGCAAAACAGGAATCAAAGAGAATGACTTGTGCCCTGGAGAACGACTTGTGACCCTGAGAACGACATGTGTTATTGCAGTCAGAACGACTTAAAGTAAAAGCACGACTGTAGACACCTCATTCTGAACCAATAATTACATGATTACACTACTCATCGTCTCTCTCCGGTCATCCAATCACAGTTGAATTCTGAAACCTTCCTTGAGTCTTCTAATCTTGGTGACCAAGTCATCCATCCACCTCTTAAATCCCTATAAATACCTGATGGCTTTCAGTATTTCAGAGGTCCCCAATCGAAAACACACAACACACACAATTTGTTGGTTTCTCTCCTTGAAAGATTCCTCCAAATCACTCACAAACAACTCCTAAATTCGTCCATCAACCACGTTGATTGACGAACATCAAGGCTCAAGCCTAAAATCGAGGCGAAGCTCTGCCCGAATCACTTCTCGACTAAGAAGACATCTTAAAACCTCGTTCTAAATCAATTACTTTCCAAACACTAGGTAAACTCCTATACTTTTATTTCTTCTTCTTAACCTCTATATTGGCTTTTAGAGTAGTGTAATCCAATCAAAAGGATTAGCCTAGAGTCCCTTCAATCCATGGAGGCGATCTCGAAGCATACAATCCGACATTCCTAATCAAGAAATTGATTAGGGTTTTCTTGTTCTTTTATTTAATTTTTTATTGAAAAGATTGATAATACTCAATTGGCAAGATCGATCTTCGAATTGGGTGGAATGGGTGCTCCTTGACCTTCCCATTCCATAACTTAACCCCCGAACCCTCAAATCTCTTTAAAATCAAAAAGGTTTTTCTTATTGTTTTCCTAAATAAATAATAAGTGGCGACTCTGTTGATTGAATAAAATCGAACGCTACAGTTTTGGCGACTCCGCTGGGGAAATTAATTAAGAGGGTTAGACTTGCGTTACAATTGAGTATTATCAATTTTTTTAATTTAAAAAAAAATTGATTTTTCTAGATTTTTTCGGATTTTTTTGGATTTTTTTGTACTGTTTTCATCAAAAAAAAAAAAATTAACTGACTGACTGCTTGTCCTGCGCGGGACAAGGTAGTCCCGCGCAAAACAATGTTACGGCATTTCAAAAGAAAAAAAAAGGACTTGATTTTGCTGACTTTTCTCTAAAAGGTTGACATCACACAAAACAAACTTGGCAAGTCAACTTTTCCTTAAAAAGTTTGACTCTATCCATTAAAAACAAAAAAACAAAAAAACAAAAAAAAATCAAAAAAAAAAAAAAAACCTTACAGAAAAGTTTTAAAAATTCAGAAAAGGCAAAATAAATTATTATTTCGATTTTGCTTGTATTAACTTTATTTTGCAGGATATAATAATTTTAATTACTTAAGCTATATACTTGCGTGAGATTGGATTTATTTTAATTTTTTACCGGTCATCGGTTGACTCGGGCTTTGTAATTAATTAATTTATTCTTTCTCTCTCTCTCTCCTTATGTGGAACTACGACGGCCTGAGTCTTCCTAATTTGGGAGAAACGTAGGCAACCACTTGGTGCGGCCATTATCTCTTTTTCTTTTAGTTTTCAAAAAAAAACTTTCTATTTTCTCTATCACCTAGATTGACTCTCATACATGCGCACTCATATTATATTTGTCATTGCACTACATACCCTGATTAAACCCGGGACCCACACTAAGGACGGATGACGGTAACCACCTAGTCGCCGGTCTCTTCGAAGTTGGATCATCCCACTCCGCGTATTCAATCCACCTAGATTGTCAATTCGCGGGGAGCCTAGCCTTCGAGCCCTGCATCGCCACATATCATGTAGATTGACTCTTTAAGACACTCCGTGACCGGTCGGTTTGATCTTGGAGACCTTGTATTCCCTTATCAAGATCTTGTTTTGTGCAATAATCCATGAAAAATAAATAAAAAAATTGTCGCTTCGGAATTGTCCCTTCGGAAATGTCCCTATAATTGTCCCTTCGGAATTGCCCCTAAAAAGAGAAAAAATTCTCACCAAACTCATTGCACAAAACTTGATGTTACTTGGGATGACTTTGACCCCTAGGTCCTTAGGTTTGGTTTTTGAATGCTAGAAACCCCCAAAGTGGACTTTTCGTCCAGCCAAAATTAGGATTAAAATTAGAAAATTGTGATTTCCCGTGGTGTTGTATTGCACGAGACTGCTTGTCCCGTGCGAGACAAGTGTTCGGTCTTTTCATTTTTTGGTCAAAACCTTCAATCCTTCAAAGCCTTCATACAACCCTAAAAAAATAAAAACACCCATCCACCCTTGTATTCTTATTCAACATATACAGTCTCTAAAATAAAAAGACAACTAATCATAGGCATGACTGCAATTGACGTATAGTATTCTTTTTTTTCTCAATTTTGTTTGTTCGTGTATCTGTAGAATTTTTTATAGATATGTTTGGAGGAATTTACCTTTGTTCTTGGCTCTCAAAGTTGTTGCTTCTTGGTTATGTTTCCCTTTTGTTCTTTTCTTTCTACTTAATTTACAACAATGACAAAAAAAACTTACATTCGCCCATGAGTATTTTTCCATTCGAAGATATAGTGAGGAGTTATGAGTGGGTAGGAGAGAGAAAATGAGATAGAAAATAGTAAGGCGATAGTCGTTATAAGTATTAAAAGTGATGATGCCAAAATCGTCAAAACAGCCCCAATCCAAGCGTTGAATGCTCCGGCGATTGCAAGGCCTGAAAATAAGAGAAAACACGTAAACTAAGCCGGGGCGGATCCGGCTAAAGGCCCTCCGGCGTGAGAGTAAGTTCACGGTTGATATTAGAGAAATCAAATTGACAGAGTTTCTCCAATGTAAAAAGTAACGTACCGAATAATGAGCCATAGGGCTTGTATTTATAGGAATGGATAGATAGAATCCATGTTGGAATGAACTTGTCAAGAGATAAGATATAATTCTACTAGAATTATATACATTAAGAAGTCATTGTTTGACTTGAATTGATGTTGATAAGTATAATCTGATTGGATCATGGTACGTATAATCCTTGTTGAATAAGGATTGTAAGCGCTAGCCGGAGCAGCTAGGAAGGCAAATGTTTTTCCTCGGCCTTTGGCAAATAGGCCGAGGTAAATGATTACGCTCCCTCGTCATTTGGAGATTGGGCGAGTACGGAGATATGCCGAGGTAAATGATTTAGTTTCCTCGTCATGTTGGGAGAATGCCGAGGTAAGAACTTTAGTTTCCTCGTCTCTTGCTGCGTACCGGCCCAAACATGTTGTTATAAGGCTGAGATAAACGCTCCTTGTCATATGGAGGAAGACTCCACTCGGCCCTGATACTTGGTTACTTAGATAATATTCATGGCCCAATTCAATTAGGCCCAGCTTGAGCAAACCCATATTCGTATTCTCGGTTTATACTGTTCAGTGGCCCCCGACTTTCTAGCTCGGATTAGGACGATTAGAAAGTCATCTCGTCCTCGTCATATGGATGGAATACGAACGGTTTTGACACGTGTCCTCGGCGTCGCTTCATATAACTGACGGTTGCCATTGCAGGGCCCCCAGTCTTGTCACGCCTTGAAACCGTCAATTCGCATTTAATTCTTGGGGCGCCCGACCCGGAATGTTTACATTACCCATGGGTTTAACCCGATTGAGGGGTATAAAAAGCAAAAACCCTTTCATTTTAAACCTTTACGAACTCAAATCAGTCGAACTAAGGGCAAGGTTTAGGCGAAGAACATTCAGGCGAACACAGCAATCATCCTTTCCAGATTCCGGCGAACTTTTTCCGGCGACGTTGCTTTCTTTCGCGTTTCAAAGCACTTTTCACGAACTCAGGTATGGATTTTCTCTTTTTCACCAATTCTGCTCCTGTTTTAGCGTCTTCTAGGGTTGTTAGAAGAACTCATACGTGAATCAAGAATCATGAACTGCCATTGTTGAAGATTCAAGCTTTTCTTCATGAATTTTTGTTCCCAATTATCCCGATTTCATGTTTGTGATTTTCTTTGCATTTTGTTAAACTTCTTCGAATATTGAATGAACTCCCCCTTTACTCTTTGATTCCCCTTAGAAATGGCTCGATCTTGGGACCATTCTCCCGATTCCGTTATGGATATCATCTTGGAAATTTGAGGGTCTATCGTAGAGAGAGAGAGGTCCATGGTTGATGCTCACTCTGGATGATGTAAGCAAGCGGTTAAGAGGTTATGGTCAAACTCGTCTATTCCTCCAATACCACGACTCCACAAGAATAGATAGGATTGAGTCGGTTCACCCAACATTATAGTTTTTGAGGATAGAGTGAGATGATGGAACACATCGATCTGTTCTACCCGGCCTCGATCGCGAAATGCGTGAGCGCTGAGAGGTACGGCTCCCTCCTCGGCCTTATTAAATGACGAGGAGGGAATCTCCCTTCCCCATCCTAAATCGGTCATGGACGAGGTCACTAATTTTGTATCCTCGTCTTTATGCGAGATATGACGGGAAGAGAAGGAGAACCCTCCTCGTCTACTCGAGATAGTTGATGCTTTCATGGATGAAGCACAAGCGATGGCCGTTTGGCCCGAAGAAGAGGAGGCCGAGGACGAGGAGGCCAAGGATTAGGACAAAGGCAAGAGAGGACCCCAAGAGCCGGGGATCCCATCTTTGGAAAAGCTATACTCTAAGTATGGGGTAGACAAAGCCGAGTACAGGCTAACTTATATGGGCCACATGGAGCTGAAGACAAAGAAGGAAGAGGATGACTTCTACTATAACCAGGACTTTGTCCACTTCTACTTCAAATAATTCCAACAAGGACTTCGTCTTCCTTGGATCCTTTCATCTGCGAATTTACGGGCGACGTGAGGGCGGTGCGCGGCCATGCTAGGAGCCAATGGTACCCGGGTCCTTGTCAGCTTCATCATCCTTTGCCGTAGCTTAGGGTATGAGCTAACCATGGGAGCCTTTAGGAATTTCTACCATGTCCAATTTGTCAAGGAGAGCTGGCTCCTCGTCATCAAGAGTGCGTCCAAGAAACCAAAGTTGCTCCTCCCAATGTCTAGCAAAGTTGCTGGTTGGGATAACCACGTTATTAGGGTGGAGAGCCGCCAAGGATGGGAGTTCCAGTCTCCTTGTAAAGGTCCAACTTCTTCGTTCCCCGTCCAACAATATGAATGGACCAAGGACTTGATCAAACGCCTGGAAGAATTTGCCGAGGTGGGAGTCCTCGATTGGTCAGTGATTGAGTCCTCGGACCATTACTACATTCAAGCGGGTTTAATGCCGGGGAAAAAGGATGGGGTATCTCCCCTTGTCACCGTAAAGAGGAGACGCTTCAATGACCGGACCATTCACCCCGGTTTAGTTTTCCATGAGGACCGCATTACATGCAAGACCGAACGTCCGGGACCAATGTTTGAAAGTCGACATAGTTGGATGTAAATATTTCTTTTTTACTTGGTATTTTTCAAATGCTTGTTACCTCTGCCCGTATTTAACTCTTTCCTCGTCCTTGCAGATCTCACCGCCGAGGAAGAAGAAGCTATAGCCATGGAGAGACTTAGTCCCCAAGAGCTAGTGAAGAGGAAGAGGAGGGCGAGCAAGAAGGCCGCCTTGACGAAAGGAGGGAGGATGCTAATGCACGTAACCTCGTCCTCAATGTTCGTAATGACCAACCCCTTCCCCTTAAATTGCACGGGAAGTGAATGCCGAGGAACCGGCGGGCGACAATCAAACCAACCCATCAAGCTGCAGAGGGGCATAGCCTCCATGTTGATGCCGAGGAAGAGGCGGCCGAGGAAGCTAGCCTCGTCCGAAGGAGGTCGGGCTCAAGGACTCCAAGCGCTAGCGTCCAGGAGCCGGCGGCCAAACGGGCAAGCGTCGGTGCGGCCCCAATGTTGATGCTCCCCCTCCCTTGACCGTTCAATCCATCAAGATCGGTGAGGAGGCAGACGAGCTGGCCAAGAGTATGTCCCTCGGCATTCCCGTCTTAGGGGACTCCCCCTGTTGGCAAGGAGGGACCCTTGGTGAGATTGGGCCGAGCTCCTATTCAAAGGGCTATGGATGAGGATGCCTACGAGGCATTACGTAAAGAGGCTCCCAACGAGGACACCTTGCTCGCCATAAGGGACTCTTGATCGCCGAGGTAAATGTTAATCCCTTTACGGGTCATTATCTTTGATCTTGGTTTTGCCTTTCTAATAATGATTTATCTTTCGGTTGGCCTCTGTCACACGACGGCATACGAGAATGTTCTGGCCAAGAAGAAGACGAGGCGTCTGAATGAGGCCAAGGCCGCTCAAGCAAAGAGCGAAAAAGACAAGTCTTCCTTGGCTAAGCTTTTAGAGGCCAAGGATGCTGAGCTTGCGGCGGCCAAGGCCAAGGTTGAGGCTGAGGTAAAAGGGCCGAGGAAGAAAAGGCAAAAGCCGAGGAACATCTCCGGCTCAAAAATGAAGAGCTTGCCCGAGGCAAAGGCGATAAGGCCGAGCTTCGGACCAAGGCCGATGAAGGCGAGGCCAAGTGCCGGGGGTGGAAGCTACCCTCCCGGCTAGGGAGGAAGAGGCCGTAGCTCGGTTCAAGGAGAGCTCGGCTTTCAAGGAAGCGATGATGGCCGGCTCGGCCTTGAGAGAGGCCGTGGACGAGCAAACGGCCACCATGTTTGAAGATGGCTATCTCCACTTGGCCGGAGCATTTTGGTGATCCTTCCACCGGTCTGGACATCAACAAGATTGCCCGGCTAATTTGCGGGGATCAATATGCCGAGGAAGTCGGGGCTCTCCATCACTTGGTCCCTTATTCGAAAGCAACTTGGAGGCGATGGGCGCGAGGATGCCCATGCTTGCGAGGAAGTGTGGAAGCCGCCACTGTTGTCCCCGGCAATATTAAAGACCTGGTGGAGCGATCCAAGACACCGAAGAGCACGAGGACATAGAGGCCGAGGTGGAAGGAGGGACCGAGGAAAATAATGCCTCCACTAATCAAACGGTCCTTCCTCCCCGGCACTATCATGAAGAGGCTGGACAAGCCTTTTGATGACGTGCACCAATCTTAGGATAGCTTTTTCCTTTGTTTTTGTAATAGATAGTAGGACTTTTGTAATGTTTTGAATATTAATGAAAATCCTTTTGTCATGATTCGTGTTATTTCCATTGCTCATATTCTTGTATGCTAGGCCGAGGCACTAGACTTAAGAAGCCAAGATCGAGGAAGGTTCCTTGCTCCCGGATGTTGGGCAAAGTGGTTAGGCAGGAAATACTCCTCGGCTTTAACTATGCTCTTTAGTTTTTAGGCCGAGGAGGGTCTCCTTGGGCGTAAAGTGTTGTAATCTGAATCGAGTAGATTCATGGTAGGAGGTTTATCAAGCCATTAGGCCGAGGAAAGTCCTCGATCTTGAGTTTGTTAGTCTCCTAAGTCAAGGTGGACCCTTGGCCCGGAAGTGTTGTAAGCCATCGTGCCGAGGAGGTTCCTTGGTCCTGGCTGCTTGGTATCCTGAGTCAAGGTGGACCCTTGACAGGATGTGTTGTAAGCCATCAGGCCAAGGTGGTCCCTTGGTCTTGGCTGTGTTAAGCCATCAGGCCAAGGAAAATCCTTGGTCTTGGCAGTTGTGTAAGCCGTCGAGCCGAGGGGACCACTTGGTCTTGGGCTGATAAGCCATCAGGCCAAGGAAGATCCTTGGTCTTGGCTATTGGTAAGCCATCAGGCCAAGGAAGATCCTTGGTCTTGGCTATTGGTAAGCCATCAGGCCAAGGAGGATCCTTGGTCTTGGCAGTTGTTAAGCCATCAGGCCAAGGTGGTCCCTTGGTCTTGGGCTGTGCTCCATCGAGGCCAAGGAGGATCCTTGGTCTTGGGCATTGTGTATCGGAGAGTCGGAAGTAATGTCCTCATCTTAGGTCTTTGGGGTGAAGAGGCGATAGTTGCTTTGCATGTTGGAAGAAAGCTGCTTTCGTAGAGCGAAATGCGATTACATAGAAGCTGCAATCCTATCAACTAAAAAGACAAAAGAAAACAAAAGACCGAAAATAAAAGACAGAAAATAAAGAGCTAATCTATTGCAAAATAAACTAGACTAGTGATAATATTTTCTAAGGTTGTCGGAATGCCATGGATGCTTGAGATCCTTCCCCTCCTTGGTCCTCAATCTGTAGGTCCCTTCTCGGATGACTTGAGTGATGATATAGGGACCTTCCCAATTTGGGAGAGCTTGTTACGTTACGCCTTCCGACCAGTGGCTTCGATCTTTCTAAGTACCCAATCGCCAACTTGGAATACTCTTTTGATGACCCTCTTGTCATGATATGCCTTGGTCCTTTGCTTGTAATTCACCATCCTCATCTGCGCAGCTAGTCGTTTTTCATCTATCAGGTCCAGGTCTAGGAGCCTATTGACCTTGTTGACTTGCTCATCATAATGGGAGTTCCTTACTGTAGGGATGGCCATCTCTGCTGGTGCCATAGCCTCAGAACCGAAGGTTAGTGCGAATGGGGTTTCCCCGGTTGGCCCCCGGGTGGTTGTGCGAACAGCCCATAAAGCTAGGGAAGTTCGTCCCAACCATCTACCCTCGCGACCTTCGAGATTCTTGGTGAGGGCGGTTAGGACCAGTTTGTTGGCGGCTTACGCTTGACCAGTTGCCTTGAGGGTACGCTGGCGAAGATTTTGCATGGCGTACTTTGACTCTCCCCAGTGCATTTGTAAATGCCGTGGAGAATTGGAGTCCATAGTCGAGAAACAATTGTATGCGGAAGGCGAATCTGCACCGGATGTTGTCATGAACAAAGTTGATCGCGGTCTCTTCCGTTATCTTGGCCAATGCCTTGGCTTCTATCCACTTGGAGAAGTAATCAACGGCTACTATCACGTACTTGCAATTACCACGGGCGGGTGGGAAGGGTCCCAATGAGGTCGATCCCCCACATATCAAATGGCCACGTAGGTATTACAGTGTTTGCTCGATTGCGAGTAGTCTTGGAATGTCGAGAGAACCTTTGGCATTTGTCACATTTTCGAACATAGGCATGCGCGTCTTCCCTTAGGTTTGGCCGGTAGTAACCTAGCGATATGATTTTGTCAGCTACGGTTCTGGCCCCCGGGTGTCCGCCGCAAATATCTTCATGTACTTACGCCGGAGGTTCTCGGTTTCCTTGGGATAGACACACCTTAGCGGGGGCTTCGTGAAAGATCTTCGGTAGAGGACTCCGTTCATCACCACGAATCTTGGAGACCTCTTCTTGATAAGCTTGGCTCGAGCCTCATCTTACGGGAGTTTCTCCTTCTCAATGTATTCGATGTAGTCATCGATCCGACATCTCTCTTCCTCGTCCCGAAGCATGACTTGTAATCTTTCGTACGCGGGTTCCTCGGCATAAACTACATATGGGTTGGTCTGCGAAGGAGACACGTCCATGGTGGCTAGTTTGGAGAGAACGTCTGCGACTTGGTTGTCTTCCCTTCCTATCTGCTTGAGCTCGAAAAATTCCATTTTCTTCGTCATATCCAGGACCAGGTCTCTATACTTGGCAAGGGTGACATCTTGAGTGTTATATTCTCCCTTTATTTGTTTGACAACAAGTGAGAGTCACGAAAGCGGCCACCTTAGTTGCTCCATAGAAGGAGGCCAACTCAATGCCAAATATGAGAGCCTCGTATTCGGCTTGGTTGTTAGAGGCGAGGAAACTTGAAGCGGATGGCATCTTGTATAGTATACTCTCCTTACGGGCTTGCTAGTACAACTCCGGCTCCACTTCTTTCCTTGGTAGGCGATCCGTCCGTATACGAGGATCCAACGGTTGGATGGGAGTTCAATGGGAGAGTCTTTTTCCTCAGGCGCGTTTTGCTTCGGGAGGTGGGGAGATGCTTTCGCCCCATAAAGGCGGTCTCGACCATGAAGTCAACCAAAGGCTGTGCTAAGAGGGTCTTCCTTGGTTGGTAGGTGATATCAAACTCCGTTAGAGCGATTGACCAATTAAGTAGGACGTCCGAGCCGTCCAACTTATGAAGGATTTTCTTCAATGGTTCGTTGGTGTAGACGGTGATAGGGTGTGCGAGAAAAATATGCACGCGGCTTCCTTGAAGCAATGACTAGTGCGTATGCTATCTTCTCCACATTGAAATATCTGCTTTCTACATCGGACGGTGCCTTTGAGACATAGTAGACGGGCTTGAATTCCTTCATCCTTTCGAACTAAGGCAGTGCGACGGCATGATCGGTGGCGGCTAGGAAGACGTATAGCATCTCACTTTGGTAGTCGGAGGCGCTAAGCAAGGGAGGGGAACCCAAGTACTCCTTCAACCAGGAGGAATGCTTCCGAGCATTCGGGAGTCCCGGGGAGAAGCTCTTGGTCCCCTTCAATACCTTGAAGAAAGGCAGTGACTTTTCGGCGGATTTGGCGATGAATCTTCCAAGGGCCGCAATTCTTCCATTAAGTCTTTGGACCTCCTTGATGTTGGTAGGTTCCTTCATGTCAACTAGCGCCTTGATTTTCTCTGGGTTTGCTTCAATCCCCCTTTGGGAAACCATGAAGCCTAGGAATTTCCTGCGGTAACTCCGAACACGCACTTGCTTGGATTCGACTTCATGTTGTTTGCTCGGAGGTTGTGAATGGTCTCTTCTAGGTCAAGAACGTGGCTGCCTTCCTTGGTCTTTATAACCATATCATCAATATAAGCTTCCATGTTTCTACCTATCTGACTTGCAAAAACTTGATTTACCATTCGTTGGTAAGTGGCACCAGCATTTTTGAGCCCAAAAGGCATCATGATGTAGCGAAATTCCCCACGGGTGTTTGGAAGGCGTCTTCTCGATGTCCTCTTTCGCCATTTTTATCTCGATGATAGCCGAGTAGGCATCTAAGAAGCCGAGAGTTTGGTGTCCGTAAATGGAGTCAACCAACTTGTCGATTCTGGGAGAGGATAGCTGTCCTTAGGGGCAGGCTTTGTTTAGATCAAGAAAGCTCTATGCACATACGCCATTTCCCATTTTGC
This sequence comes from Adenophora triphylla var. japonica, assembly GCA_022495995.1. Lineage (NCBI taxonomy): Eukaryota > Viridiplantae > Streptophyta > Magnoliopsida > Asterales > Campanulaceae > Adenophora > Adenophora triphylla. The sequence goes on from JAFEMH010001369.1 coordinate 306,316, forward strand.
TTCTTCACCATAACGACATTAGCCAACCAAACGGGGTATTTGACTTCGCGAATTATTCCGGCGCTGAGTAACTTCTGCACCTCTTCTTTTATAGCTTCCTCCTTGTCCCTTGCAAAATTTCTCCTCGTCTGGGAGATGGTCTTCGCTAAAGGATCAACTTCTAAGCGGTGGAGGGCTACTTCTTCATTGATCCCCCTCATGTCTTCGACTCTCCAAGCAAAGACGTCGAGACTGTTTTTCAAGAGGGATATGATTCTTTCTTTCTCTTCCTGTGATAGCTGGCCTCCTAGCTTGATTTTTTGTTCAGGATAGTCCGGATTAATGACTACCTCTTCTAGCTCATCTACAGGCTTCATTTCTGGTCCGTCTCGAAATTCCAGGGATTCGATGATGATCTCTCTGACTCTCCTTCCTTCATTGTCGTTTACATTGAGGCCTTCTTCCTCCATAAGTTTATCAATGTCTGGAAGATCGTTCTTCCCCGAGTCATGGTTGGCCCCCGAGTTCTGGTCATTGACGAGAATGGGGTCTTCCTCGGAGATGGGTAGAACTATGCCTTGGTCATCCACAGTTTCTAGGACCATAGGCTGTCCTTCCAGTGTGGGTAGAGTTACGCCTTGGTCATCCACAATTTCTAGGACCATAGGAAGCTTTCCCATACTTCACGGATATAGCTCATTCTAGAGCTAGTTTCGGTGGTCTTCTGTGATTTGGAGATCTTGATGTTCTCCTCGGGCGTATCTATCTCCACGCTTTTTGACTTTTTCCGGCTCTTGACAACATGTTCCAAGAAATCTTTGGGGGTTGCCCTCACGCATCCAATGCCAGCACGAGTGGGAAATTTAACTCGCTGGTGAGGAAGGGAGGCCACCATCCCAAGTTTGGCTTGACTTGGAATGCCTATAATCGCATGATAGTCACTAGTCAAGTCCATGACTATAAAAGTGACAGTAGCTTTGGCTCGGAAGGGATGATCGCCGACTTCGAGTTCTAGTTCTACGGTTCCCTTTGCTCCAACCTTATGGTTGGTGAATCCTTCAAGCCTTCCATGATATGGTTCTAGCACAGTGTCTTTCAACCCCATTTGTTGGAAGGCTGAATAGTATAGGATATCACGGGAGGCCCCGTGTCAACAAGAAGTCTTTCGGATTCAACATTGTCAATTCGACCCTTGATGACCAAGTGGCCGCTCACGAGCCGCTCGACTTCCCGCCAACTCATTCGGAGAAAAACTAATGACTTCTTCCGCTTTATGGATCCCAGCAGGACATGGTATACTTTGCTTAGCTCGTGGATCTGGTCCCTTAGCTTTCGGTGGAGGTCACCTCTTCACGGATCACATGTAGTTTAGCCCTAGGAGGCCTTCGATCTTCATCCTCACTCTTGGAGTCATCTTCACTCTCCTCTTGCTTCCGCTTTCGCTTGCCATCTTTCTTCATGACATAACGGTCTAACTTTCCCTCGTCAACCCATTGTTGGATTATCTTCTTAAGGGCCCAGCAACCATCAGTGGTGTGCCCGTTGTCCTTGTGAAAATCACAGTATTTGTTCTTGTTGCGGGGATATTTTGGGTTATCAGTCAGCGGACGAGGTGGAGGAAGGTTTACTAGCTGCATGATTTCGAGATATGGGCTTTGTAAGAGGGGTGAACTCCAGGCTTCTCGGTGCTTCTCGTTCTATTCTTTCCTTTGGAACCCTTTCCGTTCCCGTTGTCATTCTGTCGGGGGTTAGTTGCTTCAGGTTCCGTCTTGTCAGCTCCCCTTTTCTTTGTCTTGTCTTCAGCCATGGAAATGGCATAAGCCACCTTGTACAATTCGGCCTTGGAATTAGGTTCCCTGGCTGAGAGTTCATAAATGAGGGGGCCCGATTTTAACCCAGAGTTGAAGCAAACTATGACCTCCCTATCAGTGAGGCTTTCTTCAACTTGGTACGCCATTTTTCGGAACCTATTGTAGTAGGCGAGGTGGTCTCTCCCTTCCTTGCTCAATGTTGGCCAAGTCGGTTAATCTCATCTTCCTCTTCCCGGCCCGTGGCAAAATGATCTAAGAACATTCTCCTCATGCCCCTCCAGCAATCGATGCAACCTTTCTTGAGCTCACGGAACCAGGTCAAAGCTGTTCCGGAGAAGGTGCTCGCGAAAGCTTTGCAGAGCAAGTCATCAGCAGTGGTGAGGAGATTCATGGTTTGTTCGAAACTTTGCACATGGTCCTTGGCGTCAGTGGTTCCGTTGTATTTCTCGAAATTTGGGAGCTTGAGGTTAGGATGAGGAGGTGCAGCAGTTATCCTCAAGGAAAACGGACGGGTGGCCCAATCATAATCGTCGTCATTATATTTCTTTCCCCTCTCCATGTCATCTAGCCTTTGCTTCAACAGCTCCCATTGCTTTGTTTCTATTCCCTTCTCACTGCTCGAGCGAGTGCTTCGTTGGGAGCTTCGTCGATCGGGTCCTTGGGACGATCATTCACCCTACTATGCTCCTCATTGTGTCGGTGGCTGCCCCTCCTTGATGGTTCTTTATCATGTCTGGGTGCCAAGTCTTGGCCTCCCAGTATCATCCTATATGGTTCCGGGGTCCTTGGCCTAACAAATTCTCTGTGCCGAGGACGAGGAGAGTCCGGTCGACGAGGACGATGAGAATCTGTACGACGAGGACGAGGAGAATCTGGTCGACGAGCTCGAGGAGACGTGGGACGCCTAGGTGTCATGATAAGACGAGCAGGGGATAGGCGCCTATTCAAGCTGAGTCTTGTCCTTAGGTCCTTGGAGTTCACTTCCTCTTCCCTAGGAGTTATTGTGAATGTGTGCCCAAATTTTTGTGTTTGTTGGATTCACGCGAGTTTGAAGACATCCGAGTTATTTGAAAAACGGAGTCGCCACGCCATTTTGATTACCTCAAAACTTTGAAAAAAAGGTTTTATGGGTTCGGAGGTTAAGTTACCCCTTGGGAAGAACGTTTGGCGTTCACCCAAAGTGCCTTGCCGGAGCAAGTCTCCCTAGATTTCATTAATCGTGTTTGCTTGCGTGCTTTCTTTGTGTGCATGTGTTTGAGAATAAGGGGGAAATGTCCCAAGTTGTCTTCCGGACGTACAAACCATTTATTGGTTGTCGCTCGGGATTCCTTGGAATTTTATGTATTTGGGATTATGATCCCGTCCTCATCTTATGACTTGTGATCATCGCATTTTAACCTCGGGACCCTCGGGACTTGCGTGATCGAGAGAATGACTCTCTTTTGGTCAAAGATGAGGTTCCTTAGGAAGGAATGTCCTTAGCCCATCAATCCTACGCTTTAAGATGGTCGAGCTCGTATAGAGGCTTCATACTCATTCTTAAGCGATAATCGGAGATATAGGGTTCAAGGTTATCCTTTTCCTAAAGAAATCATGAACCTTTAATGGAAGGAACGATGCAAAGATGAGAACTTTTACATCGGTCCGTTCCAAGGTTGGGGAAAGGGGAAATGCATGATGAAAAATGACTCTTTAATGAAAAGATGACATTTTTGGTTTTAGCAAATGATGCTTTTTGATTGAAAGAAATGATCTTTATGCAAATGATGCATAAAGATAGGATTTTTATGCAAATGATGCATTAGAAAAGGTTTTGATGCAAAGGATGCATTTTTATTGAAAAAGATTGGATCTTTATGTACAAAGGATGTATAAAGATAACATTTTTATTTGAAAATAGGGATTTTAGGTGCAAATGATGCACCTTTATGAAAAAGACTACATTTTTATGACAAATGAGGTCTTAATGCATGTTAAGGGAAAGGGGGTGATAAAGATGTGATCTTTATGAATGAATGCCAAGTCCCAAGCAAGATATATGAATGCAATGAGCAAGTATATCAATTAAAATGCAAGGTTAGGGCGTGCGAGGTTACCAATCGTTTCCTTTGCTTCTTCGGACGGAGCTAGGAGGAGAGGTTCTTCTTGGGTCTTCAAGGAGGAGGGAGATGGCTTCTTGAGCTTCTTCTTCGCCTTCTTGGACTTCCAGCAGCTCCTTGGGGAATCTTCTTCGTATTATGAGAGTATTATGCTTCTTGTTGATGATTAAAATGGGTAGAGGAGGGCTCTATTTATAGGCGATGCGGATAAGGCTAATGAGCCGTGCGGCAGGCCCTTTGCAAATGAGGCCGTGCGGTCTTATCCATTATGACTCAGCATTCTAGAACCATGCAAGGTGGCATTATTCTAGAAGCTTCTCCCTAATTAAGAAAAACGTGTTTCTTAATTAGGAAGGCTCCCTACAGCCCTTATTTAATTAAAAACAGTTCCGGAATGTTTCCGGAACGCTGGGAAGGTCTGGGGAATTACCGGGAAACTTACCGAAATTGCCGGGAAAATTAACCGGAAGGCATGAGCCAGATTTGGGTACTTACAGAAGCCCCTCGGCAACGTCACTTGCAAGGCGAGTGGGGTTGTCGATAGAAAAGGATCCGATCTGGCGAATGCCGAGACGGATTGGGAGACCAAGGCGGTCGAGTGGCTGAACCTTTTGGAAGGCTACCTACGTATCCCGGAGGAATCAAGCCAGGCCGTAGTTCGGAATTAGGATCCGCTGGGGGAGGAAGAAGAGAAACTGGTCTCTTGCTGGGGAAAAAGAAGAGAAAATGACCTAGGAGGTCAAGCAATTGATCCTACTGGGGATATGCTAGGAGTGACCGAGGCGGTCGGATATCTGAACTTCTATGAGGGGCTGCTTTATCACTGAGGAGTGACAAAGAAACAGGGTGACCAAAGTGGTCGAATGGCTGGACCTTTTATAAAAGGCTACCTACGTATCCCGGAGGAATCAAGCCTTGATCGTAGTTCAAGCATCACTAGATAGTTAGGAACGATGTCTAGGATCCTTGAGATTTTGACAATTCGGAGGCTGTCACCTGAGGAAGCTAGAGCTTATGGCGCTATCTCTTTATGACGGAGATAAAGATAACTTAAGTTGGAAAACTTGAGCGTACGTCACTATTCGCGGATAGTGGTAGCACAAGTTGAAATGACTTGGGCATACGTCACTATTCGCGGATAGTGGTAGCACAATTTGAAATGATTTGGGCATACGTCACTATTCACGGATAGTGGTAGCACAAGTTGAAATGATTTGGGCATACGTCACTATTCGCGGATAGAGGTAGCACAATTTGGAATGACTTGGGCATACGTCACTATTCGCGGATAGAGGTAGCACAATTTGGAATGACTTGGGCATACTTCACTATTCGCGGATAGAGGTAGCACAATTTGGAATGACTTGGGCATACTTCACTATTCGCGGATAGAGGTAGCACAAGTTGAAATGACTTGGGCATACGTCACTATTCGCGGATAGAGGTAGCACAAGTTGGAATGACTTGGGCATACGTCACTATTCGCGGATAGAGGTAGCACAAGTTGGAATGACTTGGACATACTTCACTATTCGCGGATAGAGGTAGCACAAGTTTAGAGTTCTGACAATTCGGAGGTTGTCACCTAGTGTTATCCCGTTATAACGGAATTAACGGAGGCGACTGGGAATAAAGCTTGATTGCTTCATAGATAAGGGATATTTTCTGAAAAGATGTTATCTTGGTTAAAAGATAACGGAAATTGCATGCCCAGGTGGAAGGTCCAGGGGCAGGATTGTAATTTCTGCTCAGAGCGAATGAAGCCGCCCGGCATGAGATGGAGAAAAAGGAGCCGTACGGCTAGAAGCCTGTTTTTTCCAGATTATTTAAAACAGGTTTGAACGGGCATTGGGCATTTGTTGCCGCCCACTTCAGCCGAGAGAGAGAGAAGAGAGAGAGAATTTCGAAATTCTTCAACCCCTTTGCTTCCCTTTGATTTGAGATGGATCCGGAGGGCAATCCCATACCGAGGCAAGCAAGAAGAAACATCTCGGCGGCCGCGAGAAGGAGGAGAAAGGAGCTCGTTCGGACGGAGAGGAAGTATGACTTCCTTACGCCTCCATCGGAGCTTTACCCGGGGAGAAGGGAGCATAAATCAACGAACCCGCGATCGGTTGGGGTAAGCATTCTCATTTTGCTCAAATCCGATGATTTTGCTTGAATTTTGAATGATTTTAGGGCTTGACCCAAATTTTAGGATTTTGAATGATTTTTTTGAATGATTTTGAGATGCATGAACAACCTATGAGGCTAAGAATATGCATGTGCAATTTTATTTTGATGAAAAATATGAGAATGACTCACTTTTTTCTCGCAAAATGAGAATTTTTCAAAATATGAGACGGAGTTCTTGCCTTGTGCTAGAACTAGGTCAAAATTCTGATTTTCAATGAGAAAACATGATTTTGGAAGATGAAAATGATTCATGCATGCCATTTTTGAAAGAAATAATGCTTATGTGCAAAAAATTGTGATTTTGTGCTTTATGAAAGCAATGACGCGTTTCAAGTGATGAAAGACACGTTTTTGATGCAAATAATGCTAGAAAAACTTTTGTGAATGCTTTTCTTTTGAAAATATGTGCACTTTTGAATATATGCATGCTTTTGAAATGATATGAAGGACTGACACTTCTTTTTTGATGTGCTTGTCTACAGGAGAACAAGTCTAGAGGACCGTCCGAGATAGCGGTCAAGCTTTGGCAGAGGATGCCGGATTTTGAGAAGAATGGGGTAAATCCCAAGCAGTGCCAGGCTACCTACTGGATGCATTTGTAGAGGCCATCGGCGGGGGTGTTCACATCACCTCTAAGAGCAAGGAGCTTGGTCCAGGCCCTTTCGAGTTACAGTGGGACAAGCACACATAGCTTTCACCTGGCCGGGAGAGCCGATGGTGACTCTGCCGATTTCACAGGCTATTACCGGCCTACAGTTCACCGGGAGGCCCGTGACTTGGAGAGACCATATTACGCCGAGGAGTTCCGGGCTTTGGTAGGGTTTGAGCTGATTCCCAAGGGGCAGGGATGGAGACACGGAATGTCGAGGTGGCGCTCGAGACTTGCATGCAGAATTTTCTTGCTAATGATGTGGCTTGCCGGCTGCTAGAGCATTCACATGGTTGATGCTATCGATCACCATTTTCGCCAGTGCAGGGACGATAGCTATGACTGCCTCCTCGACTCTGGAGGATGTTGATGGGATAGGGACGGTCTCTTGGGGAGAGGCCGGATTGGCGGAGTTGTACTTCTCATTGGACATGTACAGTCGGAACAAAGCTGCTTCCATGGACTGCTTCTCATTTGCCCTTGAGGTAGTCTCCTTTCTTTTCTCCTTTTCTCTTTTCTCGTCTTGAGACTTTTATAAGAGAGAGAATGACCTTTTGATGTTTTGAACATGCGGGCTGGTTTTGCGAGGTGATCGGGTTCTTCCCTTAGAACCGCGAGTGATGTCACCATCTTCCCTGCTATGGTTATTTGGAGGGAGATGCGAGAGATAAATTCACGGGGAAGACCCGGATTACCTTCGATTACAAAATGGTGAGGCCGGTCATCAACGGGGATGGGCACGACGGAGTGGACTTCTACCCCACAGGGCGAGTATCAGGAGATCTTCTTTGGGAGATGCCATCGAGGCGACGAGGCGAGAGGAGGTGGCTTGCGGGCGACATGTGATGTCATCTATGCGGGGACCGCTTCTCGAGCGGCATGGTCATGTTCCCCACTAGATGCCATCACTCCTCGGGATCCTCAGGCACGGATCTTTGCAGCCCGAGGGGATTGCCGAAGGATGAGATTGCAGTACCGAGCAGCGTAGGCTGCGGAGTATTTTGATATGGGACACCCCTACTGCTGTGTTTGTGGAGCGGCGCTGAGGACGCCACGAAGCTAGTGAAGGTGGCGGTCACTCGGGGATATGGGGAGGATGAGCCTGCGGACCCGCCGATCCCTCCTGCGCATCGTCCTATGTGGTCCGTGGAGTGCCGAGAAGGATGAGGATACTGTCCCCGTGCTAGGGAGCCCCGGTACACCTTGCCGCTTTGATAGCACGTAAGTGTACTCTTAGGGTCTTATTCCCTTTTTAGCTTTCGGATTTTACGCTTTTGCAATTTTACGAGATTTTACGAGATTTTTCTCTTCTTTTTCTCGGAGTTCCGGCTCGCACTTACGATAGGGCAGTCGAGCAAAATAGGGGCTGGAAGGACATGTGCCGGTCTCTTCGAGGAAGGCGGCTGCGCTTCGAGCGGCGGCGGATGCACGGGAGCACAGGCGCAAGAGACGGCACGTCGGGGGCACGGCGTCTACCTCATCGGCCTCGGAGTACTCTTCCGGTGCCATGCCTCGGGGCGGGGACCCAGCCGACATTACGGCAGGCGGTTGGGCGAGTACGGGCACGATAATGTCCATTTGTCGACGTGAGCGACCGGGAGGACTTGATGAGGAGGCTAGCATTTATGAGCTGAGTAGAGATGAAGAGGAAGAAGAATCAGAGGCCTAGGAGGTCTCTAGAATAGATTTGGAACAAAAACAAACAATTTACAATTTTTATGCACACTTTGTTTATTTTTTGCTTTATTTGGGCGCCGATGGGGCGAAAACATTGTATTTATGTTTTATTTACTTTTCTAATTTATGCTTTTTCAATTTGCATATTATCTGAGCCTTGGGGCGACTTTTTGCTTGGAATTGGGGCTGAAAGCGGGCCAAAATGATTTATAATGGTGTATGAATGCTTGAATGGCTTACGGATATGTTTTTGTACGAGGTTTTGGTTGAAAAAGTGGGGTGAAAACTCCCTTGGGCGGCAACTTTGGTTCTTTGCGAAATTTTACTGCGAGAGGGCTAATGTAGCCGTGCGGCATGGCCTTGAGGGCAAATGAAGCCGTGCGGCTTACGGTTACGTACATTTGGTTATTTTACGAATAAAAGCAAGGCTTGGCCATTTCATTTCATTTTCACTCTAGACTTGTCCCAATTGTTCCCGAGCATATTTTGGACCTAAAAGCACCATCTTTGAACACTTTGCGATGGAGAAGCCCGTCAAATTGCAAAGGGAAGCGAGACCATTTTCTATCCGGTCTTCAATCTTGGGCGAGATATAACTTCCAAAATCACAAGGGAGCTTGATTCTTCCTTCAAGATCAAGTCTTTATGGCATTTGAGGGATCTCCTTGGATTGGGACTGTTGAGAGCCGCGGCAAAGTTACAGGACGTCAGGAGACATGTTTCTTGCTTCTCTTACAACGAAATTGTCCCAACGCACGAAGACTTGAGCCTTGATTGGGGGTCCCAGGGGCGAGGCTATATCTATTCCGGCGATCGGAGACGCGCCGGTGACGGTAAAGCTTGCATCTTTTACGAGATTCCTTTGGGAGAGGCGAGAGGATGATGATAGCCCGGATAGGATTGACCTTTCGATATCCGGGCGGGTTTGGGTCTCCGAGATATAGGCTGCGACCACGGTGGCTATGGATGCTTTCATTCTCTGCGTATTCTACATTACGTTATCCTTCTTGAGTCAGGTGGGGATCTGTCATAGTGGCCTCTTGGACATGGTCGAGGCTGCGAGTGGGAAGGACATTGTCCCATTGGTTTTGGGAGAGACATTTCATGGGATCGATAGGATGGCTCGGGGAGACCGTTTCATGAGGTCAGGAGTCAGGCTATGTTGACTCTGTGGCTGCGGGGAGAGGCTCGGGGCTTTGCACAGGGCTTTGCCGACTCGGTGCCCTTGGGTGATTTCTCGGAGAGGTGCGCCTGGCGGCGAGAACGGGGTAGGCTGGGAGGCGATGATGGCTAGGCTATCCACTTCGGACATCCGTTGGTGGATACCACATTGGAGGTTGCGGACCGGGAGGATATTTCGGGAGTCTTATCTTTGTGAGGGTTCCGGGATTACTGCTGGTCATCCTTCTACATACCTGCTTAGTATCCCGGGCGGTTTGGGGCTTTACGGGAGCCATTGAGTGATTGGGAAGACATCCGGACCATAGAGGTGGTGTCATTGGATATGAGAGATCCGGCCGGCTTCTCTTTCTTCTCGAGGGCTTGGACATATCTTGCTTTCCCACCCGGGGCTATCTTCGGGAGCGAAGAGCACCATCTTGACCCTGTCTACTTGGGTGAAGTACGAGAGGGAGATGGGAGCGACTCGAGGCTATCTTGGAGGATAGACGTCGAGCTTTATTGGGAGGCGGCGTGACTCGAGTAGGACTACGAGGGAGGCTGAGGCTAAGGCGAGTTGCCATAACCAATCGGGTGACTTGGTCGAGAGATATGGAGGCTCGGTACAGAGGTTGTCAGAGGTCGCTCCTTTGGCCCGAGGCTCGAGAGGGAGGAGGTGCGGACTCGTGCTCGGATAGAGAGCACTCATTGACACGGGGTTGGTAGAGGCTCCGGTGAGGATACCGTAGGTCGGGATGAGGGATACAGGCATTATTGAGAAGAAAAGGAAGAAGACTCGACGAGGCCGAGGAAAAGGGAAGAAGAAGGCGAAGAAGACTCGGCGAATGACGGTGACAAGTCTTTTCTCAAGATCCTCTTATTGCCATTTGCAAACACATTAGTTTATTTAGGCATTTTATTGTATTTTAGATCTTTTTAGCGAGGTTAGCGAGTTAAGATGTAGGCTAGTGCTTGAACTCATCAAGAAGTTTTTAACTTGTAATGAACAAGACATATTATCTTAAAAATTAATCAAGACACATTTCATGGAAATTCAAATGTCTTTATTGATTGGGACCCGTTTTATGGCGAAATACCCTTTATTATTTAGGACGCACTTCATGGAAGCTTGATTGTCCTTTTATTGTTTAGACCGAACCATATATGGTACGCCTACGTTCCCCTTTTACAAGAAAGGCTAAGGGGCTCGAGGTCTACGTAGTTCATTACAGTGAACCAAATTTTTTATGTGCGGCCACATGTTTTTGCCTAGACCGCCCTTTTTGGGGTTTTCGGCCTAGTGGGCATTACTCTTTTTGCACTAAGATTTTTTTTTTTCTTTTTTTTTTTCTTTTTTTTTTTTTTTTTTTTTTTTTATATGTGCGGCCTGTCTTTTGCCTAGACCGCCCTTTTTGGGGTTTTCGGCCTAGTGGGCATTACTCTTTTTGCACTTTTTTTTTTTTATTATTTTTTTTTCTTTTTTTATTAGACGTAGTATCTTCGGAGTTTATCACCGTTGGCCCAGGTGGACAAAGGGATTGCCATCCAAGTCTGCAAGCTTCATTGCTCCTCTGACGGTATCTTACGCACCACATAAGGGCCGATCCGAGACGGGTTCCCATTTTCCCGAGGGTTGTCTACTGGTAGGGGCTTTACTTTCGGCACTAAGTCGCCTTCTTTGATGTCTCGGCCTTGACCTTTTTATCAAACGCTCGGCCATTCGCCTCTGGTAGGCTCGGGTGTGTTCCATGGCTTTTAGCCTTCTCTCGTCAGCGGGGCTAACTCATTATGCCGGCATTTGCGCAACCATTCCACTTCATTGACACTGTTTTCGGGGAGGACCCTTAATGACGGGATTTCCAACTCCAGCTTTGGTAACCTTTGCTTCCATCCCGTAAGTTAGGGCAAAAGGAGTTTCTCTGTAGGCATTCGACGGACGTTACGTAGCCCCGAGTGCTAGGTGCGGCTTTTCGGGCCAATCACGACCACGGGTGGCCATCTTAGGATGATCCGCTCGAGTGTCTTATTAGCGGCTTCCACGGCTCCATTGGTGCGAGGTGCATGCGGGGGACGACTTGTGGCGAGTAACTCTGAATTACGGCAATGATCTCTATCGCAGTCTCCTTCAAAGTGTGACCCATTATCGAGAAATGATCTCGTTGGGCACCCCATATACGCACATTATGTTTTCTTTGATGGCTGGGCCACTTTTACGGAAGTGAGGACCTTGTAGGACTTGGCCTCTACCCACTTGGTGAAGTAGTCGATGGCTACCAACACAAACTCGTGCCCATTGCTTCTGTCGGGGATATTTTCCCTATCACGTCAATGCCCCAAGTTGCAAACGGCCAAGGAGTCGTCATGCGGTACGGGTCATGAGGTGGGAGATGGTTGAGGTTGGCAAACCGGCGGCATTTGTCGCGAGCTCGGACGTCTTTGAATGCGATGTCTGTCTCCATGGAGATCCGGTAGTAACCCATTACGAGGATCACTTGCATCGGGGCTCGGCATTCATGTGAGGACCGCGGGGACCATTGTGGACTTCGGTCATCAACTCTTTGGCTCTTTCTTGAGTGACACATAAGAGGAGTGGTCCTTGATACCGCTTCTTGTATAGGTTGCTTCCTAGAATGACATAATGAGAAGCCAACCTTTTCGGGGCTTGTAAGCTCTTGGCTCGATACCTTCTTTCGGTCTACCTTCTTCGTCTCGAAAGTTGACTCTCCGTCTTTGAGGAATTGGTAAATCTTGTTGTACCAAGGTTCCTTTATAGGCTCAGGTCCCAGGTCCACTTCTGACGAAGGGTGGGGCTTCTCTTCTACCCACTACGAAGGGCTTTATGGCTTTTCCCTCGGGGATCTCTACCAATGAGGCTAGAGTAGCTAGGGCATCTGCGAATCTGTTCTTTTCCCTCGGCAAGTAGTGGAAAGTCACTTCTCTGAAGCTGTCCGAGTCAACTCCTCCATATGGGCATGATACCGTTGCGGATTAGGGTCTGATCTTCCACTTGTTGGAGACTTGGTTGATGATCGGTGAGTCTCCGTAAACTTGAGCTCCTTGACATTTCTTTCTAAGGCGGCCTCCAAACCAAAGCAATGCGGGCTTCATACTCGGCGACATTGTTCGTGGCGGGAAAGTTCAACTTGAGGGCTATGGGGGTATGCTCATCTTTCGGATCGACCAATAGCATTCCTACACCGTTTCCTCTTTTGTTAGCGGCTCAGTCAAAGAACAAGCGCCATCTATTTTCGGGCTCAGCTGCAAAGATCCCTTCATCGGAAATTGGGGTTCGGGCCCTTTGTCTTCATTCGGGGAAATTCGCCGGGTGATCGACAATGCTTGACCCTTGATGGCCTTTACGGTCACATAGTTGATGTCGTATTCTGCAAGAAGAAGGACCACTTCGCTAAACGCATCGAGAGGGAAGGCTTGTCAAAGATGTACTTGATGGGGTCCATTTTGGAGACCAAATTCACGGGGTGGGCTTGCATATAATGCTTCAACTTGCCGACTACCCGGACCGATCTGCACAAGTCTTTTCACATCTTTGAGTAATTGAGCTCGCTCCACTTGTAGCTTAGGGTGACAAAGTAAATGGCATTTTCTACCCGAGAGTCTTTCTTCTCTGAGTAAGCATAGCCCCAGCTAGCCGTGTACGTGACGGTGAGATAGAGCGAAGAGGCTTACGTCTATGTGGGGGGCATAGTAGGGGATGTACTAAGTATGCCTTGATGCAGTCAAAGGCATCTTGGCATTCTTCGGTCCATTACGTGTCCACATTCTTCTTCATGAGCTTGAAGATGGGCTCGCACATAGTGGTCGGCGATTGTGAAACGGGCGATGTCTTGCAATTTACCCATGAAGCTCTTGACTTACATGCAGGTTTGAGGTGGCCTCATATCCATGATGGCTTTGATCTTTCGGGGTCAACTTCTATACCTCGCTCCGTGACCATATACCCAAGCACTTTTCCCCTTGTCACCCCGAAGGTGCATTTGGCGGGGTTTAGTCTCATGGAATCTTTGTCTCGGCCTCTCGAAGAATTTTCGTAGGTCAACAAAGTGCTGCCCACCTTCTCCTTTGGAGTGGATTATCATGTCATCTACGTAGACCTCAATCTCCTTGTGGATCATGTCATGAAAAAGCGCGGTCACTGCCGCTTTGGTAAGTAGCCCGGCATTCTTGAGCCCGAATGGCATTCTTGTATAACGGTAGGTTCCCCGTGGTGTGGTGAAGGCTATTTTTCTTGGTCTTCCTCGGCCATCTTGATGCGGTTGTAGCACTGCAAAACCATCAACGAAGGATTTGACTTCGTAGTTGGCGGTGGAGTCCACCGGGATGTCTATGTTTGGCGAGAGGGTAGTCGTCTTTGGGGCGGCCTTGTTCGGATCTCGGAAATCCACGGCGGCGCACCTTCCCATTGGCCTTGGTTACGGTCACGATGTTGGATAACCATGTCGGGTATTCAATAACTACGATGAACCACACCCGCAGTAGCTTCTCAATTTCTTCTTTGACACCTGTAGAGACCATTCGGCTTGATCTTTCTCGGTTTACATTTGCGGCTTAGCATGCGGTGCTAGAGGGATTACGTGCTCTACTATCGAAGCTGTCTAGCCCGGCATATCCTTGTATGACCATGCAAACACGTCGACGTATTCTACGAGCGGCTCGATCGATCTGTCCCTTTCAACCCCCTGGAAGAAGCTTCCAATCTGTGTCTCTTTAGGTTCCTCAATAGTACCCAAGTTCACACTTATCAAAACCTCCTCGGCGGCTTGGGCCCGGTTTTCCTCTTTTACGAAACACCTTAAAGATTTCTTTAATGTATTGTTCGTTTAGTGTGTTTGCATCTTGTTCAAATGATTCATTATTAAGCTTGTTGTTAAGTTTCGAGTTAATTTATCATTTGTTAAGTTGGCAATAAGAGGATAATCGAAAGATTTGTCATTTCATTCAAAATAAGGGGAAAGATGACATCGATTACATTTTCATAATCCTCGGGCGTGAGGCCTTCGGATGACTACGAGGCTGGAATTCGAAGATTCTGATTCGGCGAATAGACAACACAACGACTCTGGACCCTACACTACTTATTGACTTGAGGGGACTTGACAAGGGTTGGGCCAGGGATCTCACTCCTTCTTCTTTGTTGCCACAGGGAGTAGCGGTCTTGTCGGCGTTCTTCGGGAAGGTGGAGACTTTGAGCGATCAAAAGCTTGCCGGAAATCATTAACGGGCGGTGCGTGGAAAGATGGTGAGGGAACTAAAGTAACTTGTTGCAATCTTTCGGCTAGCTCTTCCGTAGCGGCTGGACTCATTATTTGAAGGGTCGGCTCATCTTATCAATGCACCTGCTTGATAACTCATTTTCTCTTTGCGATCTTGGACACCACGACCTTGTCGGTGTAGCCATAGAAGGGTTGGCTTTGGATAATGCTTGATGAAGTCTTCTTCGAGAGGATCTTAATTCTTCCTTGAATGGCTACGTATTCAATAGGCTTTACGTGTTACGCTTCTAGATGCTAGCTTCTCATTGAACTTCACGATGGCCACAAATTCGGCACTTTACGCTTCCAAGAGGATCACTGTACATGGGGATATCGAGGCTGGGTGTGCTTGGGGTGACGGGTTCCTTGACGGGTTCCTTGGCATAATTGACATAGTAGTCGAACTTGCCCGAAGGCTCTCCCAAAGTTCCTACGCTCTTGTCTCCCGGCTTCGTATCTTTCCTTAAGCCTGGCTGTGTGGACTTTCTCTTCTTCTTCTTCCTTGAAGGAGCGCCCTCATTGATCCATTCTTGATACTCATACTCTAGGCGGTCTTCGCAATCACATACATCATACCGGATGTGAGGCTTGGGTTGAGCCAGGATAGCCCCTCCAATTGCTTGGTCATTACCGTTGTGGATTACCATGTTGGCCATTTTGACAACTGAAAAGGTGACAAAGCGAGGATTACGCGAACCGTGCGAGGATTACTGCGCTAACAAGTCGGCGGCCGGTGTTCTCGCCCACTTCTTTCTCGGCTTGCGGGAAAGGGATAGGAAAGGTTTAGACTCGGGGTAGGTGTTTAGGTGAAGGCTCGGGCAATATGTAAATTAGAATCTTCAAGTTTACTTAAAAACTTGATGTCTTTTATTAATATCTATTTGGTTGGAAAAGGGGTTACGCCCTTCTTTTTCACAACTACTCTAGATCCTGGATCGGTGGGTTCCGTCACTACGTCTATAAGCCCCTCGTGTTCCACACGTATTTCGACCTCCCGGGGTGGACGGCCCGGGCGAGGGTCTATAGGGCACGCGGATCCCACCGGCCGAGAGTAAGAACGCTCCTATCGGGTCTAGCGGGTCATAGGACCTTTCAACGCACGAGCGATGCGGATTATAGTCAAGGCAATACGGGAAAGTCTCGTCTCTCTGCCTTGACGGATCTTTGACAGAGTTTCGCTTGAGCGAATGACAGTTTTTGACTTTCGGTAATGTCAGAATATAATAGGCATGGGTCGGGCGGCAAGCCGGATGACACAAAGGTGTCACATTGAACTTCGTTGCATACGCGGTGCGTGAGTCGGAATCGAAGTCAATGCCGGTCAAGATCTTGCCAATTTTTCCTTGTCGGAATTTTGGCGAGCTTCGCTTGAGCGAAAGATCTTTTGATTTTTGGCAAAGACTTGGTCTTGACTCTTACACATTCCGTGCGGGTCAAGGTCAATAGTCAATGTCGGAGTCAAGATCCCACCGATCTTTTCCTTGTCGGAATTTCGGCGGGAATTTCGCTTGAGCGAAAATCTTGGCTTCCGTTATGAGCTAAGGCTTGACCTTTACGTGGGTATGCAAGCTGGGCTATATGACACGGACTAGACCAAAAACCAACCAAAAGTCACGGTTTTTGAAACGTGTGACACGGGTGTGCATTGGTCGACCTTTGCGCCATGGGGAGGTTGGGATGATTCCGTGCGCGCCGGGAGCATCGTAAGGCTGTCCGTGGCTGCAGTTGGAACCACCCTCGGGTTTGAAGGACGTGCGTGCAAAAGTGTACGAGGATATATCGGAGTGCGCGTAGTGTGCGGTCTCCTAAAACTGTTCCTTTTTGAGTTAAAACAGAGATTTTCAGAAATGTGTTTTAAAGGAATGATTTTCGGGACGGGGGAAAATGCAACACATAAGCACGTAAATTTTAAGGAGCCCGGATCGATCGTGGAGTGAGTAGCCCCAAGGCGCTAGGGCTGCCCAGATTAACCATGATTTTCTGGTGGAATTGCCAGCGAGGTCGTATGGTCAGAATCCCATGAGGATTAGCCGTACGACTGCATGGATCAATTTTCCAGGTTTCACTCCTTTTGCTATTTTTTCGGGTTGTTTCCCGTTCGAAGTATGCACAGATTCCGAGATGCAAATGATGCAATGCATGGTAAAGAAAGCAAGCACGATTAATGAAATCGGCGATGGGAGTCTAACCCGCTCAAAGGGAAAAGCTCTCTTCTATTTTTTTTCAAAATTATTTTTTTCTTCGAAGAAGGGATACTGGTACGTGGGATTGTTAAACCACCTTGTTATCCCAAGCCCGGGTTAGGGAGCGATACAGGAAGGGTAAGTGGGGTCCACCTATATACCAAGTATCGATTTTTGTTTTGAAAATAAAGCTTTTCTCCTTTGGGATATCCCCAGCGGAGTCGCCAAACTGTGAATGTGTGCCCAAATTTTTGTGTTTGTTGGATTCACGCGAGTTTGAAGACATCCGAGTTATTTGAAAAACGGAGTCGCCACGCCATTTTGATTACCTCAAAACTTTGAAAAAAAGGTTTTATGGGTTCGGAGGTTAAGTTACCCCTTGGGAAGAACGTTTGGCGTTCACCCAAAGTGCCTTGCCGGAGCAAGTCTCCCTAGATTTCATTAATCGTGTTTGCTTGCGTGCTTTCTTTGTGTGCATGTGTTTGAGAATAAGGGGGAAATGTCCCAAGTTGTCTTCCGGACGTACAAACCATTTATTGGTTGTCGCTCGGGATTCCTTGGAATTTTATGTATTTGGGATTATGATCCCGTCCTCATCTTATGACTTGTGATCATCGCATTTTAACCTCGGGACCCTCGGGACTTGCGTGATCGAGAGAATGACTCTCTTTTGGTCAAAGATGAGGTTCCTTAGGAAGGAATGTCCTTAGCCCATCAATCCTACGCTTTAAGATGGTCGAGCTCGTATAGAGGCTTCATACTCATTCTTAAGCGATAATCGGAGATATAGGGTTCAAGGTTATCCTTTTCCTAAAGAAATCATGAACCTTTAATGGAAGGAACGATGCAAAGATGAGAACTTTTACATCGGTCCGTTCCAAGGTTGGGGGAAAGGGGAAATGCATGATGAAAAATGACTCTTTAATGAAAAGATGACATTTTTGGTTTTAGCAAATGATGCTTTTTGATTTAAAGAAATGATCTTTATGCAAATGATGCATAAAGATAGGATTTTTATGCAAATGATGCATTAGAAAAGGGGGTTTTGATGCAAAGGATGCATTTTTATTGAAAAAGATTGGATCTTTATATGCAAAGGATGTATAAAGATAACATTTTTATTTGAAAATAGGGATTTTAGGTGCAAATGATGCACCTTTATGAAAAAGACTACATTTTTTATGACAAATGAGGTCTTAATGCATGTTAAGGGAAAGGGGGTGATAAAGATGTGATCTTTATGAATGAATGCCAAGTCCCAAGCAAGATATATGAATGCAATGAGCAAGTATATCAATTAAAATGCAAGGTTAGGGCGTGCGAGGTTACCAATCGTTTCCTTTGCTTCTTCGGACGGAGCTAGGAGGAGAGGTTCTTCTTGGGTCTTGAGGAGGAGGGAGATGGCTTCTTGAGCTTCTTCTTCGCCTTCTTGGACTTCCAGCCGGCTCCTTGGGAATCTTCTTCGTATTATGAGAGTATTATGCTTCTTGTTGATGATTAAAATGGGTAGAGGAGGGCTCTATTTATAGGCAGTCTGGATAAGGCTAATGAAGCCGTGCGGCTGCAGGCCCTTTGCAAATGAGGCCGTGCGGTCTTATCCATTATGACTCAGCATTCTAGAACCATGCAAGGTGGCATTATTCTAGAAGCTTCTCCCTAATTAAGAAAAATGTGTTTCTTAATTAGGAAGGCTCCCTACAGCCCTTATTTAATTAAAAACAGTTCCGGAATGTTTCCGGAACGCTGGGAAGGTCTGGGGAATTACCGGGAAACTTACCGAAATTGCCGGGAAAATTAACCGGAAGGCATGAGCCAGATTTGGGTACTTACAGTTATTTGGCTTCTCAGGTCGACCACAGGATCCTTCTGCTTACTGGTATGCCGAGGACGAGGAGAATCCTTGGGGGCTGGCATTGGTAGTTCGGCCGATCTTCGGGGAGGAGCCTGATGCTCTCCTTGTTCCTTTCTCAAAGGTGGGCCCATTGATGGCACAATGAATGGAGCCATGGAATGATCTGGGTCCATTTGCAAAAGAGCAACTTGTGTTTCATACATCCTTTGCAGAGTCTCCATTTGTTTGTGTAACAAAGAGCGTCGGTCCACGGGTTGAGCTCCTCACCTTGGCCGGCGTCGGCATTCTTTGTTTTCTTCCTTCCTGCTTGCTTCCCACGAGCACGAGTAGGACGAGGAAGGTCATTGCCCTCTCCCTCGGCATTTGCCTGACCCATGGAACGAAGAGTCATGGCAAGGGGAGGAATGGCATCGATGCGAGGTAGAGGAGGAGGGGAGGCAGTGGTTCCTCGGTTCCAGTGTTTCCCCCATTCACTTGGGTGGGATCCTCAGCCGTAACACTTGTGAATTGTCCGTCCATTATGAATCACAAACAGATTATTGAGTGCAAAATTTTCAAAAATCACAATTTCACCAGAACCGAATTTATGGCTAAAATTAGGGCAAATTTTAACCAAAAACAAACAGCCAATTGTGATTTTTTCTAACGCAAAGAACTCAAGTCAAAATTGGGTCGGAATTTTAACGCCAAAAACGCCTTCAACGGAATGCGGGCAAATTCCGTTTGAACTTGATGATTCCGGCGATGTCACGAACAGCCTCAATGAACCCAAAATCCCGTTCACAGAAACAAAAAATTCCGGCAAGAAGATTGGCTTTTAGCGAGCGTTTTCCAGGCCAAACAATGGGTGTTTGAATCTTTTTTCTCGGCAATGGAACCAATTGATGATGCCAAAATCGTCAAAACAGCCCCAATCCAAGCGTTGAATGCTCCGGCGATTGCAAGGCCTGAAAATAAGAGAAAACACGTAAACTAAGCCGGGGCGGATCCGGCTAAAGGCCCTCCGGCGTGAGAGTAAGTTCACGGTTGATATTAGAGAAATCAAATTGACAGAGTTTCTCCAATGTAAAAAGTAACGTACCGAATAATGAGCCATAGGGCTTGTATTTATAGGAATGGATAGATAGAATCCATGTTGGAATGAACTTGTCAAGAGATAAGATATAATTCTACTAGAATTATATACATTAGAAGTCATTGTTTGACTTGAATTGATGTTGATAAGTATAATCCTGATTGGATCATGGCCGTATAATCCTTGTTGAATAAGGATTGTAAAATCGCTAGAACGCCGAGGAAGGCAAATGTTTTTCCTCGGCCTTTGGCAAATAGGCCGAGGTAAATGATTCTGCTCCCTCGTCATTTGGAGATTGGCTGGTACGGAGATATGCCGAGGTAAATGATTTAGTTTCCTCGTCATGTTGGGAGAATGCCGAGGTAAGAACTTTAGTTTCCTCGTCTCTTCTTGCGCGTACCGGCCCCAAACATGTTGTTATAAAGAAATTTGAGATAAACGCTCCTTGTCATATGGAGGAAGACTCCACTCGGCCCTGATACTTGGTTACTTAGATAATATTCATGGCCCAATTCAATTAGGCCCAGCTTGAGCAAACCCATATTCGTATTCTCGGTTTATACTGTTCAAAAAGTGAGTTCCATTAATAAATAAATATTATATACTTTCGTTCATAGAAAATGAGACTTATCAATAAGACGCTATAGATGACAAAGTTGGTAAGATTATTCGAAATAGAATTAGAGGGAGCATTGCGTTAAATTAAGCTCAAAATATGCATTTTGGCTAACGAAAGTTAGTTATGTAACTAACTCCAGGCAATATGTCATGTGAAATGATCAATTTGTCCCTAAAAAAAAGATGTCCATGATATATGACTTGAAAATATAACATCATATATTTTTTTTTATTTGCAACAGATTATAAAAACAAATACTCCCTCCATCTTGAAAATTTTAGATCACTTTGACTTTAATGGTCAACTCAATTATAAAAACAAATACTTCCTCCGTCTCGAAAAATTTAGATCACTTTAACTTTAATGGTCATCTCAATCAAATTTTAATCGTAATTTTATGAAAATTTAGATATTTTTATTCAATTATAAAAATTGTTATTGTTTCACCATTAGAAATACTATCAATAACAATTTTTAGAATTTCATGGAAATATCTATATTTTTCTATAAAATTATTCATATTTTTTTTACAAAAATATGTCAAAATTTGATTGAGTTGATTATGCGAAATAAAGGGAGTGGTCGGATCTACACACTTTTATTTTTAAAAAGTATATTACAAAAGTAACAAAAATTCATGTCAGTTAAATTGTAAATTGAGATAAAGTCAGACAGTCGATATACACAACCGAACCACTTACTTGTTTTTTTTTCAAAATAAAGGGAGTGATCGGATCTACACACTTTTATTTTTAAAAAGTATATTAGAAAAGTAACAAAAATCCATATCAGTTAAATTGTAAATTGAGAGAAAGTCAGACAGTCGGTACATACAACCGGACCACTTGGTTGTTTTCTTTCCATTTACATTTGAATTGAAAATCTTGGTACACGCCAATTTTCAAATAATAGTTACTATTACTACATTATTATACTCCCGTCCCGTCCCACGTGAATGAAATTTTTTAGTCAAATTGATGTAACATTAATCAATAATTTAAATAAAAAATAGTGATTCTAAAAAAAAATTAACTTTTTTATTATAACACAATTAATAATATTTTCAATAATGATTTTTAGATTTTTTATAAGAATTATTATTTTTTATTTAAATTAATAGTTAAAATTATTGCAATTTGATTAAAAGTCTCGTAATGGAGGGAGTATGTATTGAAATAGAAACCGACAATCTACAGCCAGCCGTAGGATCAAACAAATTGAAAAAAAAAATCCAACGATTTAAAATAAAAAAGTTAAAACTGATTATTAATAGCCCTAGGATCGATGTAGTAGTTATGGATCGATCTGAGCCATACCTTTAGTGATTTTATTCAGTGTGTATTATCTATATTATTTTATAAAATTATTCATATTTTTTTATAAAAATATGTCAAAATTTGATTGAGTTGATTCTGCAAAATAAAAGGAGTGGTCGGATCTATACACTTTTATTTTAAAAAAGTATATTGCAAAAGTAACAAAAATTCATGTCAGTTAAATTGTAAATTGAGATATAGTCAGACAACCGGTATACACAACCGGATCACTTGCATGTTTTCTTTCCATTTATATTTGAATTGAGAATCTTGGTACACGCCAATTTCCAAATAATAGTTACTATTACTACATTATTATACTCCCGTCCCATCCCACGTGAATGAATTTTTTTAGTAAAATTGATGTAACTTTAATCAATAATTTAAATGAAAAATAGTGATTCTAATAAAAATTTAACTTTTTTATTATAACACAATTAATAATATTTTCAATAATGATTTTTAGATTTTTATAAGAACTGTTATTTTCTATTTAAATTAATAGTTAAAATTATTGCAATTTGATTAAAAGTCTCGTGATGGAGGGAGTGCGTATTGAAATAGAAACCGACAATCTACAGCCATATGATCAAACACATTGAAAAGAAATCCAACAATTTAAAATAAAAAAGTTAAAACTGATTAATAATAGCCCTAGGATCGATGTAGCAGTTATGGATCGATCTGAGCCATACCTTCAGTAGTTTTATCCAGTGTTTATTATTTTTTTTAGATTAAATCTCAACCCCTCTTTGTCTTTTCCAAAGTTGAATCTGAGTCACTCATTATGTGGCAGTTATTCATGAGCTCTATTGTAATATAGATGACATTTTTATTTAAACCACATTGTTCATAATTTTATGAATTACTACATACAAATTAAGGTTAGAAGGTGGAAATGTTGTTGGGCAGTTTGAAGGTCAAATGTATTTTGGAGTGTTTACAAAAGCATTAGTAGTAAAAAAGTCACAAGATTTTGCACATGAATACTCCTTCCTTCCTCCCAAAATAAATATTAAAAATAAATATTGCATTTACCTTATCATCAACAATGCTGTAAAAGGAGATTTTTTACTAGTTTATACTCCCTCTGTCCCACTTTAAAAGAGTGCTACTTTTTCTTTTGGTCCGCTCCAGATTAAAAGTCACGTTTTATATAAATGACAAATCTTGAACAGTATTTCGGACATTTATACCCTTATAATGTAAATATATTTACAAAAAAATCATTCATTATGCCCTTATAATGTTAACATATTTGCAAAAAATCCAATAAAAAAGAGGTTTTATCATAAATGTTTTAACTTTTACATTTTCTCCTCTAATCTTTGTACCCACTTGTAATTCTTTATTCATTTTTTAAAAAAATTCTTAAAAAACGTGAAATACTACCTAGACCCTTGAAATGGGATGGAGGGAGTATATTATTTGTACAATATTAAAATTGTATTAAGTTATTTTCTTTAATTTGATAGGCAATCTTTATTTTAAAACGAATTAAAATGAAAAATGCTACATGATGAAGTGGATATGGTCATAGTTGTTTTCTCTTTTACCTGTGACTTGAGGTTGCTAATAGACATGTCCAAATAGAATCGAAAATCGACGAAATCGGCGAATAGAATCGGAATCGGGAATCGGTGAGAACCGAGAATCGTCAGAATCGGGAACCGAACGTAACCGGGAACCGGATTGAAACGGTTCGAATACGAATCCACCATATTGGGAACTGAGGAACCGGCGGAACCGGAAACCGGCGGTTCCGGAACCGGGAACCGGAACCGGGAATCGGAACTCAATATAAGTTAAATGTAATATTTAGCATTTATTTAGTATTTGTACTTGCAGTGTAGTGTTGTTTTATTTAAATTCTAAAAATATTGTAAGAATTTTTATTCTATCTTTAATAATATACTAACCAAATTTTGTCCACTTCTCATTCTTTTCAAAAACATACTCCCCAAGTGAAAAAAAAAAACAGATTAGTTAGTGTCTTTACTGTCTTAAGAGGTTTGGATTTAAAAAAAAGTTAGATGGTGATGGAACCGGTGGAACCGTTGGAACCGGAACCGGAACCGGCGGATAGAACCGGGAACCGGGAACCGGATTAATATGGTTCGAATACGGTTTCGGCTATTTGGGAACCGGGAACCGGCGATTCTGAAACCGAGAACCGGAACCGAAACCATTTGAACATGTCTAGTTGCTACTGTCCTCCGTATAAAAAGTATTGGGCTGGATGACTTTGAGTGGGTTATTAAGTTGCTGAACTTTGTGTCTTGACCTAATCTATCTATATATAAAAGCAAGAAAGTCTTGCTTTTTCGCTCAAATCAAGGGCAATTTCGTAATTTCACACAGTGGCAATATTGAAGATTTTGATGTAAACGCAGCGGAATGATATAGGAATTAATCAATAATGATTAAAACCTCTGCAGGAATTAAAGGAATTCCCAAGAACTCAAGAACGAATTCTTTCAATAAAACACGAACTTTGCAAGATGCAAATTGTAAGTACTCCAATTTGAGTTGTTAGCATTTTTGTTAGAAAATTAACGAAAGTTTTAACATTCCTAACATTTCTAACTATTCCTAACTTTTCTAATAAAGTAAGGGTAAAGTAGGCATTGCTATTTGAAGATAAACCAAGAAAAGCATCTCAAAAAGAAAAGAAATTGTAAAAATCCGAATCTGGTAAGCTGAAAAACAGCAACCAGTTTGAATTTTCAAAAGATATTCCTTGTGTTCAAAGCCTGGAGCTGCATTTAATGAACAGTGCACGCTTCCACTTTGGTCCGCGCGGATGACGATGGCATTTTCAGAGGCCTATAAATTAAGCCCTTCAGTCTCAGAAATGGGGAGAGAGAACACAATTCACAACAACACCTTGGCGAAAATACTTGAGAAAACAGTGAGAATTCCCTAGAATTGTCACCCTTTTCTCTTGACTATTTTCCCAAACCTCACTCACTAATCACTCTCAAATTCAAAGCCTCAAACACTCTTACATTCAAGCCTAAAACTCAAAAATCAAAAGAAGATAGGTATAACCTCCTTCTCCCAACCCTAAATCTATTTCATACATGCATGCATCTCAAACTTTGAAGATGTAACTTGTTCATTTCTTACCTTAGATCCAAGAGGATCACCATGGAAGTTCATCTCCATGGATGATCCTCTACAAGGATCAACATTCTTTTCAAAGTGTCTTTACTTACTTGCAAACACATTTTCAAAACCCTAAAAAATCATTTTCATACATCAAATCTTCATTTTCAAGGATAAAATTTCCCTTCCCAAGCAAATGAAATGCTTAAGTCCTAATGTACCCTAAGAATGGCTTGATATAGTAGATCACCACTAAAATGTCTAGTGACTACTAATCAAATCCTAAGGAGATGGGGACAAGCATGGATGCCAAACCCCCTTTAAAATCATGTTTTTCTTCAAGAGAAAGTTGCTGTCCAGTAGCCTTTCTCTAAGACCTCTGTCCATGGTCTAATTTTTTGAACATACAGAAACTTGGAATTTGGTGTTGACTACAAAATACCTTTTGTAGCCAACATCTAGAGCTTTCCATACATATTTTTACTTTATTTTTTGCGTGAGTATAACTCCCTTTTTCAAATTATCTTTTAAAGGTCAGTTCATCACTCTCTGGAAATCCAGATTTCATATCTGAGATTTCCAGAAGGTTTTGGTCCACCAAATCATCTCCAAATGGAAAAGTTATTTTACAGAAACCTTATTTATGGTGTTTTGAACAACTTTAATTCTCGGACTTTCCCCATATTTTGAAGTTTTAAAGCTCTTAAATCCGTTTTAAAATCAAGTGTCCACTGCCTTTTTCATTCTGACAGAATTGGTTTCCAACTTCAAGAAATCTTTTGAGTACCAAAATTCAACCCAAAAATCATGGGACTTGTTTAATGTATTATAAAGAGTTCCCAATTTTCAGTTTTCTCAGTTTCAACTTATTTTGGCCAAAGGAACACACACACACACACACACAAATGGTTTATAAGCTTGGAAGACTCGTTTTACGAGGCATTCCGGGTGAACACTAACGTTCTTCCCGGCGTGTAACGTGACCTCCGAACCCAAATCTCTAATCTCGGGCATTTTTCAAAGTTTTGGCCCTCAAAATAAAAATGGCGTGGCGACTCCGTGTTTTTTTTATTGATTTTCAAAGAAAAGAAAAATACCAATCTTTCGGAAAAACGGACCAACATCGTTACAGTGGCGACTCCGCTGGGGAATAAATAAGCTTTATCTTAAAAAAAATGATATTTGGTATATTGGTGGAAACCATTAAACTTCCCGTTAACGCCTCCTAACACGAGTCGGGGATAAATTATGATTTAACAATCCCACGTACCGACATTGTTTTCAAAAAAAAAAAGGAAAAGCTTTTGAGGGTCAAGCTTCCGTCCCGGCATTTGAAATCATTTGTTGTGTGTGTGTGTTGATTTTGCACATTTTGTGTTGTTTTGGCCGCCTCGGAAAAGTCAAAATTTTGACTATCGGACCCGTCTCTTTGAATTTTGAATTATGTGCTTATGTGTTCATTTGCTTTCAAAAAAAAATTCAAAAAAAAAAAAGAATTTCAAAAAAAAAGAATTTCAAAAAAAAAAAGATTTTCAAAAAAAAAAGAGATTTATCAAAAAGAAAATTTTCAAAAAAAAAATCATGCATCATACTTTTTAAGACACATGAAAAATTTCTATTTTACTCAGGAAAAGAAGATAGACTGCTTGCACACTACGCGCACGTGACCTTACACTGCACACTACGTCCCTAACCCGGGGAAATCCCTCTCGCGGCCCGTTTGGTCTTATTACGCCTCTCGGTGCAAGCACGGGACTACCCAAACATCCCATGGAGCCTTGTGTCGACCATGCACTTGTCCGTGACACACTTTGTCCGAGACCCGGTTGGTTTTTAGTCTGGTCTGTGTCATGCCATGTCTGTGTATAGACCTTTCCTTTCAAGCCTTAGTCGGCATACCAAGTCGATATCTTTCGGGATCCTATCAGTCGAAGTCCTGCCGATTTTCCGTCACGGGCTTTGACCAAATATTGACTGGCGCCTTGACTTTGACTCTGACTGGCACAAATTATACACTGACTCCCAGCATGACACTGAGTCATCAAAAATTAACGATTATTCCATGCCTAATTACGGCCTAATTGATGACAAGTCAAGATCAATCGTGGACAGTTATCAGTCCGAATCATGCCGACTTTTTTGTCGAGCCCTCGGACATGATCTTGACTTTGACGTCATCTTTGTCCGTAATTTACATCGAATGCTCGTTAAGACTGGATTACCCGCCAGACTTTAGGATCGTTTTCATTTTCGGTCGGTGGGACCCGCTTGCCCTATAGGACCCTCGCCCGGGGCTGTCCACCCTGGGAAGTCGAAGTACAGGTGGAATACGAGGGGCTTATAGACGTAGTGACGGGGCCCACTGATCCAGGATCCAGAATAGTTTGCGAAAAAGAAGAGCAATCTTTTCCAACCGATTAGGTTAACAAAACATGTTTTAAGTAAACAGGAACAAATAACTGCACGTTGCATGAGTCCAAAAGCCCAAACACCTACCCTCCTTCAATCCCCAGACATATGAACCCTCGTGTCTTTCCCCCCGCAGCTCCGCGTAAAGCTTGGTTTCGGGCATCGGGTCACCGTTTGATCAGTTGGGAAAAGTCAAGCGCATCGTCAGCTTCACCGTTTATTCTGACTCCGGGTTTCAGAATGTCTGCATCAGCTGGTAATAACGGGGACAACGTCACTCCGCCTCCCGGGACCCCTCAGACAGAACATCAGTGGAATCAGTTAGCCGAACAGATGAGACTGCAGCTAGAAGCACACCTGAATAGCCTTGTGGAGGCTATTAAGAGCCACGGTCTGGCCGCCAGTCTCAATCCCAATGGCACTTTTACCGTAAAGAAGAAAGAAAGCCCTCCTCCCACTCTCAGTCGTCCTGGATATGTCAAAATACCACCACAAGATTCCTATGTCTCCACCGCCGGGACTCCTGCCCGTCGATTTATAGGGCAACTAGCCCCCAAACAGCAATTCGAAGGGCCACCATTCCAACAGCAGTCAGGAACGAGACAGTTCGGCATGCCGTCAGGTGTCCCCTCTCAGAGTGATACCGATCCCGCAGAAATCAGTAAGGGGGACGGAGATTTGGAAACAACAGAGGAAATATGGTCAGCCATCAGGGCTCTTGAAGAACGTCAGAATAAACAGCAGGCCTGGATCGAAGAGGCCACACGTCATTTCGGAACATTGCCAATCCCCCAACTGACTGGGGCTCCCTTGAAGGACAAATATGTGCCTATTCCCCCGGCTCCTAATACCTTTCATTACCCGGCGGAGTCCAACCATTTGCTTCCCGATGAGCCCAACAGGAGATCTCCCCGGACCAGTTCAACTCAAAGTCATTCCAGCACCGCTCAACCCGAGGTTCCAAATCCACCACCAGCCGTAGAGCACATTTGGTGGGATATCTGTGACTGCCCCGACTGCCTTGAAAGGGACTATCAGGATTGGATACACGAGGACCGTCCTCCTAAGAAGAGGAAAATTTCCTCCCAGCAAAAATTGAAAGAGAGGTTCGAGGCCGGTGATACCAGTGTGGGTACGCTCGGGGAGCCATCTGGGGGATTTGATTACTATGTACTCTACTCCAGCCAGTCTTCCCCAAAGCAAACAGTGGTAGAAAAGCCGAAAAGCCTTGCAGCCAATAGAGTTGAGACCTTCGGACACCGAATCAGATGCGGGTAAGTTTCTGCAAATCGGAAGTCTAACCCCGCGGGTCGACCAAGATTCGCTTTGTCCAGCTCCCGAGCGCATACCGACAAAGAAAGACCAACGCCAGTTTGGCGCTCGCACTCAATCAATATGCTGACTGGGGATGGCAACCGCCACAAACGGCCTCAACATAACCTAGGGGCTTCAGCAAAGGTTCTACCTCGCAAGAAAAAGGCATGAAGTGACTGGCTTGATGACTCTCTTTCTCCAGATAAGGACCAAATCTATGATCCCCGACTATATGGTAGCATGATCACCTTCTACGACGAAGATTTTCCAAGAGATGTCTCCAAACACAATGAAGCCTTGTACATCACTATTCGGCTCAACACTGTATCACTTCCTGGGGTATTGGTGGACAATGGATCGGTCGTTAACGTCCTTCCCCTCAGCATGATGTGGGCCCTACGCATCAATGAAAGGCACATGATCCCATCTACCCGGTCAATCAAGGCCTACGACGGCACGTCTCGTCCCATTCTGGGGACGGTGACCCTGGAACTCTGGTTCGAAACCCAAATGGTGCCAGCAAAATTCCATGTAATGGACATCCCATCCGAATTCACAGCTCTGTTGGGGCGCCCTTGGTTACACCACATGAAAGCCATAGCCTCCACGCTCCATCAATGCGTCAAGTTCATTAACCGGCAGGGGACCTTGAAGTCATTAGGGGTGACAGTTTCCTCATAGGGAACGAAGCCGAGACCGTCGCCAAGCATGCCCGTAACCAGACACCGGGGATGCCTCCTCCGAATCGACCAAGGGACTATCGGGGCAAGTCTCATCAGAATCCCCCGGAATTCGGTGATGCCAACTATGTCAACGAACTCAGCGGGCGAGACCACAGCGGTTCGATTCATCAAGTTCAATTGCCATTTCCAACATTTGGAGGCAGAATGGAAAGAAACACTGAATACCGCCATGATACGGGCACACAAACCTCCAATCTCCAGTCAGAGATTTGTTAGCATTCTCCAAACCTATTCTCTGGCCTTACCAAGCGAATAGATCTTCATGATAAAAGTCGATAAGCACCGGCAGACTCAACTCGAATGTATGAACATCGTATGGGACGTCCTCCTCGAAGAACTACTCGCTAAGCCTTTCCGCTCGAGCATGGGGCATGAGATTTTTCCAGCAACACACCAAGACACAATACGTCCTTACATCTGGATTGAGAGGTCAGACTGTGACGAGTTAGAATTCTCCAGAATCGAGGATGCGGCAGATCCGCAAGAAGATCCCTACATTCATATGCTCAGTTTTCAGGTGCCGGACACGATTGATTCTGTTTCAGACGAAGAGATGATAACAATGATTGAGGAAGGGGAACAGAAACAAGATAACCCCCGAGTCATGAGGCCACTGACAGTGATGCCATTAAGGAATGGGGAAACTCTCTCAGGCCCGTCCGCGACCAAAGAAGAAATGATCACCAAGCTTGGATTGGTCCCCCGTCCTTTTGTGTCAACCTTTGTAAAGTCCTCCAAGTCTCTCATTGTTGAGTTTGAGTCTCTCGAGTCATCCGAGGGCTTTACGCCTGAAGACTACGAAATTGTAGCCAATGCTGTATTTCCCTTCGTTCTTAATGAAATGATGGACCTTTCTGAGTATCCCCTGATTGCCGCTTTAACTAATGATAAATTAACTAATAACTTAAAAATCGTTAATAATGATTCATTAGATAAAGAAGCAGACACATTAAACGAACAATATATCAAAGAAATCTTTAAGCAGGTTGTTCGGAAAGAGGAAAATCGAGCCCAAGCTGCCGAAGAGATTTTGACAAGTGTGAATCTGGAAACTGCGGAAGAGCCTAAAGAGACGCAGATTGGTAGTTTCTTCGAAGGGACTGAAAGGGACGCTCTGATTGAGCTTCTAAGAGAATTCGTGGATGTATTCGTATGGTCCTATAAAGATATGCCAGGCCTCGATCCTTCCATAGTTGAACACCGAATACCGCTCGACCCAGAAGTCAAGCCAGTGAAACAGAAACTAAGAAGAATTAAGCCCGAATGGTCCCTACAAGTGAAGGAAGAGATAGAAAAGATGCTCAGAGCAGGGTTCATCAGGGTCATTGAGTATCATACATGGCTTTCCAACATAGTAACGGTAACCAAGGCAAACGGAAAGATCCGATGCTGCGTAGATTTCAGAGACTTGAACAAAGCTAGTCCAAAAGATGATTTCCCCCTGCCAAACATCGACATTCTGGTAGATTCCACGGCCAACCATGAAGTTAAATCCTTCGTCGACGGTTTTGCCGGTTACAACCAAATCAAAATGGCAGAAGAAGATCAAGCCAAGACAGCCTTCACAACCCCTTGGGGTACGTACTGCTACACGGTCATGCCGTTCGGACTAAAGAATGCTGGGGCTACGTACCAGAGGGCAGCTACAGCTTTGTTCCATGACATGATCCACAAAGAAATTGAGGTCTATGTGGACGACATGATAATACACTCCAGAGGATCAGACGGCCAGCACTTTGTTGATTTGAGAAAATTCTTCGGCCGCCTCCGAGACCACAGCATGAGACTGAATCCAGCCAAATGCACCTTCGGTGTAAGACGAGGCAAGGTGCTAGGATATATGGTGACAGAACGGGGAATTGAAGTAGACCCCCAGAAAATCAAGGCCATAGTTGAAATGAAGCCACCCCGGACACTGACAGAAGTAAAATCCTTCATGGGAAGACTGCAATACATAAGCCGCTTTGTAAACCAGCTGACCTCGATCTGCGAGCCGATCTTCAAGCTGATGAAGAAAAATGCCTACACATAATGGACTCCAGAATGTTTGAACAGATCAAGGCGTACCTTGTGAATCCTCCGATTCTTTGCCCACCACATCAGCAAAAGCC
Source organism: Adenophora triphylla var. japonica (assembly GCA_022495995.1). Lineage (NCBI taxonomy): Eukaryota > Viridiplantae > Streptophyta > Magnoliopsida > Asterales > Campanulaceae > Adenophora > Adenophora triphylla. The sequence continues at coordinate 337,864 of JAFEMH010001369.1, forward strand.
ACTATTGCTATACCTAACTGTCACGGACACAGCAATTGGGGCTATGTTAGCTCAACAGAAGAAAGATTCCAAGGTCGAAAACTCCATCTATTTCATGAGCAGAAAGCTTCAAGGGAGCGAACTCAATTACTCTGCTTGTGAAAAGACTTGCGCAGGCCTGGTCTGGGTAGTGGGAAAGCTGAAACACTACATGCAGTCTCACCCGATACATCTCGTCTCAAAGATAGACCCCATCAAATATCTGTTCGACAAGCCTTCCATATCCATGAGGTTGGCAAAATGGTCGTTATTTTTGGCCGAATACGACTGTGATGATGTGCCATTCGCGGGAAAAAATTCGATTTTTTGCGTTTCTTTGAAAAACCCAAATAAAACCCGGAAAAAAGAACGGAGTCGCCACGCCATTTTTGTTTTAAGGGCCAAAACTTTGAAAAATGCCCGAGATTAAAGATTTGGGTTCGGAGGTCATGTTACACGCCGGGAAGGACGTTAGTGTGCACCCGGAATGCCTCGTAAAACGAGTCTTCCAAGCTGAAAATCATTTGTGTGTGTGTGTGTGTGTGTGTTTTGGCCAAAATAATTTGAAACTCAGAAAAAGAAAAATTGGGATATATTTTTAAGACTTTAAATTGATCCCATGATTTTTTGGAAGATTTTTGGATTGAGATTTGGTACTCAAAAGACCTTTTGAAGTTGAGAGTCACTTCTGCCAGAATGAAAAAGGCAGTGGACCTTTGATTTTGAAATGGATTCAAGGGTCTTAAAACTTCATAATCTGGATAAACTCAGAGAATGAAAGTTGTTCCAGATATCTTAAATAAGATTTTTGTGAAGGAATTTTCCATTTTGGAGAATATTTGAGGTGTCAAAACATTCTGGAAATCTCAGATATGCAATCTGGATTTCCAGAAGCTGATGAACTAGCCTCTAAAAGAAAATTTGAAAAAGAGAGTTTTACTCACCCAAAAAATAAAGTAAAAATATATCTAGAAATATCTTGATGTTGGCTACAAAAAGTGTTTTGTAGTCAACACCAAATTCCAAGTTTATCTGTGTCCAAAAATTAAGACAATGGACTGGGATCCTGGAAAATTGCTACTGGACAGCAACTTCTCAAGAAAGAAAATATGATTTTAAGGGGGGTTTTGCATCCATACTTGTCCCCATTTCCCTAGGTTTTGGTTAGTGATCACTTGACATTTTTGTGGTGAATCAACTATACCAAACATCCTTGGGGTACATTAGGACTAAGCACTTCATTTGCTTAGGGAGGGGAATTTTATCCTTTGAAAATGAGATTTGATGCTTGAAAATGGTTTTTAGGGTTTTGAAAATGAGTTTTCTTTGCAAGAAAGTAAGAGAACTTGAAAATAATGTTGATCCTTGTAGAAGATCATCCATGGAGATGAACTTCCATGGTGATCTTCTTGGATCTAAGACAAGAAGATGAATGAACTACATTTTGTAGTTTGAAAATGCATGCATGGATGAGAGATTTAGGGTAAGAAGAGGGAGGTTATACCTATCTTCTTTGTATTTTGGGGCTTTGGTTTGAATGTATGAGTGTTTGAGACTTTGAATGTAAGAGTGTTTGGGTTTGATTTGAGTGAGTGAAAGTTGGGAAGATTCAAGAGAAAAAGGTGACAATTCTTAGAGAATTCTCACTGTTTTCTCAAGTATTTTCGCCAAATGCTGTGAATTGTGCTCTTCTTCCTCTTTATTTTTGTGACTGGAGGGCTCAATTTATAGCCCTCTGAAAATTACAAAGGTATCCGAGCGGATGGGATCAGTCGCGTGCACTGTTCATTAAATGCTGCTTCAGGCTTTGGACACAAGGAATAATCTTTTTTAAAATTCAAATTAAACAGCCAGATTATGTTCCAGCCATTTCTATTTTTGGTTTTTGACCATTTCTTTCACTTTTTTGATTCCTTTCCTTGGTTTATCCTTAAATAACAATGCCCATTTTGCCCTCACTTTGTTAGAAATGTTAGGATTGTTAGGAAATGTTAGAAATGTTAGGAATGTTATAACTTCCGTTAATTTTCTAACGAAAATACTAACAAGCTCAAATTGGAGCACTTACAGTAGCCCCTCGGCGACGGCGCTTTCGAAGGAAGCGGGGTCGTCGATAAGAGTAAGGCTCCATATTTGGCGAGATGATCGAGTGATCGGGTGGCTGAACCTATTTAATAGGCTACCTACGTATCCCGAATGGGAATCAAGCCAGTCGTAGTTCGGGTCTTTGACCACAGGAGATGATGGCGTTTTAGGTGCCTCGAACACGATGAGCGAGTTACGCAATCGGTTCTTTGGAGAGAAACTCTGCTGGGATAAGAGATGACCATTTTTGGTCGATGGCTATCCGCTCTGGGGATAGGAATGACCATTTTCGGTCTGATGGCTATCCGCTCTGCTGGGGATAAGAATGACCATTTTCGGTCTGATGGCTATCCGCTCTGCTGGGGATAGGAATGACCATTTTCGGTCTGATGGCTATCCGCTCTGCTGGGGATAAGAGATGACCATTTTCGGTCTGATGGCTATCCGCTCTGCTGGGGATGATTGCGATTTATCGCTTTCCTAGTGATAGCGTCTTAGGTGCCTCGAATCTTGGAGATGGCGTTTTAGGTGCCTCGAACCTTGGAGATGGCGTTTTAGGTGCCTCGAACCTTGAAGATGGCGTTTTAGGTGCCTCGAACCTTGATGATGGCGTTTTAGGTGCCTCAAACCTTGATGATGGCGTTTTAGGTGCCTCGAACCTTGATTATGGAATGGCCTTTCGGTGGACTTTGTCTGCTGCCGAAGGAGAGGGTGACCGTTTTGGTCGAGGGGCTGGACCTAATGATAGGCTACCTACGTATCCCTAGCGGGAATCAAGCCCTTTCGTAGTTCGAGATCTACTCGAGATTCCGTTGGCTTTTGGGATTCCGTTAACTTTGCTGGGGATTTTGTTAGCCTTTGCTGGGGAAAATCAGACATATTCGTCTGGGAAATCGGTCTTACGTTTGACTACCGGGGGTAATTTTGATGAAAGATACGGGATTCCGTTATCTTTCTCGGGGAGATCGGTCTTACGTTTGACTGCCGGAGGGTAATTTTGATGAAAGATACGGGATTCCGTTATTTTTCTCGGGGAAATCGGTCTTACGTTTGATCGCGGAAGATTTTGATGAAAGATACGGGATCTCGTTATCTTTCTCGGGAAATCGGTCTTACGTTTGGCTTTGCGGAAAGATTTTGATGAAAGATACGGGATCTCGTTATCTTTCTCGGGGAAATCGGTCTTACGTTTGACTGTCGGGGAAGATTTTGATGAAAGATACGGGATCTCGTTATCTTTCTCGGGGAAATCGGTCTTACGTTTGACTGCCGGGGGTAATTTTGATGAAAGATATGGGATTCCGTTATCTTTCTCGGGGAGATCGGTCTTACGTTTGACTGCCGTTTGATGATTTTGATGAAAGATACGGGATCTCGTTATCTTTCTCGGGGAAATCGGTCTTACGTTTGACTGACGGGGAGGATTTTGATGAAAGATACGGGATCTCGTTATCTTTCTCGGGGAAATCGGTCTTACGTTTGACTGCCGTTTGATGATTTTGATGAAAGATACGGGATCTCGTTATCGTTCTCGGGGAAATCGGTCTTACGTTTGACTGCCGTTTGATGATTTTGATGAAAGATACGGGATCTCGTTATCTTTCTCGGGGAAATCGGTCTTACGTTTGACTGCCGGTTGATGATTTTGATGAAAGAAACGGGATTTCGTTAACTTTCTCGGGGAGATCGGACTTACGTTTGACTGCCGGGGAATGATTTTGATGAAAGATACGAGATCTCGTTATCTTTCTCAGGGAGGTCGGCCTTACGTTTGACTGCCGAAGGGTAATTTTGATGAAAGATACGGGATTCCGTTATCTTTCTCGGGGAAATCGGTCTTACGTTTGACTGCCGGGGAATGATTTTGATGAAAGATACGGGATCTCGTTATCTTTCTCAGGGAGGTCGGCCTTACGTTTGACTGCCGAAGGGTAATTTTGATGAAAGATACGGGATTCCGTTATCTTTCTCGGGGAAATCGGTCTTACGTTTGACTGTCGGGGAATGAAAGATACGAGATCTCGTTATCTTTCTCAGGGAGATCGGTCTTACGTTTGACTGCCGTTGAATGATTTTCTTGACAAGGGGCTGACTTTGGTTAACTTTGGTTAACTCTGTCAAGTTGGGGACTGAACTGCAGAGTCCCAGATTTTTAAAGGGCAAAAGGGTCATTTTGACCCTGACAATCCTATCCGCGCGGATAGGAGCGTGTTCAGAGGGTTTTAAATGAGGGGCCGCCCCCTTCTTCTTCCCCAGTCTGTTTTTACAGAAAATTACGAGAGAGAGAGAGAAAATCGCTCAAAACTGCCATTGTTATCCAAAAAGCTTCAAAAATCTTCCGATTTCTTCGATTTTTTGAGCAATGGAACACGGGGAAGGTGCTTTTCAAGGCCAAGGACGTGGCCCGGTAGCGGAGAGACGATTGGAGCTCGTTCGAATGAGGAGGCACTATACTCTTTCGCAATCGATTGCGGAGGAGCCCTACCCCGATGCTTGGCAACATTGGGCTTCTGATCCGAGTCTCCGAACGGTATACTTCGAATCTTTTCATTCCCTTTGTTGATTTCTTGCTTGAGATTGAATTTTGGGTGACTTTTGAAATTTTTTTTTTTTTTTTGAAAATTCGAATGATTGATGTTCTTGGCTTTGAATCTTGATTTTGATGCTTTGCATGTTATGAGTATATGAGTAACCCAAAATGTGCATTTTGTTTGGGAAGAAGAATTGGCATTTTCGCCATTTTTTTTTTTTTGGTATCCAAAAATTAAGGATGAAAATTGTGATTTTTTTTTTGAAATTTGAATATTGATTTTTGATGATATGCATGTTGCAATGAATTTGTTGGTGTTCCAAAATGTGCATTTTGCTTGAGAAAAGAATTGGCATTTTGCCAACATGGGATGATGATATGAATGTATGATTTTTGATTTTTTTTTTTTGAAAAGTGGGACGGATTTTTCCTCCCGTTGATTGAATGCATGTTATTTTATGAAAATGGGACGGAGTTTTTTACTTCCGTAGGAATGCACATTTTTTTTTGATGAATGCATGTATGTATGTCTTATGAAAAATGGGACAGAGTTTTTGCTTCCGTAGGATGTATGAATGTAGATTTTTTTTTTTTTTTTGAGGTGATGAATGATATGCATGCATGCATAGGAACTTCTTTTTTTTTTTTGAAAATAGGACGGAGTTTTTACTTCCGTTGACTCTTTGTATGAATGTTGATTGGGATTTGCTGAAAACTGTTCTTTTTTTTTTTTGCGAGAAAAATGGGGTTATGCTCATTGTATGCTGTTATGCTGTCAAATTTTCTTTGAAATTTCATGATGCATATGTATGTCCTTTTCTTTTGTGCAAATGCAAATGCAATTTTTTTGACATTTTTTTTTGTTTTATTGCAGGGTGGAAACAACTACGTTACGGAGCAGCTGAACAAGATGAAGACTCGAGGATCGGTGGAGTCCGTAGTTGACTTGTGGGACCGGCTTCCGAATGCGGGCCGAGGAGCTTTGCCGAGTTCGAGACAGATTGTTGTTGAGACCGGGCTTTGGGAGTTTGTTGAGTGCTTGAGGGGATTGGTCAATTTCCCTAAGAGCAAGGGCCTGATGTTTGCTTTGGCGCAGCATTGGTGGGATGCGACCCACACGTTTCACTTCTTTTGGGGCGAGGCTACGGTTACGCCTTCGACTATCTTTGCGATCACGGGTTTGTCCTTCAATGGACGCGGCATTGAGTGGCGGGATGGCTACGGCGATGCGGATCTACGAGCTCTTCTGGGATTTTCCCCTATTCCTAAAAAGGGGATGGGGATGGAGTATGCGGTGGTCTACGGGAAGATTGTGGAGACCATTGTGAGTTACGAGGCTGGGGAGGAGAGGATAGGCGCCGATCAGATTGCCAGGGCCTTCTTGTGATTTGCTTTTTCGAGCACCCTCTTTGGGCATGCTGAGGGGACGGCGCCTTTGCCTTGCCGAGGTCCTTGGAGGACATGGAGATGGCCGGAGACGTCTCTGGGAGAAGCCGGCCGGGCAGAGCTTTACTTTGCTCTCGATAGGTACAGCCGGAAGGCTGTGAGCTCCTTGTACTGCTTTGAGTTTGCCCTGGAGGTATAAGCTCTCTCTTTGCTTTCCCTTTTTTTTTGAGCACACACTTTTCTCTTGCACTGGATTGATTGGATTTTTACCTTTCGCAAGTATGGGCGTTGGAGTTTTTCCACGTCACGATGTGGCGACAGCCGGCGGAGTACGTCGGGGCGTATCCGGCCATGCACTCTTAGTCCCAAGCATGCCCGGAGAAGATAAGCTCCAGTGGGGCGTACGACTCTCGAGATACACGGATTGCCTTCCTTTGACGGGAGGCCGAAACGGATGAGAGGATGATATTTTATCCCCGGGATCGCTTCGAGGTGGCGCACTGAAGGGGCGCCGAGATTTGGACCGTGCAATGGAGGATTCTAAGAGGTCCGACCTGCGATGCCTATTATCCGGGAGAGAGGGTGACGCGCCGCGCATGGCGTGAACTCGCCTTTGAGGACACCGGTGGAGCCTCCCGCCGATATGATGCACCCGAGTGATAGATCTCGCGACTGGGATGATTACCGAGCCGGCCAAAGACTTCTCGGCATTTGTGGCGATTGAGCCGCACCCGTATTTGTATTGAGGAGGCCGAGGATGCCCCAGTGCCCTGGATAGAGAGGGCTTGGGATCCCGCGGTACCCTCGGACGGATTTTTCATATATCCAGGATGGGGTCCGATTGAGGGTGCAGATCCCTCACTCGAGCGGCTTCCACGAGCTTTCCGGCCTCGTCCGGTATGAAGGTATGGCTTCTCTTTCTTTTTTTGTCTTTTCTTTTCTTTCCTGTCATCATTTCTCGCTTCAATCAAGTTTTCACGCTTTCGCTTTTGTGCGGTTTTCGGAGGTGGTCGTCGAGAAGCCGACGAAGCAAGTGATCGGAGCTAAGAGATTCATCGGGAGGATGGTCGCTTGCGGGGCTCCTCGTGCTAGAGCGAGGCGACCACGGCCGGCGCCTGTCAAAGTGAGGCTTCCCCTATTCGTTCGTAGACTTCTTCGTAGACTCCTCTGTCTCCTCTCATTGATCCCCGCGCGGTGCCGCTTCGGATCACTTCATTCTCGGAGGATCCACACGGGCAGTGGGACACGTCCGGGCAAGATGGTGGGTCGTCTTCGTACGCCCGTGAGTCCGACGCCTTCACCTTCGGATATGATTTTTCGCAGATCTTGGCTTGCCCTATCGTAGCGTGCCGGCTTGGTCCCGACGAGCCACTTTCGGGAGACGAGGACGATTCCGAGCCCGAGATTTTCGTGGCTCCCGCGGAGGCGGGCCCGAGCCGCAAGAGGGACCTGGGGACAGACGTCTGGGCGCTAGGGATTCCGATTGATTACCCCCCTGATTTTCTGAGATTTTGAGATTTATGACTGGGATTGAGATTTGTACAACTTATGCACACATTTTTTTTTTTTTGCTCTTTTCTCTTTTCTTTTTTTTTTTGGGGATGTAATAATTTTAGGATTATTGATGTTGGTTTGTTTTTTTTTTTTTTTTTATGCACACTCTCTTTTTTCCTTTTTTTTTTTGGAATGTAATAATTTAGGATTTTATTTTATGAATGCAATGCAGTATGAATGCAATGTTGCATGAGCCTTGGTTCTTTTTTCTTTTGGCAAGGGTGTTAGTGTTTGGTATATGAACTGGTTTGGGGAGGTTTTTGCACGGGTTCCGAGCAACGGGACGGAATATTCCTCTTTTGGTGTAGCGGCTTGACTGCAGATTTTTCTGATGGAAAGCAATCATATCCGCGCGGAGGAGTCCTGCATCTGACATTGTCCTTTAATTTTGCTTCAGATCTGGTCTCACTTTATTTCAAATTCAAATATCCTCTTCAACCTCCAAATTCAAACACCATTTTCGGGGAGAAAGAGAGAAAATTCATGAAAAACCTTAGAAAAGCTCCATCAAAATTGTCCTAAGAATCCCAAATGTCATTCTTCAACAAGTTCAAGGATTGGTCCCGGGAGATTATGCATGAGAGGAGGTCCTTCTTTGAAGAAAGGTACAAGGTGAAGTGCTTATGGTCTCTCAAGGAATTGATTCCGGATTACGGTCTTTTGAGGGCTTCTTCCTCATTTTGGGACACTAGGAGGCATGTCTTTTGCCTTTCTTACAACGAGATGGTCCCAACCGTCGAAGAATTTCGGGCCTTGCTTGGTAGTCCGGAGGTGGAAGAGATAGCAGTTCCTTTGCCCGGAGGGGCTTCTTTCGTTGACAGATTGTGCATCCTGCTTCATCTTTCCCCGGAGGAAGCGCAAGGCATGATCCGTGGTCCCGAACATTTTGATATTTCCAGTCTCCCTGATAGATTTAGGGGCTTAGGCTTGCTCGACGATGCCTATTGGGATGCCTTTGCACTTTTCATGTTCGGGACCCTGTTTATGGTCTATTCTTTTGGGATCTGCCATCGGTCTCTGCTGGATGTAGTCGTTCATTGTCGCTTGGGCAGAGATGTCGTTCCTTTGATCCTGGGGGAGACTTTCCATGCTCTCGATAGGCTGGCTATCGGGAAGCGGTATATGCACGGGGGCAGCCCGTTCCTCTTGACCCTGTGGCTGATGGAGCGTTTGGAGATTCTTCGGGAAACTCCCGACATGATCAAGCCTTGGACATTTGCCAGGAGGGGGTCACGTGGATTTTGATGATCGTGGGCTCATGGGAGCGTTGGATGGCTGGTCTCCGGACGTAAGATATCAGATGGTCGCGTGCCTTGTTGGCGGGTGGAGACTCGCGAGTAAGCTTCAGACGGGTCTCATGTGGTCATGCTTCCGGGCTTTCTCACCCAGCCTTCTACATTCCGGCTTTAGTTACGAGACAGTTTGGCCTGGAGCGAGTTTCCTTTGGGGGACTTTGATGATATAGCCACCGGGGTGGTGGCTCTTGTTTCTATGGATGATCCCTCGGTGTTTCCATTTCTTTCCCGAAAGCATGGAGGTATGACGCCTTTCCTCCTCGGGTTATTCTCAGCGTCCGAGACCCGTGCTTCTTGACCACTTGGTACCTGGATTGGTACGAAAGGCATTTAGGAGAGACTCAGATGGCTATTTTGAGGCGGCGTGAGGCCATTGTGGGTGCGGAGGACCTGACAGTTTCCGAGAGGAGGAGGGCCGAGGAGAGGGCCAACCCTCATGACAGAGCGGAGACGCCGTGACCGACTATGAGGCTTACGTCAAGAGACAGGAGAGGAGGGCTCCTATGCTACCAGCTAGGCTACAGGAGATGAGAGATGACGCTAGGGCTACTAAGGCCCTGGCAGAGGCTGGTTTGATAGATCCTGTTCCTATACCAGAGCTTGGTAGGAGGAAGACCGACATTTTTCCTGTCCAGAAAAAGAAGACTCGAAGGGGGAAGAAGAGGGGAGAGGCCAGTTCGAGTGGCATGGAGTGACTCTGAGGTTTCCGAGTATCCCTTTCTTGTCATAGCAGACACATCGGTTTGATTATGTATCTTAGTTTTCTTTTAGCAGGTTACCAGTTGTAGGAATGAATCGGGCTTAGACTCATCAAAAAGTTTTTAACTTGTAATGAATATTTGAATTGCTTCGGAGTTTTTCGAGGCGCTTTCATGGTCTGATCAGTGTATTGATGTCAAAGTATGACTTTTATTTGTGTTTTAGACCGAACTGTTTCCGGCTGCCTACGTTCCCCTCATTTTGAGGAGCTCAGGTCTTCGTAGTTCAACCTGATTTTTTTTTGTTTTGTTTTTTGTTTTGTTTTTTTTTTGTTTTTTTTTTTTTTTTTTTGGTGCAACCCCGTGTTTTTACCTAGGCCGCCCTTTTCGGGTTTTCAACCTAGTTGGGTATTACTCTTTTAGCACTCTTTTTGTTTCTTTTTTTTTGTTTTACGCGTAGTATCTGCGACTTGTCACCATTCACTTGGGTGTACAAAGGAATTTCCGTCGAGGTGCGCAAGTTGCATGGCTCCTCAGGAGAAGATCTTACGGACGACGTATGGCCCGACCCAGACAGGCTCTCATTTGCCGAGGGGGTTGATACGGACTGGGGGCTTTTCTTTTAAAACGAGATCCCCTTCTCGGATCTCCCGATGCTTTACTTTCTTGTCAAAGGCTCTGGCCATTCTTCCTTGGTAGGCTCGGATGTGTTCCATGGCTTTCAATCGTCGCTCATTTAGCAGGGCCAATTCGTCATGGCGACTGCGGAGCCATTCGACCTCGTTGATCGGCTTTCCGGCGGTATACGGAGCGAGGGATCTCTAGCTCGATTGGGAGTACGGCTTCCATTCCGTATGTGAGGGCAAACGGTGTTTCCCCGGTTGCCGTTCGACCGATGTTACGCCCGTAGCTCCAGAGTGCCAGGTGTAACTTCTCGGGCCAATCTCTGCCTTGGACAGCCATTTTCCGGATAATGTTTTCCAAAGTCTTGTTTGCTGCCTCGACGGCTCCGTTGGTTTGGGGCCTGTAAGGAGATAACTTGTGACGGGTTATTCTGAATTTTACCAGCAGCCTGTCGCATTCCCCTTCGAAGTGGGATCCATTATCTGAAATGATTTCGGCTGGCAACCCGTATCTGCATATGATGTTTTCTTTGATGAAGAGGGCTACTTTCCTTGAGTTGAGGATTTTGTAGGATTTTGCAGAGCATCCTTTCTAGTTCCTTTGAAGAAATCACTAATTTGCGTCTCTTTAGGCTCTTCCGCAGTTCCCAGATTCACACTTGTAAAAATCTCTTCGGCAGCTTGGGCTCGATTTTCCTCTTTCCGGACAACCTGCTTAAAGATTTTTTTTTTGTTGTTTGATTTTTTTTTTCGTTTAATGTGTCTGCTTCTTTATCTAATGAATTATTATTAAGTGTTTTTTTATTAATTCATCATTAGTTAAAGTGGCAATCAAGGGATACTCAGAAAGGTTTGTCATTTCATTGAAAACGAAAAGGATTACAGCGCTTGCTACAGACTCGTAGTTTTCAGGCGTAAGGCCGTCGGACGACTCTAGAGACTCGTCCTTAACAATGAAAGACTCTGAGGACTTTTCCTAGGTTGACACAAAGGGATGGGGGACCAATCCAGGCTTGGTGATCATTTCTTCTTTGGTCGCGGACGGGCTGAGAGAGTTTCCCGATTCTTTAGCGGCATTGCTTTGTCGGTGGCCTCATGGCTCGGGGAGAATTTTGTCTCCCTCGATCATTGCTACCATTTCTTTGGGCGAGTGAAATCAATCGGATCGGCACTGGATCTCTTCCCAGAACAAGCTCGCATGATGGGGCCATCCCAATTATGCGAAAAAGACTTCTGTGGCTTTGGCTTTCGGCACGGTCAATTCGAATTCGGGTTTCGGACCTTCATGGGCGGTAGGAATTGTGGTTGTGAGTTTCTCGAGCTTGTTCCCACTAGGCTTGGCACGCCTTTGAAGGCATACTCACTCTTCATGGTAGTGGTAGCCCCGGGTAGCTTGGGTAGGTCCGAAACATTCTACGCGGGCCAAGGTTAGCTTTGTCTCCCCGAACTTGTTGAGGCTATCTGCCCAGCTTTAGCCACCCTGCCGTAGGAGTGGGCTCTGTGATGTTTACCGGTTGTGTGGGACCCTTTACAAAGTAGTCGGCCAAATTAGGGTGAAGGGGAGAGATTTAGGGTCGTCGGCCAGGGACCCTTCTGTGGCAGCTTCAAATCTTTTTCCTTTTGCAGTGTCCATTGAGGAGGCCTCATATCCCAGGCCGAGGCGAGTATTCTGTCCTTTCACCTCGATGATCTTGTGAGTTCCTTGTTGGTGCTTCCCCAGACCGAGGCTAGGTAGATAGCTCATTTTTCTCATCATTTTCAAGACCGGTGGGATTTTATCCCAGTGGCCAGTCGGATCTATGTTGCACACTTGGGCCTTGGGAGGCTCGGCCAGTGAAGCCCGTTAGCATGATACCTTCCTCGTCATGTTTGATTTCCGAATAGGTATTCCGCCGTATCTGTGCCCTCTAAAGTGACTAAATCCCCGTAAATGGTTGTCAAATCCCCATTCGAGGCAATTTCACACCTTTGGTGGAGGCTTGAGGCGACCCCCTTGACTGATGCGACGAGTCTTCCCGATAAGGCATTAAAAGTGATCGGGATGTCAAGAACCTGGAATTCCACAGGTATCAATTTACGTCCAGAACCAGAGGTCCAAGGTAGCGACTCCAAGGAATTTGCTCGAGATGTTGAGTCATAAGCTTTGAGCGTGAGGAAGAAGGCTTCAAGTACGTAGTCTTGATATCAAGCGAGCTCATGATCTTTCTTAGGAAGAATGTTCATTCGGACCCGTTATCAACCGGGACCCGAGGGAGGCGTCGTTAAATCCAAGCCCTGGGTTTGTGATGAAGAGAGGCTCGTTATGATCGGCCCCAAATTGAGGGAGGTCGAGATACGTGAAAGTGATTATATTCCCGTAATGGATGTTTCCAATTAGGCTGTACCACGTCATCGGGAGTAGCATCAATAGGCACTAGAGTGCGAGCCGAGCTTTCTTCCGGCTTCGGCTTATGGGGATAGGACGAAGTGAGTAGAGACCGAGAGGAAATGTTGGCACTGTGTGCCTTCAACCGGGTGAGCACGGGATCCTCTTTTCGAGTGCAGGTTTGTTTGTCTTAGCATAGGGGCGGCGATCTTCTTTCGGTGCTTGGTCCGTGGCCTTCTTATACGCCTTGGGATTTCCTTGGAAGATGCCGGATCGGGTCAACGGGTTAACTTCCTCATCGGTTGTCTCTTGGTGGATTTCTTCAATCTTTGCTAAGGTCAACGGGGGAGCCCTTTTGGCTATTGGTCACCTTTGGTTACGACGGAGTCTAGCAACGGTGAGGGGCGAGCCGTCTTGGCTCCTTTCTGGCGGCCCCTTATAAGCTGCTTCCCAAGTCACGGGCTTTTGAGTTTGGGGTTGTGTTGTTGCCTTGGATGGCCCACGAGCTAGGGCGTCCTCGATTCACTCTCATGGCTGCCTTGCTCATAGTTATCATGCAACAAGAGTCGCTATTGTCGGGGCTCGGGTGCTTTTCGATTTCATCCCCGATATAGTGCAGCCATTCTGGTTCCTTTCTGTAATACTCGAGTTGGAGATGATTATAGCATTACGTGTGGGAGGCGCATCCGGTATCATGCCGGTTTCTAGGACTTCTCGAAAGGCGGACATACATTCGGGAAGGTGACCTCTTCTTGGGTAACCACGACAAGGAGTGTTACTTTGTTCGGGGTGGATTTGATCTAACCATGGTTATTTTCTCATTTGGGCGGATGGGAGTTAATTTTCCTCTTTCGATCGGATCTTCGACTATCGGCCCTGATCGGACGCTGAAAACCCTTTCCCCAAAGCATGGTAGGCGGTGTTGAATTCTAAGACATCCACGTGCTCGAGATCCAGGAAACTTCATGGCCTTCATGTCCTCGGTTTCATATTCGTCTCCCGAAGTGTCTTCGTCGTCGCTTGTGACAACCAACCATTGTGCTGGCTCCCGTGGGCTCATTTCCGGCATGATTGTTCGAGTTGTTTCCGGATCTGGGGCTTCGGTTGACTCTTCACTCTCGTCATCATCATCGTCGTCGCTGTCATCGGAATCTTCTTCCCATACTACGGGATTTCGGCGGAGAGGAACGCCGATCAAACCCGTTAGGGAATATGGGTGCGTGCGGCCGCGAAATTGTCATATGCTCCCATTCCGGAAGTGGCAATTGTGACTCGGCTTCTCCTCCCAGAAGCTGCGGGGAAGAGTGAGAGGGGGTGGCACGTATTTGACACCGGGTAGAATGTAGAAGGATTCTTCCTCCTCGATTCTTGATTTCTTGCCTTCGGGATCGTATCCGACTTCTCCAATAGCCGGTTTGCGAAGTGTACTAGCTCAGTGCTCTTCGGCCTCTTTGCTTGATAAGCCCCGGTCACAGCGCTCCTTGGAAGCTTTCTTGTTCAATTCTTCTCGATTGTTCTAACCATCTTGTGTAAATGGTCCTCTCATGTTTTGGCCGGAACGGCCCCGGCTCTTCGATATTGGCCTTCCACTTCATCCGAGAGATAGCGGGCCTCGTATTCTTGCAAGGAGTCTCGACATGAGACCAAGATGGGTTGATTCGTTCGATATCCTCAAGGCCGAGGGGGAATCCAAATTCAGGATCCTCGACGAGGTTGGCCACGGGTATTTGGGGACCTTCATCGGCATCTTCTGGGCATGCGAAGATTCTCGCATTCAATCATATTCACTGATTATGGTTCCTTGGCGGAGATTTTTGAGCGTATTAGGCCCTTCGGGGCCTTCCAACTTTCCTTGCTCTATCAGCCTGGATTGCCTTTTTGAGTAAAGCGGTTGTCGGTCGGATGTCCGTGAAGCTTCGATGAAAAGCACAATACTTTGTAGTATCCACGGGAGCATTCGGATTCCCGGGTTGGAAATTCTCCAAAGGCCGCAGCAAGCCTTCTTTCACCGATCCTCTAAAGATGTCATTCCAGAGGCATTCCAAAGTTTTCGAGATTCATGACCCGTGAGTGCAGGCTCCATTTGGTTTTACGGGAGCAAAAGGAGTTGTGTTATTACATTCTGTCCCCGCATAGTTAATCATTTCTTTGCCTTTGCGAGGAGAGCAGGAAGCGTGTTTGAAGGAGGAGCTCGATATACGTAGCGAGGGCGCAGCGGCGGTTCGATTGTAGGCCTTTTCAAACTTAGGCTGCAGAGTTAACCATGGCCCGTAAATGCGAGTATGGGAAGTGAGCGAGGAGGCTCTCGAGATGTGGTTTCAAGCATGACTCGGAAGATGTCCGGTTGTTCCTCTTCGGAAGGAGGGATGGCCATTTCACCGAGTTTCGAGATTCCACCGCTTGTAGAAGTCCCCAACATTCTCATCGGGGCCATTTTGCTTTTTCTTTGTTTGTAGGTCAACTCTATTTGTTTCCCACTCCAAGTTGGCCTTATATTTCTCTGTGAAGGCATTGGTAATCTGGTCCCATGTAGCCTGGCTTCGGGTTTCAAACGGAAGAACCACTTTAAGGCACTTTGGACTTCAAAGATAGGCGAAATAATCGCCCAACTGTTGATTGGTGCATCCTTTGGCCTTCATCGCCAAGGTATATGTGTCCAAATGGGTTTTCGGGCATGCATTCCCATCAAAGAGATCCAGATTAGGCATCACGAATTTGTGGGGCGGAGGAACAATGGAGTCAAGTGCAGTAGGCCGGAAGGCGGAGCTTCTTGGCGATCGGTTCGGCGATCTGCGCTTTCATTTCCTTGTGTTGTTCCATGAACCGGGCCGGATGAGGGTCTTGTGGTGGAACCATGGCATTCGAGCTAGTGGGCGAGCTAGAGAGAGGAGCTACCACTGGAGCGGGCGGGTGGAGGGAACGGCCGATCCGGGGACGTAGGTGAAAACTTGTCACAGGTGAGTTACCACAGGGAGCATGAGTAGGAGCTTGGGCGAAGGATAGAACCTTGCGGCTTCTTTGTGGGTTTTCAAGCGGCAAAGTAGGTGGTGGCGGCTCCGATGTGGCCAGGATAACTTGGATTTCAGTGGGGCCCGTAAGTAGGCTTGGGTGCGAGCCGCTGTCCTGGCTTGATGCATGGCCGGGTGAGGCGATGGTGTATAACCCGGGGAATGCTGCGGTCTGGTGATTCGGATGACACCGGGATGGAGGCTTGGTAACCCGTAGAAGTGCGAGTGAGGAATGGATTTGTGTGAGGAGCGGTGAACTAGTAACGTTACGAGGAGGGCTCCCGGCGTGGCCCGGAACCAAGTTGTGGCGGCATTCGAGCTGTAGGCATTGTGGCCCTTTCATTCTTTGCGAAGGCCGGATTGATCGGTTCCAAAGCGTGGCGGGATCCCGATTAGGCTGTGGCATTCGAGATAGCCCCAACCATGAGAAGACATTCCGTGCGGCTTTGTCCCCACCAGGGGCTCGCGAACCGGCTCAGGCTGCCTGCCGCATGGATCCGGTGGTACGTGGTTGGGAAGGCCGGCGACCCGAAAATCGAGGAGCATGGGTTTTGGTAGTGGCACCATAGGAGGTGGGTGGCGGCATCCTGGTGTAGTCGTGGCGGCGAGAGTGGGGTTAGCATCCTCGTCTTCTTCCACGGTGAAGGTGCCATCGGGATTGAGGCGCGGCCGGACCGTGGCTCTTAATAGCCTCCATAAGGCTATTAGTTTGTGCTTCTTGTCGTAACCTCATACGTTACGCTAAGCGATTCCCTTTGTTGTTGTCGAGGGGTCCGGGAGGCGGAGTGACGTTGTCCCCATCATTACCGGGCGTGCGGACATTACGAAACCCGGAGTCGGAACAAACGGCGAAGGCGATGACGCGCTTGACTCTTCCCAACTAATCAAGCTTGATGACCGTGTGCAGAAACCAAGCTTTGTGCGGAGGCTGCGGGGGAAAGGACACGAAGGTTCGGATGTGCAGGAATGGAAGGAGGGTAGGTGTTTGGGCATTGGGCTCATGCAACATGCAGTTATTTGTTCACGTTTACTTAAAACATGTTTTATTAACCTAATCGGTTGGAAAAGATTGCTCTTCCTTTTTTTTTTTCGCAAACTACTCTGGATCCTGGATCAGTGGGCCCCGTCACTACGTCTATAAGCCCCTCGTATTCCATCTGTATTTCGACCTCCCGGGGTGGACAGCCCGGGCGAGGTCCTATAGGGCAGCGGGTCCCACCGAGCCCAGAAAGAAAAACGATCCTAAAAGTACGGCGGGTAATCGAGTCTTAACGAGCATTCGATGTAAATTACGGACAAAGGCGACGTTAAAGTCAAGATCATGTCCGAGGGAGCTCGACGAAAAGTCGGCATGATTTGGAGCGATAAATGTCCACGATTGATCTTGACTTGTCGTCGGTTAGGCGTAATTAGGCATGGAATAATCATTAATCCTTGATGACTCGGTGTCAATCTTTGGGAGTCGGTGTATAATTTGTGCCGGTCGAGCCGAAGTCAAGGCGCCGGTCAATATCTTGGTCAAAGTACGCGGCGGAAAACCGGCGAGAACTTCGGCGAATAGGGTCCCCCGAAAGATATTGAGTCGGTATGCCGACAAAGGCTTGAAAGGAAAGGTCTATACGCGGACGGGGCATGACCACGGACCAGGACTAAAAACCAACGGGTCTCGGACAAAGTGTGTCACGGACAAGTGCATGGTCGACACGAGGCTCCATGGGATGTTTGGGTAGTCTGTGCTCGTCAGGGAGGCGTAATAAGACCAAACGGACCGCGACAAGGATTTCCCCGGGTTAGGGACGTAGTGTGCAGTGTACGGTCACGTGCGCGTAGTGTGCAAGCAGTCTATATTCTTTTTCTGAGTAAAATAGAAAAAAAAAATTTATGTGTCTTAAAAATATGATGCATGATTTTTTTTTTTTTGAAAATTTTCTTTTTTGAAAATCCTTTTTTTTTTTGAATTTTTTTTTTTGAAGTTTAATGAACACATAAGCACATAATCACAAAAATGCCGACAGTTAGGGACATTATTCCGACAGTCAAAATTTTGACTTTCTCCGAGGCGGCCAAAACAACACGAAAAATGTGCAAAAATCAACACACACATACAAATGATTTTCAAAGCCGGGACGGAAGCTTGACCCTCAAAAGCTTTTTCTCTTTTTTTTTTTGAAAACGGTGATACCGGTACGTGGGATTGTTAAACCACAATTTATCCCCGACTCGTGTTAGGAGGCGGTAACGGGAAGTTTAATAGTTTCCACCAATATACCAAATATCATTTTTTTTTAGAAAAAGCTTAAATCCCCAGCGGAGTCGCCACTGTGATGATGTGCCATTCGCGGGAAAAAATTCGATTTTTTGCGTTTCTTTGAAAAAACCAAATAAAACCCGGAAAAAAGAACGGAGTTGCCACGCCATTTTTGTTTTAAGGGCCAAAACTTTGAAAAATGCCCGAGATTAAAGATTTGGGTTCGGAGGTCATGTTACACGCCGGGAAGGACGTTAGTGTGCACCCGGAATGCCTCGTAAAACGAGTCTTCCAAGCTGAAAATCATTTGTGTGTGTGTGTGTGTGTGTTTTTTGGCCAAAATAATTTGAAACTAAGAAAAGTAAAAATTGGGATATCTTTTTAAGACTTTAAAATGATCCCATGATTTTTTATAAGATTTTTGGATTGAGATTTGGTACTCAAAAGACCTTTTGAAGTTGAGAGTCACTTCTGCCAGAATGAAAAAGGCAGTGGACCTTTGATTTTGAAATGGATTCAAGGGTCTTAAAACTTCATAATATGGATAAACTCAGAGAATGAAAGTTGTTCCAGACACCTTAAATAAGATTTGTACGAAGGAATTTTCCATTTTGGAGAAGATTTGAGGGGTCAAAACTTTCTGGAAATCTCAGATATGCAATCTGGATTTCCAGAAGCTGATGAACTAGCCTCTAAAAGAAAATTTGAAAAAGAGAGTTTTACTCACCCAAAAAATAAAGTAAAAATATTTCTGGAAAGATCTTGATGTTGGATACAAAAAGTGTTTTGTAGTCAATACCAAATTCCAAGTTTATCTGTGTCCAAAAATTAAGACAATGGACTAGGATCCTGGAAAATTGCTACTGGACAGCAACTTCTCAAGAAAGAAAATATGATTTTAAGGGGGGTTTTGCATCCATGCTTGTCCCCATTTCCCTAGGTTTTGGTTAGTGATCACTTGACATTTTTGTGGTGAATCAACTATACCAAACCATCCTTCTATGATGCACGGATACGTCACCCAGACATCGTATCGCGTATCCGATACGTATCGGATACGGATACGCTTGAAATACGCCAAATACGGACACGTTTACCCAAAAATTGGAAAAATTGGAAATCGAAACGACGAAATCGAAACGTTACCTTGTACTATTTGAAAACTCCATTCGATCGTTCGCGAACCCTAGCCTTGCTCCGTCCTAGCGATTGCCTTCTTCAAATCGATTTGCTCCAAGCGAGTCGCCGTCGCCGTCGCCTACCTTCTTCAAATCGATTTGCTTCGATCGAGTCGCCGTCGCCGTCGCTAGCCGAGGTAAGTCGATTTTCAATTTTTTCTTTTTCTCTGTTAATTTGCAATTTGCAAACTGCAATTTTCAATTTTTGTTCTCTTTCTCTGTTATTGCAAAGAAAGTGACGACAAAATGTGTTATACTTTTTACTGCTTATAATGTGTTATATTTATATTTTGGTCCTTATATTTTTTAAAATTTACATGTTGGTCCCTGTACTTTTAATATTTACATATTAACCCCCCGTACCCGTATCCTATATTTTTCAAAAATGCCGTATTCCCGTGTCCCGTATCTGCGTATCCGTATCCCCGTATCCGTATCCGTGCAACATAGCCATCCTTGGGGTACATTAGGACTAAGCACTTCATTTGCTTAGGAAGGGGAATTTTATCCTTTGAAAATGAGATTTGATGCTTGAAAATGGTTTTTAGGGTTTTGAAAATGAGTTTTCTTTGCAAGAAAGTAAGAGAACTTGAAAATAATGTTGATCCTTGTAGAAGATCATCCATGGAGATGAACTTCCATGGTGATCTTCTTGGATCTAAGACAAGAAGATGAATGAACTACATTTTGTAGTTTGAAAATGCATGCATGGATGAGAGATTTAGGGTAAGAAGAGGGAAGTTATACCTATCTTCTTTGTATTTTGGGGCTTTGGTTTGAATGTATGAGTGTTTGAGACTTTGAATGTAAGAGTGTTTGGGTTTGATTTGAGTGAGTGAAAGTTGGGAAGATTCAAGAGAAAAAGGTGACAATTCTTAGAGAATTCTCACTGTTTTCTCAAGTATTTTCGCCAAATGCTGTGAATTGTGCTCTTCTTCCTCTTTATTTTTGTGACTGGAGGGCTCAATTTATAGCCCTCTGAAAATTACAAAGGTATCCGTGCGGATAGGATAGGTGGCGTGCCTTGTTCATTAAATGCACCAGTGCTTTGGACATAAGGAATAATCTTTTTTAAAATTCAAATTAAACAAATGATTATGTTTCCAGCCATTTCTATTTTTGGTTTTTGACCATTTCTTTCACTTTTTTGATTCCTTTCCTTGGTTTATCCTTAAATAACAATGCCCTAATCTACCCTTACTTGGTTAGAAATGTTAGGAATGTTAGGAATTGTTAGAAATGTTATAACTTTCGTTAATTTTCTAACGAAAATTCTAACAAGCTCAAATTGGAGCACTTACACCCTCGATGAGTGATAATGATTAAAGTGTATGGCCATACCCCAATGTAATTGGAATTATCATTATACTCAAGATCGAGAAAGCATTGAACAAGTACAAGTTGACGTGGACCATGAATTGTGTTCAATATAACATTGTGAGACAAAGGGAGAAATGGAAGTGTACCATTGGAAACTTGAACTCTTACGTTATATTATTTGGGTAGACATAATGGCTTGCTAGAGTCCGCTTATGTCTTATGAGGGTCGATATGATCGAACTCATTGCCAACATAATGTAATCCTATTGGGTCACACACAATTAGAATGAATTGATTAAACCAATGAAAGAATGATTGAGAAGTTCTGATGTGGCACAAGACATCGCGCGACAAAACTTGTCCAAAGGACTCGTCTGGTCGCGCGACATAATGAGCCTAAGGCGGTTTACAGACTAGTTTCCTAATTTGATTAGGAAACAAACACCATACTAAAGTAGTATAAATATAACGTCTATAAAACCCTAATGCTAGCTGAATTTATGAAAAGAAAATCACATAGAGTTTTTCAATATTCTTCATAGGTTTAAAAGATCTAGCAATCTTCAAGAAATAGTTCTTGGTTCATTCGAAGGTGTGGATACTATTAGAGGGTCTTCGCTTGTACAATGATCAAGGCCTGGATTTCGAAGTTTGTGATTCAAAATCACATTGTTTATTTGTTTGATAGCTCAAGAACGGAAAGTGTTCAAGGTTGATTATTTCTATCTCATAGGAATTCAATTTAATTGTACAGAACGGATCCTAGGCTCTTGGGTTTTGTGTTATTAGATGCTTAATTCCGCTGCGCATGGACCCATAAAACCCAACAGTGGTATCAGAGCCCCGTTCGTATGGTTAAGTTTGAATTAACATTCTAAGAAAAATTGATATAAATTGTTTATATGATTTTTGCATGTTTTGTATGCGATAGTTTGATTGTTTTTGAAACAATATGCCTAAATCATGTTCTATTCACTTTGAATTAAATCTGTTAAAAGTTGTTTATATGATTTAATTGCTCTGTGATTAAGAATTGATTGAATCTGCAAATCTGGTAACCTTGTGTCACGCGACAAAGGATGCCAGTGTCACGCGACAGAACATGCTTGTGTCACGCGACAAAGCTTGCCTCTGTCACGCGACAAAACTTGCTAAATCTGGGCAGAATCAGTTTGTTACATAATCCTGCTAATTCATGAATGTGTTTGCAATCTGATATGTTTATGTCTTAATCTGGATGCTATAAATTTCTGGAAATTAAGTTTATAGGGTTATGCTAGATTAATTCATTGTTTATGCATGCTTAGTTAATTAAAATATGATTTTATTAATTGTTGCGATGCATGAATTATGTGTTCTTATGTGTTAAGAACTTGGTTAGATGTTTAGTTGAAACATTATATTGTAATTTCCTGAAAAAGGAAACTGATTGTTTATACAAAGTATTGATTATGTTGCAAGTTAGAGCTGATTTCTGATTGTGCATGTCTAGGAGAGTTCTGTCGAAGGAGAGATTTGGTACTTAAGTAGTCCTTGTGGCTCACCTGTCTTCCTGGGAACTTACCTGGTGCACAATTATGATTATCTTTGCTGATATGCTTATAATCTACTTTAAAGAACCTTCATTTAACTTTTAAGTTCTTTATGCCAATTCATGATTAAAACACTTGAGACCATTCGGATAGTTTTGGGTGGGCTTGCCATAGCAAGGTACTTTGATTCTATTCGTTTGGGAGCAAGATGAGGAAATTGTGGTTCCTATACGTTTAAAGTGAATGAACTTAATTGGGTTATCAAAATGGTTTTGGACCCAAGGCATAAGATGAGATTAAAATATGATTAGACATATGAAGTCTTGAATAAATCTCATAAAAGATCTAAGAGTCATATATGTGATATGATTGATGTTTCTACCTAATTAATTTAGTTTTGAGCGGTTTGCCATAACAAACTTGAAATTAAATTAAAGTTGGATCTTAGCCCATTAAATGTATATTATGCTTGTTTGCATTGGAAGGTGTATAATTTAGTGGGAGCATTTATTTTATGTAAATGAATTATGCTTCTCATATAATATGTTTACTCATATGTGTTCATATTTTATGTATATCTTTTTGTAGAATAAATGGCATCAAACAATAATCATCTGTCACTGCGATCTGTCCTTGAGAAGGAAAAGCGTGATGCTACTGATGTTGGTTGCCTCATGCTCTCCGCCATGTGCAAGAGCCTTCAGAAGGATTTTGAGCACTTGGGGACAGTTGATCTAAACAATCGACTGATGGAAATGTTCCAAGTTCAAGCAAGGCAAGAAAGGTATAACACAGTTAAGGCCCTAACCTCATGCAAGATGAGTGAAGGACAAGCTGTTGGTCCCCATGCTCTAAAGATGAAGG
Source organism: Adenophora triphylla var. japonica (assembly GCA_022495995.1). Classification (NCBI taxonomy): domain Eukaryota; kingdom Viridiplantae; phylum Streptophyta; class Magnoliopsida; order Asterales; family Campanulaceae; genus Adenophora; species Adenophora triphylla. Next base: position 360,568 of record JAFEMH010001369.1, read on the forward strand.
GCCACATCGAACATCTTGAGAGGCTCGGTTTTCCGATTAGCCAAGAGTTGGCTACTGACATGATATTGAATTCATTGCTAGAAGGTTTTAGTAATTTCATAACGAATTATAACATGGGGGGCATGAATAAGAATCTTTCCGAGTTAGTTCAAATGTTGAACACTGCAGAAACTAATATTGTCAAGAAGAAAACCGATCAAGTGTTGATGGTTAACAAGGGGAAGGGTTTCAAGGGTAAAGGAAAGGCAAAAGTTTCTAATCCTAAGGCAAATGTTGCCAAACCCAAAGAGGGTGCCAAACCCAAAGAGGCTAAGCCCAAGTTCCAAGAGGATGCAGTCTGCTTCCATTGTAATGAGATTGGACATTGAAGGAGAAACTGCTTAAAATACAAGGAAGCACTGAAGAAGAGCAAAGGTGTTGCTTCGACTTCGGGTATCTTTGTTATAGATATATTCCTATCTACTTCTAGTTCTTGGGTATTGGATACCGGATGTGGATCTCACATTTGTCTAAATGTGCAGGATCTAAAGAACAGAAGGATGCTTAAAGATGGTGAAGTGGACCTACGTGTGGGGAATGGAGCAAGAGTTGCTGCATTAGCCGTAGGAACTTATGAAGTTACTTTGCCTAGTGGACTAATACTTGTGTTGAACAATTGTTATTACGCTCCAACTTTAAGTAGGAATATTATTTCGATTTCATGTTTGGATAAAGAAAGTTTTAATTTTCTTATATGTGATAAGAAGTTTTCCATTTACAAGAGTGATATACATTATTGTACTGCTGTTTCATTCAATGGCCTTTATATCCTTGATGTTGAAAATAGTGATAATGATGTCTATAACATTAACAAGAAATCTAAACCCAATGATGTAAACCACACTTACTTATGGCATTGTTGTCTTGGCCATATAAATGAGAAATGCATTTCTAAACTCCACAAAGATGGATTTTTAGACTCACATGATTATGAATCGTATGAGACATGCGAATCTTGTTTACTTGGCAAGATGACCAAGGACCCATTTACCAAAACTGGTGAAAGGATGGGCGACTTATTAGGCCTCATACATACCAATGTGTGTGGACCTATGAGTAGCAATGCTAGGGGAGGATTTCAGTACTTCATAACATTCACTGATGATTATAGTAGATTTGAATATGTTTATCTAATGAAACATAAAAGTGAATCGTTTGAGATATTTCGAATATTTCAAAATTAGGTGCAAAATCAACTTGGCAAAACTATTAAGGTACTTCGATCCGATCGAGGTGGCGAATATTTGAGCCAAGAATTTGACAGTCATCTTAAGAGTTGTGGAATTGTTTCAGAACTCTCTCCACCCGGAACACCACAATGGAATGGTGTGTCTGAAAGGAGGAATAGAACTTTGTTGGACATGGTTCGTTCTATGATGAGTCAAGTTGAGCTTCCTTTATCCTTTTGGGGACATGCACTAGAAACTGCTTCTTTCACTATAAAAAGAGTTCCTTCCAAATCGGTTCAAAAGACCCCATATGAGATGTGGCATGGAAGAAAACCTAGTTTGTCTTTCAGGAAGATTTGGGGTTGCGATGCATATGTCAAGAAGTTAACTTCTGACAAGCTAGCACCTAAGTCTGATAAATGTGTTTTCGTGGGTTATCCTAAGGAAACTAAAGGATACTATTTTTACAACCGAAACGAGAACAAAGTGTTTGTTGCTCGAAATGGTACTTTCTTAGAAAAGGAGTTTCTTCGCAAAGGAACCAGTGGGAGTAAAATAGATCTTGAAGAAATTCGAGAACCCGAAAACAACATTGAACCAATGGTAGAAACTGAACCAAGTTCACAAGTAGTTGTGGAACCGGTTCAAGATGCAAAAGTCCTTCGCCGAAGTGGTAGGTCACGATCAGAACCCGAGAGATATGGATTTCTCGTTACGGAAAGTGATGGAGTGGAGTTAATCGAAAATGATGAACCTACTTGCTATCAAGAAGCGATGTCCTCTCCTGATTCGGAAAAATGGCAAGAGGCCATGGAGTCCGAATTACAATCCATGGCTGATAATCAAGCTTGGAACTTGATTGATCCACCCGAAGGTGTGAAAACCATAGGGTGCAAATGGGTCTTCAAGAAAAAGACCGACATGGATGGGAGGTGCACACCTATAAGGCTAGGCTTGTAGCTAAGATATATAGGCAGATTCATGGTATCGACTATGACGACACCTTTTCGCCTGTAGCTATGCTTAAGTCTATTAGAATTTTAATTGCCATAGCCGCATATTATGACTATGAAATATGGCAAATGGATGTCAAGACAGCTTTCCTAAATGGGAGGTTACTTGAGGATGTATACATGATACAACCTGAAGGTTTTATCAGTCCAGAAAATTCTAACAAGGTGTGTAAGTTGCAGAAATCCATTTATGGATTGAAGCAAGCTTCTAGGAGTTGGAATCTACGTTTTGATGAAGCAATCAAAGAGTTTGGCTTTATCATGAACGAAGATGAACCTTGTGTATACAAGAAAATTAGTGGAAGTGTAGCACTATTTCTAGTGTTGTATGTCGATGATATCTTACTCATTGGAAATGACATTCCTACACTACAGACTGTCAAGTCTTGGTTGGAAAAGTGTTTTTCAATGAAAGATATGGGCGAAGCTGCATATATCCTTGGTATCAAGATCTTTAGAAATAGATCTAAAAGGATGATTGGTTTAAGTCAAAGTACCTACGCTAACAAGGTTCTTAGAAGATTTCAAATAGAAAATTCTAAAAGAGGAAACTTGCCAATGTTGCATGGTATATCTCTTAGCAAGACTCAAAGTCCTAAGACTAATAATGAGCGAAAGAGAATGAATGGTATTCTATATGCTTCGGCAATTGGGTCTATCATGTATGCTATGTTATGTACTAGACTCGATGTCTCGTGTGCTCTAAGCATGACGAGTAGGTACCAATCGAATCCCGACGAACCACATTGGATAGCAGTCAAGAATATCCTCAAGTACTTACGAAGAACTAAGATGTATTCTTGGTCTTTGGAGGAATGGAAGAAGATCTTGTAATAAAAGGCTACACAGATGCTAGCTTCCAAACCGACAAAGATAATTTTAGATCGCAGACAGGATTTTTGTTTACGCTGAATGGAGGCACTGTTAGTTGGAAAAGTTCCAAGCAAAGTACCATCGCTGATTCTACAACCGAAGCTGAGTACATAGCGGCATCTGATGCAGCTAAGGAAGCTATTTGGATAAAAAAGTTCATTAGTGATTTGGAAGTCGTTCCAAGCATCAAAGATCCTATTGAACTTTATTGTGATAATAATGGTGCCATTGCACAAGCAAAGGAACCAAGGTCACACCAGAGATCCAAACATATACTTCGACGTTTTCACATTATCCGAGAGTTATACGAAAGGGGAGACGTAAAGATATGCAGAGTAGACACTGATGACAACATGGCGGACCCATTAACTAAGGCTCTCCCGCAAGCTAAGCATGATGGTCATGTTAGGTCCATGTGTATTCGATACATGGGAGATTGGGCCTAGTGCAAGTGGGAGACTGTTAGTGTTATGCCCTAGGCCTATAGTTGATAGACTTATGTGTTGACATTATTAATTATTATATGAAAAGTTTATTATTTGATTATTATATGTTTTGCATATTTATCTGTAATAATCTCCGTCCCTAATTATTAAGTGAATAATTAGTATAAATGTTAATGGATAATCATATGATGATTATATGCATAGAGATGCACATTAAATTTATGGGTACTTGTTAGAGAACAAGTGACTGGACTTGACCCGTATGATATTTATGTCATGGTCAAATGTGATAGTTAAATCTCATATGGTCACTTCATTTAGTCCCTAGACCTGAGATTATCATGACCTTACATATGATGAAAGTTATGTTTGATTTTAGTCAAACGATATCTTAACACGATATTTATAAAGGCTATCTTTGGCATGATCGAATTCATGATGGTAAGGATGATAAGTCAAGATGGAATTTGTCCCTCGAAAGAGAGATGTTTTGCTTGGGCCCCTCGATGAATGATAATGATGAAAGTGTACGGCCATACCCCAATGTGATTGGAATTATCATTATACTCAAGATCGAGGAAGCATTGAACAAGTACAAGTTGACGTGGACCATGACTTGTGTTCAATATAACATCGTGAGACAAAGGGAGAAATGGAAGTGTACCATTGGAAACGTGAACTCTTACATTATATTATTTGGGTAGATATAATGGCTTGCTAGAGTCCGCTTATGTCTTATGAGAGTCGATATGATCGAACTCATTGCCAACATAATATAATCCTATTGGGTCACACACAATTAGAATGAATTGATATAACCAATGAAAGAATGATTGAGAAGTTCTGATGTGGCACAAGACATCGCGCGACAGAACTTGTCCAAAGGACTCGTCTGGTCGCGCGACATAATGAGCCTAAGGCGGTTTACAGACTAGTTTCCTAATTTGATTAGGAAACAAACACCATACTAAAGTAGTATAAATATAACGTCTGTAAAACCCTAATGCTAGCCGAATTTCTGAAAAGAAAATCACATAGAGTTTCTCAATATTCTTCATAGGTTTAAAAGATCTAGCAATCTTCAAAAAATAGTTCTTGGTTCATTCGAAGGTGTGGATACTATTAGAGGGTCTTCTCTTGTACAACGATCAAGTCCTGGAGTTCGAAGTTTGTGATTCAAAATCACATTGTTTATTTGTTCGATAGCTCAAGAACAGAAAGCTTTCAAGGTTGGTTATTTCTATCTCATAGGAATTCAATTTAATTGTATAGAACGGATCCTAGGCTCTTGGGTTTTGTTTTATTAGATGCTTAATTCCGCTGCGCATGGACCCATAAAACCCAACAGTGGTATCAGAGCCCCGTTCGTATGGTTAAGTTTGAATTAACATGCTAAGAAAAATTGATATTAATTGTTTATATGATTTTTGCATGTTTTGTATGCGATAGTTTGATTGTTTTTGAAACAATATGCCTAAATTATGTTCTATTCACTTCGAATTAAATGTGTTAAAAGTTGTTTATATGATTTAATTGCTCTGTGATTATGAATTGATTGAATCTGCAAATCTGGTAACCTTGTGTCACGCGACAAAGGATGCCAGTGTCACGCGACAGAACATGCTTGTGTCACGCGACAAAGCTTGCCTCTGTCACGAGACAAAACTTGCCCAATCTGGGCAGAATCAGTTTGTTACATAATCCTGCTAATCCGTGAATGTGTTTGCAATCTGATATGTTTATGTCTTAATCTCGATGCCATAAATTTCTGGAAATTAAGTTTATAGGGCTATGCTAGATTAATTCATTGTTTATGCATGCTTAGTTAATTAAAATATGATTTTATTAATTGTTGCGATGCATGAATTATGTGTTCTTATGTGTTAAGAACTTGGTTAGATGTTTAGTTGAAACATTATATTGTAATTTCCTGAATGTTTAAATTGAAACATTGAAATTTTGGTTTTCTGATTGTTTATGACAAAACAAGTCATTTTACGCAAAATTTAAAAAGGAAACTGATTGTTTATACAAAGTATTGATTATGTTGCAAGTTAGAGCTGATTTCTGATTGTGCATGTCTAGGAGTGTTCTGTCGAATGAGAGATTTGGTACTTAAGTAGTCCTTGTGGCTCACCTGTCTTCCTGGGAACTTACCTGGTGCATAATTATGATTATCTTTGCTGATATGCTTATAATCTACTTTAAAGAACCTTCATTTAACTTTTAAGTTCTTTATGCCAATTCATGATTAAAACACTTGAGACCATTCGAATAGTTTTGGATGGGCTTGCCATAGCAAGGTACTTTGATTCTATTCGTTTGGGAGCAAGATAAGGAAATGGTGGTTCATATACGTTTAAAGTGAATGAACTTAATTGGGTTATCAAAATGGTTTTGGACCTAAGGCATAAGATGAGATTAAAATATGATTAGACATATGATGTCTTGAATAAATCTCATAAAAGATCTAAGAGTCATATATGCGATATGATTGATGTTTCTACCTAATTAATTTAGTTTTGAGCGGTTTGCCATAGCAAACTTGAAATTAAATTAAAGTTGGATCTTAGCCCATTAAATGTATATTATGCTTGTTTGCATTGGAATGTGTATAATTTAGTGGGAGCATTTATTTTATGTAAATGCATTATACTTCTCATATAATATGTTTACTCAAATGTGTTCATATTTTATGTATATCTTTTTATAGAATAAATGGCATCAAACAATAATCATCTGTCACTGCGATCTGTTCTTGAGAAGTAAAAGTTGGAAGAGAATGGTACAAACTATATGGATTGGATCCGTAGCGTGATAATTGTTCTCAGGAAAGAGGAGAAATTGTACGTTCTCGAGGAACCTATTCCACCTGAACCTGCTGCCAATGCTACTAGGGCAGTAAAGGATCAATATCTGAAGCATAAGCGTGATGCTACTGATGTTGGTTGCCTCATGCTCTCCGCCATGTGCAAGAGCCTTCTGAAGGATTTTGAGCACTTGGGGACAGTTGATCTAAACAATCGACTGATGAAAATGTTCCAAGTTCAAGCAAGGCAAGAAAGGTATAACACAGTTAAGGCCCTAACCTCATGCAAGATGAGTGAAGGACAAGCTGTTGGTCCCCATGCTCTAAAGATGAAGGGCCACATCGAACATCTTGAGAGGCTCGATTTTCCGATTAGCCAAGAGTTGGCTACTGACATGATATTGAATTCATTGCCAGAAGGTTTTAGTAATTTCATAACGAACTATAACATGGGGGCATAAATAAGAATCTTTCCGAGTTAGTTCAAATGTTGAACACTGCAGAAACCAATATTGTCAAGAAGAAAACCGATCAAGTGTTGATGGTTAACAAGGGGAAGGGTTTCAAGGGTAAAGGAAAGGCAAAAGTTGCTAATCCTAAGGCAAATGTTGCCAAACCCAAAGAGGGTGCCAAACCCAAAGAGGCTAAGCCCAAGTTCCAAGAGGACGCAGTCTGCTTCCATTGCAATGCGATTGGACATTGGAGGAGAAACTGCTTAAAATACAAGAAAGCACTGAAGAAGAGCAAAGGTGTTGCTTCGACTTTGGGTATCTTTGTTATAGATATATTCCTATCTACTTCTAGTTCTTGGGTATTGGATACCGGATGTGGATCTCACATTTGTCTAAATGTGCAGGATCTAAAGAACAGAAGGATGCTTAAAGATGGTGAAGTGGATCTACGTGTGGGGAATGGAGCAAGAGTTGCTGCATTAGCCGTAGGAACTTATGAAGTTACTTTGCCTAGTGGACTAATACTTGTGTTGAACAATTGTTATTACGTTCCAGCTTTAAGTAGGAATATTATTTCGATTTCATGTTTGGATAATGAAGGTTTTAATTTTCTTATATGTGAAAAGAAGTTTTCCATTTTCAATAGTGATATACATTATTGTACTGTTGTTTTATTCAATGGCCTTTATATCCTTGATGTTGAAAATCGTGATAATGATGTCTATAACATTGACAAGAAATCTAAACCCAATGATGTAATCCACACTTACTTATGGCATTGTCGTCTTGGCCATATAAATGAGAAACGCATTTCTAAACTCCACAAAGATGGATTTTTAGACTCACATGATTATGAATCGTATGAGACATGTGAATCTTGTTTACTTGGCAAGATGACCAAGGACCCATTTACCAAAACTGGTGAAAGGACGGGCGACTTATTAGGCCTCATACATACCGATGTGTGTGGACCTATGAGTAGCAATGCTAGGGGAGGATTTCAGTACTTCATAACATTCACTGATGATTATAGTAGATTTGGATATGTTTATCTAATGAAACATAAAAGTGAATCGTTTGAGATATTTTGAATATTTCAAAATTAGGTGCAAAATCAACTTGGCAAAACTATTAAGGTACTTCGATCCGATCGAGGTGGCGAATATTTGAGCCAAGAATTTGACAGTCATCTTAAGAGTTGTGGAATCGTTTCAGAACTCTCTCCACTCGGAACACCACAATGGAATGGTGTGTCTGAAAGGAGGAATAGAACTTTGTTGGACATGGTTCGTTCTATGATGAGTCAAGTTGAGCTTCCTTTATCCTTTTGGGGACATGCACTAGAAACTGCTGCTTTCACTATAAACAGAGTTCCTTCCAAATCGGTTCAAAAGACCCCATATGAGATGTGGCATGGAAGAAAACCTAGTTTGTATTTCAGGAAGATTTGGGGTTACGATGCATATGTCAAGAAGTTAACTTCTGATAAGCTAGCACCTAAGTCTGATAAATGTGTTTTCGTGGGTTATCCTAAGGAAACTAAAGGATACTATTTCTATAACTGAAACGAGAACAAAGTGTTTGTTGCTCGAAATGGTAATTTCTTAGAAAAGGAGTTTCTTCGCAAAGGAACCAGTGGGAGTAATATAGATCTCGAAGAAATTCGAGAACCCGAAAACAACGTTGAACCAATGGTAGAAACTTAACCAAGTTCACAAGTAGTTGTGGAACCGGTTCAAGATGCACAAGTCCTTCGCCGAAGTGATAGGTCACGATCCGAAACCCGAGAGATATGGATTTCTCGTTACGGAAAGTGATGAACTGGAGTTAATCGAAAACGATGAACCTACTTGCTATCAAGAAGCGATGTCCTCTCCTGATTCGGAAAAATGGCAAGAGGCCATGGAGTCCGAATTACAATCCATGGCTGATAATCAAGTTTGGAACTTGATTGATCCACCCGAAGGTGTAAAAACCATAGGGTGCAAATGGGTCTTCAAGAAAAAGACCGACATGGATGGGAAGGTGCACACCTATAAGGCTAGGCTTGTAGTTAAGGGATATAGGCAGATTCATGGCATCGACTATGATGAAACCTTTTCGCCTGTAGCTATGCTTAAGTCTATTAGAATTTTAATTGTCATAGCCGCATATTATGACTATGAAATATGGCAAATGGATGTCAAGACAGCTTTCCTAAATGGGAAGTTACTTGAGGATGTATACTCCCTCCGTCCCTGCCGAGTGTACACTTATTTCCCTTTTGGTCCGTCCCAGCCGAGTGTGAACTGCCCAAAATGGAAGGGAATCTTCACTATTTACCCCACTCATTCTCTCTCCTATTTTACTTTTACACTCACAACATTCTCTCTCCTAACTATTCCTTCCACTCATTCTCTCTCCTATTTTACTTTTACACTCACAACATTCTCTCTCCACTTTTTCTCTCTCTTACTTTTCCTTAATCGGTGTGTCCAACATTTTGGTTCGCACTAGGCTGGGACGGAGGGAGTACATGATACAACCTGAAGGTTTTGTCAGTCCAGAAAATTCTAACAAGGTGTGTAAGTTGCAGAAATCCATTTATGGATTGAAGCAAGCTTCTAGGAGTTGGAATCTACGTTTTGATGAAGCAATCAAAGAGTTTGGTTTATCAAGAATGAAGATGAACCTTGTGTATACAAGAAAATTAGTGGGAGCGTAGCATTATTTCTAGTGTTGTATGTCGATGATATCTTACTCATTGGAAATGACATTCCTGCACTACAGACTGTCAAGTCTTGGTTGGGAAAGTGTTTTTCAATGAAAGATATGGGCGAAGCTGCATATATCCTTGGTATCAAGATCTATAGAGATAGATCTAAAAGGATGATTGGTTTAAGTCAAAGTACCTACACTGACAAGGTTCTTAGAAGATTTCAAATGGAAAATTCTAAAAGAGGAAACTTGCCAATGTTGCATGGTATATCTCTTAGCAAGACTCAAAGTCCTAAGACTAATAATGAGCAAAAGAGAATGAATGGTATTCTATATGCTTCGGCAATTGGGTCTATCATGTATGATATGTTATGTACTAGACTCGATGTCTCGTGTGCTCTAAGCATGACGAGTAGGTACCAATCGAATCCCGACGAACCACATTGGATAGCAGTCAAGAATATCCTCAAGTACTTATGAAGAACTAAGGATGTATTCTTGGTCTTTGGAGGAATGGAAGAAGATCTTGTAATAAAAGGCTACACAGATGCTAGCTTCCAAACTGACAAAGATAATTTTAGATCGCAGACAGGATTTTTGTTTACGCTGAATGGAGGCACTGTTAGTTGGAAAAGTTCCAAGCAAAGTACCATAGCTGATTCTACAATCGAAGCTGAGTACATAGCGGCATCTGATGCAGCTAAGGAAGCTATTTGGATCAAAAAGTTCATTAGTAATTTGGAAGTCGTTCCAAGCATCAAAGATCCTATTGAACTTTATTGTGATAATAATGGTGCCATTGCACAAGCAAAGGAACCAAGGTCACACCAGAGATCCAAACACATACTTCGACGTTTCCACATTATCCGAGAGATATACGAAAGGGGAGACGTAAAGATATGCAGAGTAGACACTGATGACAACGTGGCGGACCCATTAACTAAGGCTCTCCCGCAAGCTAAGCATGATGGTCATGTTAGGTCCATGGGTATTCAATACAAGGGAGATTGGGCCTAGTGCAAGTGGGAGACTGTTAGTGTTATGCCCTAGGCCTATAGTTGATAGACTTATGTGTTGACATTATTAATTATTATATGAAAAGTTTATTATTTGATTATTATATGTTTTGCATATTTATCTGCAATAATCTCCGTTCCTAATTATTAAGTGAATAATTAGTATAAATGTTAATGGATAATCATATGATGATTATATGCATAGAGATGCACATTAAATTTATGGGTACTTGTTAGAGAACAAGTGACTGGACTTGACTCGTATGAGATTTATATCATGGTCAAATGTCATAATTAAATCTCATATGGTCACTTCATTTAGTCCCTAGACCTGAGATTATCATGACCCTACATATGATGAATGTTATGTTTGATTTTAGTCAAACGATATCTTAACACGATATTTATAAAGGCTATCTTTGGCATGATCGAATTCATGATGGGAAGGATGATAAGTCAAGATGGAATTTGTCCCTCGAAAGAGAGATGTTTTGCTTGGGCCCCTCGATGAGTGATAATGATGAAAGTATATGGCCATACCCCAATGTGATTGAAATTATCATTATACTCAAGATCGAGAAAGCATTGAACAATTACAAGTTGACGTGGACCATGACTTGTGTTCAATATAATATCGTGAGACAAAGGGAGAAATGGAAGTGTACCATTGGAAACGTGAACTCTTACGTTATATTATTTGGGTAGACATAATGGCTTGCTAGAGTCCGCTTATTTCTTATGAGGGTCAATATGATCAAACTCATTGCCAACATAATATAATCCTATTGGGTCACACACAATTAGAATGAATTGATTAAACCAATGAAAGAATGATTGAGAAGTTCTGATGTGGCACAAGACATAACTTGTCCAAATGACTCGTCTGGTCGCGCGACAAGATGAGCCTAAGGCGGTTTGATAGACTAGTTTCCTAATTTGATTAGGAAACAAACACCATACTAAAGTAGTATAAATATAACGTCTGTAAAACCCTAATGCTAGCCGAATTTCTGAAAAGAAAATCACATAGAGTTTCTCAATATTCTTCATAGGTTTAAAAGATCTAGCAATCTTCAAGAAATCGTTCTTGGTTCATTCGAAGGTGTGGATACTATTAGAGGGTCTTCGCTTGTACAACGATCAAGGCCTGGAGTTCGAAGTTTGTGATTCAAAATCAAATTGTTTATATGTTCGATAGCTCAAGAACGGAAAGCGTTCAAGCTTGGTTATTTCTATCTCATAGGAATTCAATTTAATTGTACAGAACGGATCCTAGGCTCTTAGGTTTTGTGTTATTAGATGCTTAATTCCGCTGCACATGGACCCATAAAACCCAACAGTGGTATCAGAGCCCCGTTCGTATTGTTAAGTTTGAATTAACATGCTAAGAAAAATTGATATAAATTGCTTATATGATTTTTGCATGTTTTGTATGCGATAGTTTGATTGTTTTTGAAACAATATGCCTAAATCATGTTCTTTTCACTTCGAATTAAATGTGTTAAAAGTTGTTTATATGATTTAATTGCTCTGTGATTAAGAATTGATTGAATCAGCAAATCTGGTAACCTTGTGTCACGCGACAAAGGATGCCAGTGTCACGCGACAGAACATGCTTGTGTCTGAAATTACTCGGGATCCGGCTCGCGCGCGGAGGGGCCCCGAGGCATCTCGCATTTGTTCGCTGTTCGGGAATGTTCGCCCGGATCCGAGAGGCAGCGCTTTCGCGCTCCGGCATCTGGCTTTATTCCGCTTCAGCGTTGGTTGGAGGTGTCTCGCCGTTTGTTTTCGCATTTGTAGAGTCGCCACGCCATTTTTATTAAGCCCAAAACATTGAAAAAGGGCATCAGTTTAAAGATAATTTTAAACTGTTTTTGTGTGATGAGATTTTGAGTTCGGAGGTCAGATGACTCCTCGGGAAGAGAATATTAGAATATTAGAGCTCACCCGAGTTGCCTCGTAAAACGAGTCTTTTGGATACCCCTTATATCCTTTAAATGTTGTGTGTGTGTGTGTGTGTTTTAAAAATGCATGCTGTATCGGATGTCTACATTGTATACTATGTATTGAAATAGTAATGGAAGGAAGCCTTACCAATGTTGGTTCGTGTCTGTCTTCCGCTGAGGAATAGTGTTTGAGGTCAGAGTAGCGTTCCGGTATGAATCTGGATTGCTTCAGGAGGGGCCGGTTGTCTGCGGGCAGAGTTTCGGCGTGAGTTGATGTTGCAGGCTGCGTTCGGGCAGAGGTTCGGCGTGCGTGGGGATCGGCAGGATCACTCAGGCGTGAGGTTCTAAGGTGCGTTGGGATCGCAGGAGTCACTCGGGCAGTTTCGGCGTGGTTTGGGATCGCCGGTTTGACTCCGGAAAGAGCCGGACACCGTGGAAAGACCAGGCAAGGCCTCGGAGTACCACGAGGGGCCTCAGAGTACCTCGAGAGTGCCTCGGGGCAGCGCGGGAGCGTCGCGGGAGCGCTCGGGGAGGCTTCGGAGCACCACGAGGGGGCTCGGAAGGCCTCGGAAGGATCCGAAAGGGGCCGGGAATGCCTCGGAAGGACTTAGAGGGGAAGCCAGAAGGCCTAGGGAGGAAGAGAGAAGTGGGAGGTGTGTGAAAATGAGGAGGGGGAGCCCTCTATTTATAGTGCCAGATTTGGTGCAAAGAGGTCCGTACGGACCTCCCTGGTAATCCAGACTTTTGGTTTTCCTCGATTTGAGGGAATCTGTGATGATGGGGAATATTTGCAATTATGATGTTCCCTGTGCAATAAGGTCCGTACGGACCAAGTTGACATGCAAAGAGGTCCGTACGGACCAACTCTGCAGAGGGTAATCATTTTTCTCGGGATTTGAGGGAATATTGTGGACTTTAAGAGGATTCAGTAATTATTAAAGCAAAGAGGTCCGTACGGACCATTATTGCTTTTCCAATTTCCTGAAAATTTCCAAAAGGTCCTTTTGTCCCTTTTTATCACAGAAAGGCTCCTCCCTTGGTTTGGCTGGGGGTTTTGAGAGGGTTTTGAGTGCCAGAGGTCGTCGAGACTGCGTTGATGAGTCTGCGGTGTTTCCCATGTGCTTGAAAGGGGGTGATCCAGATTGGGGTACTTACATAAGCCCCTCGACGATGTCACTTATGAAAGAAGTGGGGTCGCCGATAAGATAAGGGTCCTAATCTGGATCGCGTGCTGGGAGTGACCGGGGAGTGTGAGGACGTGGTGGTGTCCTATTGTGTGACCGTATAGGTCAGTAGGCAGGACCCTGTGATAGGATTCCTACGTATCCCTGGCGAGAATCAAGCCTGGTCGTAGTTCGGGGTCGTGAAATTGTGAGTGCGGGCGTGGTGGTGCCGTGAAGTGTTGTGTGACCGCCGAGGTCAATGGTAAGGACGTGGTGGTGTCCTGGGTGACCGCATAGGTCGATGGCTGGACCCTGTGATAGGATTCCTACGTATCCCTGGCGGGAATCAAGCCTGGTCGTAGTTCAGAGGTCGTGAAATTGTGAGTGCGGGCGTGGTGGTGCCCTGAAGTGTTGTGTGACCGCCGAGGTCAGTTGTGAGGATGTGGTGGTGTCCTAAAATGTGGTGACCGTTGAGGTCAATTGTGAGGACGTGGTGGTGTCCTGGGATGGAAACTTTACGATTTTCCTAATCGGGTGGTTTAAGGCCTTCCGGGCCGGAGATAGTGATTTGGGAGGTTTATACGGTCTTCCGGACCGAGTGGTTTAAAGCCTTCCGGGCTGGGGATAGCGTGAGGACTTGAATCGTCTTCTGAATGTGGTTGCGCCACGCGTGAGGACTTTGAATCGTCTTCTGGCGGCGGTTGGTGCCACGCGGGAGGACTTTGAATCGTCTTCTGGCGGCGGTTGGTGCCACGCGGGAGGACTTTGAATCGTCTTCTGGCGGCGGTTGGTGCCACGCGGGAGGACTTTGAATCGTCTTCTGGCGGCGGTTGGTGCCACGCGGGAGGACTTTGAATCGTCTTCTGGCGGCGGTTGGTGCCACGCGGGAGGACTTTGAATCATCTTTTGGTGGCGGTTGGTGCCACGCTGGAGGACTTTGAATCGTCTTCTGGCGGCGGTTGGTGCCACGCGGGAGGACTTTGAATCGTCTTCTGGCGGCGGTGGTGGAGGCATGGCTGCCTTGAGCTTCGAGAGGTTTAGATGTCTCGTGCTTTGTCAGTTGGGGAGAAGGTTGGACTTACGATGGCTGCCGGTGTTCATCCGTTGGGAATTTATTGTGGCCTTGTAGGGGCTTGCAAGGATTCCCTTTTTGACTTGCTGGGGAAGGAGCTCGGGCTTACTTTGATGGCCGGTGATTGCTTCACCATTTGGCATTTTGGAGGCATTTCGTGCCTTGGGATTTGTATTCGGAGGCGTTGGCTCCTTCTTGCGCTTGTTTTGCCGTTGAGTGGGCAAAGTTCGGGCTTACATTGACGGCCGATGCTGGGGATAAGTAGTCTTGTATGACTTCCCTTTGACTTGTTGGGGAGGAGCTCGGGCTTACTTTGATGGCCGGTGGCTTGAGTTGCCGTTGAGCGTTTTGGAGGCGTCTCGTGCCTTGATATTCGTGCTGGGAGGTTTTGGCTCCTTCTTGAATTGCCGTTGAGTGGGCGAGGACCGGTCTTACATTGACGGCCGGTGGATTGAATTGCCGTTGGAGTGGGCGAGGACCGGTCTTACATTGACGGCCGGGGATTGAATTGCCGTTGGAGTGGGCGAGGACCGGTCTTACATTGACGGCCGGTGGTTGAATTGCCGTTGGAGTGGGCGAGGCTCGGGCTTACACTGACTGCCGGTGGTTGAATTGCCGTTGGAGTGGGCGAGGACCGGTCTTACATTGACGGCCGGTGGTTGAATTGCCGTTGGAGTGGGCGAGGCTCGGGCTTACACTGACTGCCGGTGGTTGAATTGCCGTTGGAGTGGGCGAGGCTCGGGCTTACACTGACTGCCGGGGATTGAATTGAAGGGTTAGGGACCATTCTGCACTTGGATTTGCTGAAAAAGGCCTTAGGACAGCCAGGGGCAAAGATTATAAGGGCAGGAAAGTAATTTGGCCCTCCCTTGCAAGAAGGTCCGTACGGACCAACCTGGATGCAAAGAGGTCCGTACGGACCACTTTGATTTTTTACAGTTCCCAGGTTTTGACCGGGTTAAAAAGCCGAGGCCCCCTTCACTTCTTCTTCTCCAGTTCGTGCATCCGAGAGAGAGAGAGAGAGAGAGAAAACCTCCATTTTTACACCAAAATCTTCCATTTTTCGCTTGAATCGCTTGCAATGGCGGAAGGATCTCGAAGGAATCGTCGACAACGCAGTCAAGAAGTGGTCGAGCAACGGATGGAGCTCCAAAGAAATTGGATCTCGTTTGTTCCATCTTCAAAGAATCCGGATGTCTTGTATCCAAATCCGGAGGTGCACAATCGTCGTTCTAGGAACGTCGGGGAGGTAAGAAATCCGTTCCGTTTTGATTCCCTGCTCGAAATTTTTGAATGCTAGAACTAGGTTTTAGTTTTTCGCATTTTTGAATTTTTGTTATTTTTTTATGCCTTTTGTGAAATTCTTGATGAATTGTTGAAAATGGACATGTAAAAATTGTGGGTATGTGTATTTTGTGCAGAAATGGGTAGATTAGCTTTTATTTATGAAAATAAAGTGCCTCTCTATGAAAATGCATGTTTTGGTGTTTTGTACCGTATGCTATTTATGTATGTACATTATGAGAAAAGTTTGTCGTGTAGTGACAAATTTTGTGAAAAAAAAAATGTGACATGTGCCGTGCATTGTGACGGGGTTTTGTCTGAAAGTGAGTGCCGTGTAGGGACGGATATTTTTTTGAAAATGTGTTATGCAGATGTGTCATGCCGTGTGTGCCATGTTTTTGGGTGACGGACTTTGTGGGGAAAATATGTGCAATATGTGCCGTGTTTTTGTGACGGGTTATATGTGCCTTTGCCGTGTTGGGACGGACTTTTTTGAAAATGTGTCGTGTCGTGCTTGATCCCTTTGTTGAGAAAATCTGTACAGTGTGTGCCGTGTTTTTGTGACGGACTGCATGGGAAAAATTATATGTATGTGAAAATTATGTGCAACATGTGCCGTGTTTTGTGACGGGATATATGTGAAAATTGCATGTGAAAATTATGTGCAATATGTGCCGTGTTTTGTGATGGGTTATATGTGAAAAATATGTGCAATGTGTGCCGTGTTTTGTGACGGGATATATGTGAAAAATATGTGCAATGTATGCCGTATTTTGTGACGGGTTATTTTCATGGCTTTCCGTGTTGGGACGGACTTTTGTGCCTTTTGTTTTATATTAAGTACTGTGATTGACGTACCTTTGCTGTGTTTACCTGCAGGATGCGGGGCTTATGGCTGGGAAGGCCAAGAGGATGAAGACTCGGGGATCGCTCGAGGCTGTTGTTGAGTTGTGGCAGCGGATGCCTGATATTTCTGTGGATGGTAGGCCGAGTCCCAGGAGGCTGGTCTACGCTTCTGGCCTGGGTGTGTTCGTAGAGAACCTGGCCGGGGTCTCTGACACGAGGAAGAACAAGAGCGTCTTCCTTGGCCTTTCTGAGTATTGGTGGGATACCACCCACACCTTCCATCTGAGTTGGGGAGAGGTGACGGTGACGCCGACCGACTTTGCTGCGATTACCGGGCTTTCCTTCAAAGGAGGGCCAGTGCGGTGGAGAGATATGATCTCCGATGCTGTGTTGACCGAGCTGCTGGGCTTTGAGCCTCGTCCTCGCAGGGGTCTGGGGATGCTATATAGTGATGTGGAGCTGAGGATCACGGCCAGCATTGGGGCCTATGTCCGGGGTACCGGCCAGGTGTCGGCGGAGCAGCTGGCGCGCTCCTTTTTGTGGTATGCACTTTCCGAGACTTTGTTCTCGAACCACGCGACTGCGGCTCCCTTTGCTCTGTTGGAGAGCTTGATTGATCTGGATAGAGTTTGTGACATCGCTTGGGGCGAGGCAGGCTTGGCCGAGCTCTACTTTTCTTTGGACCGGTTTAGCCGGGGTGTGGCCAGCTCATTGGCCTGTTTTGACTTCGCTTTGGAGGTATGAGTTTATTGCTGTTTTTGATTTAGCAACTTGTCGTTTCTCCGTTTTCTTTTGCACTGAGCCTTTTCTGTTTTTGTCACAGGTGTGGTTCTACGAGATTTTTCAGTGCTTCCCGTGGGATAGAGATCCTGGGGCTGTTGCTGCGTATCCTGCTATGCTGGGCTGGGCTCGTACAGCGAGGAAGAGGAGGACCAGCAGGGGGAAGCTCACCATCGCCTACGGGGATGTGCAGGAGCGTCTGGAGAGGGGTAGCCCGGAGGGGTTTGTTTTGTTCCCGTGGGCTCGGTATGAGGGTGATGAGTTCGAGGGGGCTCCCGAGGTGACAGCGCAGCGGAAGATGCTGCGGGGCTTGACCTGCGACGTCATGTACCTGGGGGAGCGGGTCTTCTGGCAGCATGGCCCAGGTGTGCTTCCCGTGGCTCCGAGGGACCCTCCTTTTGGGATGCTTGATTCCCGGGATATGGATGTGCTTGATTTTGAGAGGTACCTTGGCGGTGTGGGCGCCGAGGAGTTCATTTTGTATGGAGAGGAGTACGGGGCCTTCGTGAGGAGGAAGCTGAGGACGCCGCAGGTACTGGCGAGGGAGAGAGAGGCTGGCCCGCAGGCTCCCCCAGAGGTTCCGATGCCGGGGCCGGATTTCACGTATGTCCGTGGGGACGGGTCGAGGCGGAGGGTGTCTGTACCCGTTTCTGAGCAGGCTCCTGCTGCATACCGAGTGGATCCCGATAGATCGGTGAGTGTGCTGACTCTTTTCCATCTTGGCATCTTTTCTGTATTTTTCTCTTTTTGTTGTTGAGTATAACTGTATTGCTGAGCGTTTCCTTGGCTGCTTGCTTGTGCAGGTCCCGGGGAGAGCCTATGATATGCTGACTCGCCGTTACGTGGCGATGAGGTCGTTTGCGAAGAAGATGGCGTCGAAGATGTCTTGCCGGTCTTCGCGACGCGTGCCGGCGTACCAGCCTATGCCTTCGAGGCATTCTGTAGACGTTCCTCCACCGAGAGCCGAGCCGGAGCCGCAGCAGGAGGGACCTTCGAGGGGGCGGCATAGCATGGATGCCGGGACGTCTTCGGGAGCTCCGAGGCAGCAGCCCTTTTATCAGTTCTTCCCTCCTCAGGACGCACAGGGTGAGGGATCCTCAGAGCCTTCTTTCTTTGATCCTTTCGTCGGATTTGATCCTTCGGATTACTTTGAGTGGCAGCCTCCGGCGGGGGCTCGATACTCTGACGACGAGGACGTGACGGGCGAGTTCACCGGGATGCCCGACTTCTCTCTGGAGGACCTTGGCGAGGATGATGATGCTGAGGAGTCTGATTAGTATTCATTTGCTTTCCCTCTTTTCATATCTTCTCTCCTTTTTTTTTTTTGTTTAGCAACAGACATTTGATGTACCTGTAATAAAACACTCGTATTTGCACGGCAAACAACATTTTATTTTAAGATGTAATGTCATTTTTGGGATTCCTGGGAATTGTCCTAGAAATTGTTGCTAGTATTTTTTTTATTTTGTGCATGCCACGTGAGCTGAGAGTGCGTTTGTGGGTAGTGTATGTTCACCGGGAATGGCTTTGGCCAGTGTTTGGGCAGTTTGGAGCAAGGTTTTGCTGAGGACAGTGGTTGTTGTGCTTGTTTCTTTGGGAAAATGGGTTCTGTTTGCAAGGAGGTCCGTACGGACATACTTAGCATGCAAAGAGGTCCGTACGGACCAACCTTGCTTTTTGGAAGGAGATAAATGCTTTCCAGTGTCTGGTTCTTCCTCATTTCCCCATTTGCAGCCATTTTCGAGCTTTCTTCCCCATTTTCTCTAGGAACCTCCATTTTTGCCATGGATTCTTCGTACGTCCCTAGAATTTTGCCGAGGCTTTCGCAGGAGAGGCAAGCACACTTCCTTGAGCAGTTGAAAACGTGGATGCGGCGCCGTATGAGGCATCAGAGACGGGCTTTCGAGGTAAGGTTTCGTCTTTGCTCGATTTGGTCTTTTAAGGAGTTGGTTCCTGATTGGGATTTGTTGCGGGCTGCCGCGAAGTTCTGGGATGTTAGGAGGCACGTGTATTGTTTCTCCTATAATGAAATGGTGCCCACTTTTGAGGATTTTCGGGCTTTGATTGGAGGACCGGAGGTGGAGGCCATCTCGTGAGCGTGAAGCTTGCAGGCTTTCTTCGTACTTTGTTGGTAGAAGTGCAGGGCATGATCCTTGATTCGGGTCATATCGACATTTCTGAGTTGCCGGGGCGGTTCATGGTTGATGATGAGAGTGATGTCTCTTGGGACGCATTTGCCTTGTGCGTGATGGCGACGCTTTTCCTGGTCAGCTCCCTTGGCATTTGCGATGGCGCTTTGCTAGATGTGGTAGGGCACTGCAGGGCTGGAGAGGATATTGTCCCGTTGGTGCTGGGGGAGACTCTTCATGGTATCGACCGTCTGGCGACTGGGGATCGTTTTATGAGAGGGGGAAGCCCCGCTTTGCTCACCTTGTGGCTGCGAGAGAGACTTCAGGCCATGCCCGAGGCTCCGACGTCGTTTAGTCCGTGGTCATTTGCTCAGCGACCTCTTGCGTTGGATATGGATCAGTCCGCCTGGGAGAGATGGATGGCACAGCTTGGTACGCATCAGATCCGCTGGTGGGTTCCGCACTGGAGGATTGAGACTAGAAGGATTTTGCCGGAAGGGTCCTACGTTGTCAGAGTTCCAGGTTTGTCTTGGTCCTCCTTCTATATTCCGTCGCTTGTTTCCCGGCAGTTTGGGATGAAGCAGGAGCCTTTGTTGGGCTGGGATGACCTTGCTACTGCGGAGGTAGTTCCTCTTTGTATGGCAGCTTCAGGTGCCTTCTTGTATTTTCTGAGGGTATGGAAGTATTCCGCTTTCCCTCCTGTGGTACTCCTTAGACGTCGGGGGAGCGTCGTATTGACGACTCAGTACCTGGCCTGGTATGAGCAGCGTGTTGGGCAGTCCCAAGTGGTCTTGGAGAGCAGGCGTGTAGCGATTCTGGGACCCGGTTGCCGTAGTAGCTATTGCCTTAGGAGTTCCGAAGCCTGGTCTGACCCTTTGGATGTGACGGGAGACACTTTGTTTGACTACGAGACTAGAGTTGACCGACTGACAGGGAGAGGTCCTCTTTTGCAGACTCGCAGGGAGGAGATCCGAGCCGAAGCACGGGCGAATGAAGCCCTGAGAGCTACTGGATTGTTTGACTCTACGGGGAGGACCCCTGATCTCGGACTGAGAGACGCAGAGTTGGTTCACGTGGAGCGAAAGAAGACTCGCCGGGGACGAGGGAAGAAAGGAAAGAATGGCGAGGGGACAAGCGCAGATGGCGCGGAATGACCTCCTAGGTATCCATTCATTGCATTTGCAAACACATTATTTGTTAAATGTATTAAGCTGTCTTTTAGCATGTTGTGAACTTGAGAGTAGACCGTGCTTGAACTCATCAAGAAATGTTGTAACCGTTAGTGATTTGTGATTTACTTTTAAAGCTTTGTCGAGACGCAAGATCTCTTGTTTGCCTTTGTTTCTTTTGTGCACTTTGTCAGCGTCCATCTTTGGACTTTTGCATTTGCGGACTGAAGCGGCCCGAGCCCTGACGGCAATCCTCTTTGCTTAGGCTTTGTGCTTGGCTGAGAAGTTGAACGATCTCTTGACAAGTCGTTTGATGGTCATTTTCATAGCTTCCTTGCCCTTTGTTGGCGTCGGGCTCTTGACCTCAATTTCGCAGCTTCTGTTTGAGCTCTATTTTTTTATTTTTTTTTGTGAGCCCTTGCTCGAGCTCTCTTTTGTTTTTGTGAGCCCTTGCTCGAGCTCTTCTTTTTTTTTTTTGTGAAGCGCGTGAGGGCGAAGACAAGCCCCTGGCTTGGAAGCAGACATGAGTCAGTCGTTTGATGCTGAGTGACCCTCGGATGTCCTTTGATGTTGCCGCCGTCGTTTGACTTGGTCAAGGTGACGTTGGGGCGTGCTCTTGAAAATTGCGTAGCTTGATGGAGGTCTTGATTGACATTCAAACTTTTGACTTTTTTGTGTATTTTTAGACCGGACCAATTAAGGTTGCCTACGTTCCTGACTAGAGGGCTCAGTCTGCGTAGTTCGACACTACATGGAGTGCCAAGAGATGCACAGCTTGTTCTTCTTCAGCGAAGTATCTCGCGAAGTTTGCTTCCGTTGACTGGATTCGAGAAGGGATTGCCGTCTAGGTCTGTCAGCTTCATGGCGCCTCCGGAGAAGATCTTTTGAACCACGAAAGGGCCGATCCATGTGGGTTCCCATTTTCCCAGTGGGTTGGTTCGAGTGGGAGGCTTTTCTTTAAGTACAAGGTCGCCTTCCCTGATGTCTCGGGATTTGACTTTCTTGTCGAAAGCTCTAGCCATCCTGCTTTGATAGGCTCGAACGTGTTCCATGGCCTTTAGTCGTCGCTCGTCTAGCAGAGCCAATTCGTCGTGTCGGCTTCGGAGCCATTCAACTTCGTTGATGTCATTTTCCAAGAAGACTCGGAGTGAGGGAATTTCAATTCAATGGGAAGGACTCGCTTCCATCCCGTATGTCGTGGCGAATGGGGTTTCTCCCGTGGTACGCTCTGACTGATGTGCGGTAGCCCCAAAGTGCAAGGTGCAGCTTCTCGGGCCAATCTCGTCCTCGGGTGGTCATTTTTCGGATGATCCGTTCGAGGGTTTTGTTTGCTGCTTCCACGGCGCCGTTTGTTTGTGGCCGGTAGGGAGAAGATTTATGGCGCGTGATCTTGAATTCAGCCAACAGTCTGTCGAATTCCCCTTCGAAGTGTGAACCATTGTCTGATATGACCTCATTTGGGATGCCGTATCGGCAGATGATGTTTTCCTTGAGGAAATATGCGACCTTCTTGGAGGTGAGTACCTTGTAGGACTTGGCTTCGACCCATTTGGTGAAGTAGTCGATGGCTACTAAGATGAACTCGTGACCGTTGCCGCTCGGCGGAGCAATTTTCCCGATGACGTCGATTCCCAAGTGGCAAATGGCCAAGGTGTAGTCATGCAAGAGAGATCGTGGGGCGGTAGATGATTGAGGTTGGAGAACCGTTGACACTTGTCGCAGCCTTCGGACAAAGTGGATGCAATCCGCTCCACGGAGATCCAAGTAGTAGCCCATCCCGAGAATGATTTGCATCGTGGCTCGCGTTCATGTGGGGACCGCAAGCCCCATTGTGGACTTCTGTTCATGAACTTGTTTGCTTCTTCTTGGCCGATGCAACGTAGGAGTGGTCCATGGTAGCGTTTCTTGTATAGCATGTCCCCGAGGATGACGAAGTGAGAGGCGAGGCGTTTTAGGGCCATGATGCTCTTGGTTTTGACCCCTTCGTGTGTGGGTCTTCCTTGTTCATGAAGGTGGTTTCCGCTCTTGAGGTATTGGAAAATCTGGTTATACCATGGCTCATTGATGGGCTTAGGTTCTCGCTCGATCACACAACAAGAGGCGTGAATTTCCTTTCGCCCGACTTTGAAGGGTTTGATCGCTTTTCCTTCGTGGATTTCCACAAGGGAAGCCAAGGTGGCTAAGGCATCTCGCAAACCTCGTTTCGGTCTCTTGGCAAGTAGTGGAAGGTGACCTCTTCGAATTGTGTGATGAGGTCCTCCATGCAGCATGGTATTTTTGCAAGCCTGGGTCTATGGTTTTCCACTTGTTGGAGACTTGGTTGATGATCAAGGCCGAGTCCCCATAAACTTCGAAGTTTCTCGGACGTTCCTCTCGAGTGCGGCTTGTAGTCCAAGAAATAAGCAGCTTCATATTCGGCGGCATTGTTGGTTACCTCGAAATTGAGCTTTATAGCAATTGGGGTGTGCTCGTCCTGGGATCTACCAAGAGCATACCGATGCCGTTTCCTTTTTGTTGGCCGCTCCGTCGAAGAACAGCTTGCCATCGATTTTCGCCTTCGATTGCGAAGATTCCCTCGTCCGAAATTGTGGTTCGGGCCTCGAGCCTCGTCGGCTGGGAAATCGCCACTTGTTCACCCATGGCCCGTCCCTTGATTGACTTTTGGTTTACGTACTTGATGTCAAATTCCGCTAGGAAGAAAGACCATTTGGCGAGCCTCATTGACAGAGATGGTTTGTCGAAGAGGTACTTCGACCGGGTCCATTTTGGAAACCAAGTGTACCGTGTGCGACCGCATGTAGTGCCTTAGTTTCTCGACAACCCATACCGTAGCCGCGCATGTTTTCTCGAGGGCCGAGTAATTGAGTTCGCCGCCTTGAAACTTTCTACCGACGAAGTAGATGGCATTTTCGACTCGTGACTCCTTCTTTTCTTGACAGAGCATGGCTCCAACCGGCGGTGTCTGGCCACGCTAGGTATAGCAACAGTGGCTTTTCCTCGTGGGGAGGACAGAGAATCGGAGGACTCACAAGGTATGCTTTTATTTTCTCAAAGGCATCTTGGCATTCTCGAGTTCCATTCGATGTCGGCGTTCTTCTTCATCGCTTGAAGTTTGGCTCGCACATAGAGGTCAATTGGTTGACGAAGCGACCGATATACCGTAGGCGGCCCATGAAGCTTTTCACCTCTCGTCCGAGTTTGCGGTGGTCTCATTTCGATGATAGCCTTGATCTTTTGAGGATCAACCTCGATGCCTCTCTCGGTGACCATGTATCCCAAAACCTTGCCTCGGCTAACCCCAAATGTGCATTTGGCGTGGTTAAGCCTCATTGAGTGTTTTCGGAGGCGATTCAAGAATTTTCTCAGTGTCCGCGAGGTGTTGTCCATCTCGATCCCTTTGAGTGAATGATCATGTCATCGACGTACACTTCGATCTCTTTGTGGATCATATCGTGGAAGAGGGCGGTTGCCGCCCGTTGGTAGGTAGCCCCAGCCGTTCTTTAGTCCGAACGGCATTACCGTGTAGCAAGAGGTTCCCCAGGGGTAGTGAAGGCCGTCTTTTCTTGGTCTTCTTCGGCCATCTTGATCCGATTGTAGCCGGCAAAACCGTCCACGAAGGACTTGACTTCGAAATTGGTCGTAGTGTCTACCAACATGTCGATGTTGGGTAGTGGAAAATCGTCCTTGGGACTTGCTTTGTTGAGATCTCTAAGTCCACGCAACAACGTACTTTTCCATTGGCCTTGGTGACCGTGACGATATTGGAGAGCCATGTGGGGTACTCGATCACCCCGATGAAGCCGACGCGGAGCATTTTTTCGATCTCCTCTTTGACTTGTAAAGACCATTCCGCTTGATTCGGCGTAGCTTTTGCTTGATGGGCTTAGCCCCTCGGGATTCAAGTGGAATCCGGTGCTCTACAATGTTTGGATCTAATCCCGGCATGTCTCGGTAAGACCAAGCGAACACGTCCACGAACTCTTTGAGCAAAGTGCAGCCAATGCGTCTTGCTCTGTGCCGGTGAAGAAACTTCCGATTTGCGTCTCTTTTGGCTCTTCGCCAGCTCCCAAATTCACTTTAGTTAAAACCACCTCGGCAGCTTGGGCCCGGTTTTTCTCTCGTTTGACAACATGCTTAAAGATGTGCTTAATGTATTGTTCGTTTAATGTGTCTGCTTCTTTATCAAGTGAATCGTTATTAACTGTTGGTGTGTTAGTTAATTTATCGCTTGTTAAAGATGCAATGAGAGGATACCTTAAAGATCGAAGCATTCATTAAGAGCATACGGGAATACATTATTGGCAATGACTCGTAATCTTCTGGCGTGAGGCCATCAGATGACTCGATAGACTCAAATTCAAAGATAATGGACTCAGGATGAGTTTTGACACTAGACTCTAGGACTCGAGGGGTCAGACCAAGTTGTTCGATCATGTCCTTTTTGGCCGGGCAGCTGGTCCCAGAAGGTGGCCCAGTTATTGAGTGGCAATGAGCTTGATAGGAGATGGGGCTTGAAGGGCTTTATGTTGCCGTTCCCGATCATTGCTATCACAGAGTTATCAGAAACAAAATCGATTAGATCTGGCATCTCGATTTCTTCTTTGAAGAGCAGGTGGAGCAGTGGCTCGTCCCAAGCATCGTCTGCAGAGTCTTTTGCTTTTGTCTTGGGCATTACTAGCTCGAATGCAGACTCGTCCCGCTTGTTGAAGGAGGGAGTATTGACAGAGAGTTTTTCGAGTTCTTCTGCCAAAGAGGGAGTTTTCCTGAACCAAAATTCGTTGTGAATAGTGGTGGTTGTGGATCCTGGTAGAGGCGGTGTGTCGAGAAATGCTCTTCGGACGGGATTTGGCTTGAGGCCTCTGAATCTTGCCAGTTCCGCTCGGAGCTTGTCCATGGTTGTAGGCCGCCTTGTTTGGCGCCGATCGCCTGTTCCATTTCCTGGATCTTCTTCCAAGTTGCCGGCCTTCTTTGTGAAGTACTTGGTCATGTCGAAGCTGTAAGGACGAAGATCGGAGATTGCGTGCAAGCCTCTTTTGTTATCTGTGGAGCGTTTTCGTGCAGCTCGTTTGTCCTCCGCAATGTGTTCGGGAGTAGGAGAGTATCCCAGGCCGTGCAGGGTATTCTGTTCTTTGATATTGATGATCTGTTGGGTGCCCTGATGGCGTTTTCCCAAACCGAGCCCCGGGATGTAGTTCATGTGCTTCATCATTTTCATCGGGGGAGGGATCTTGTCCCAAATCAAAGGCAGGTCTATGTGGCACACTTGGGCCTTTGGGCTTTCGATGGTGAACCCTGTTAGCATCATGCCATCATCGTCGGGTTTGATCTCTAAGACCGGGACGCCGTTTGTGTCGGTCCTTTCAGTGACTATGCTATCTCCGTAGATGATGGTTAGATCTATTCCTTGGACGAACTTTACGCATTGATGGAGAGTGGATGCCACTCCATTGATCTGGTGTAGCCAGGGGCGTCCCAAAATGGCAGTGAATGTGATCGGGATGTCGATGACTTGGAAATCCGTCGGGACCATTTGTTTTCCGAACCATAGGTTCAAAGTGGCTATTCCCAAGACTGGGCGGGACGTTGAGTCGTATGCCTTGATTGCCTGAGTCGAGGGCTTTAGATCAGTTGCCTTGATCCCTAGCAAATCCATCATTTTGGCTGGAAGGACGTTCATGGATGATCCCCCATCTACCAAAACCCGTGGGAGATGACGCTCGTCCAGTTGAACTGTTATGTAGAGAGGCTCATTGTGGTCAGCCCCAAGTTTTGGAAGGTCGAGCTCTGTGAAAGTGATGATATTGCTGTAATTAATGTTGCTAATCATCCGAACTGCTTCATCAGTGTCACCGTGATGGGAACCATGGTCCGGGTCGCTTTCTTCCAACTTGAGCTTGTGCGGGTAAGATGAAGTGAGTAAGGACCAGAGCGAGATGTTAGCCTGAGTGCGCTTGAGCCGTGTCAAGACAGATCTTCACTTTGGGTCCAAGATTTCACTTTCTTTGGCGTAGTGGTCCCTTTTCGCCCGTGGCTCGTGTATGGCCGGGCCTTTGTCCGTCCGTGGAGGATTCACCGGGATTTGACCGAACGTGTCGAACGTTCACTTCTGGACTTATGGTTTTGCTTGTCTCTCCTATTTCGAAGTGGGAGGACCTGATTGGCGTAAGGCCGCATCGCGCATTTCAATTCGTTCACCGTCATGGCTTTTACCGAAGCATCAATAGTGGCTTTGAGATCTTCCCAAGACAGGGGTTGGATTATCCGAACCTTCGGGCCTTCGGTGGCGGTGCGAAGCTCGTCCCACTCGATCATAGAGCGTACGTTGCCATGGCCTTGTGCAGAGCTAGACTTGCCGGAGTAGATGACATAGTAGTCAAACTTTCCCGAGGGTTCTCCAAGGGTTCCGACCGTGGGATCACCGGATTCGTACCTCTTTTTCGCTTTTGTTGAGAAGATAGCTTCTTCTTTCTTCGAGGACGGCCCTCATTCATTTCATCCTGGAATTCCATTTCCGACAAGCACCGCAATCGCACGTCCCACCGATGTGTTCGTTGTTCGGCGATGGTACCGGGACCTCAGGAGGCTGGATGGGCAGGCTTTGCTCTGGAAGGTCTTGAGGCCTTACGTCATAACCGCATGGCTCGTATGAGGGTAACAGTTGACTTACGGGAAACAATGAGAGATGTTAGAGGCCGTAGGAGCAAGCCATGACTTGGGAAGCCCTGTGTAGTTGGGTGGCTAATGTTCCGAAGTGGTGCATGGCACCTTCGATCCAGGCTTGTTGCTCACCTTGACGTTTCTCAATAGCCATGAGGACCTGCCAAACTTCTTCCAATGTTGGGAAATTTCTTGGGGGTAAGGTCCCGTTCTCATCGTTGTTATCCACTGATTTGGCCATGGGGAGTTGACGGACTGTCCTGGTGACAGAGCTGGGAAGGAGGTAGGACCTTGTTGTTTTGACACTGGGAGACAGGTTCCCGGGTACTCTCGACCACTCTCTGTTAGCTGGAGGGGGTGATGGGCAAGGTTAAGACACAGGAATGGCCTAACGGGATAAAAGGGGAAAGCACACGTGGCATGCGGTTTCCGTTTCTTTTATTTATGATTTTTTTTGTTGTTTTAATTTACTTAAAACATGTGTTCTCAGAATCCTAGGTAGGTTGGAAAAGATTGCTCTTCTTTTTCGCAACTATGCTAGATCCTGGGTCAGTGGAGACCATCTGTGCGGCTATAAGCCCCTCGTTTTGCACCTGTATTTCGACATCCCAGGTGGACAGCCCTGTGCGAGGGTCCTATAGTGCAAGCGGTTTCCCCCGGCCTAAAAGAAAAATCGAACCTAAGGACCGAGCCTGTCATGTTCGTTTTGATGCGTTAGCCATGTGAATAGTGAACCGAGCCGGCCACTAAGTCAAGATCAGGTCAAAAGTTCGGCATGACCTCTCTTTACCTTGCTTACGCAAGGGATCTGTGACGTTAGGCGTTGGCTGGGTCATATTGTCATGGCTGACGTATCAAAGGCTTGATGACATGGTGTCATGTGGGCATGGATGTATATCCGGGCCGGAACATCGTTCAGGTGTAGCTTCGGAAATCAAGATCAGGTCAAGATTTTAGCATGACCTTTCATCGCTTTGCTTGCGCAAGGGATCTTGAGTTCCGAGCCTTGACTCAGAAAATGGCCGGCATGGTATATGTATCCAGGCTGTATGACACGGACTGGGTAAAAACCAACCGAGTCTGGACAGAGTGTGACTCAAGACTCAAACGTGCAGGGTTGACGCTTGGCTAGGATGGGATGTTTGGAATGATCCCGTGCGCGTCCAAGAGGCCTAGGAAGACCAAACGGACTGCAACTGAGACCACTCCGGGTTGAGGGTTGTAGTGTGCAGTGTATCCGAGGCAGCAGTGCGCGTAGCGTGCGGTGTAACCGAGGCAGCAGTGTAAGTAGTGTGCGGTGTAACCGAGGCAGCAGTGCGCGTAGTGTGCGGTCTCTAAAATTCTTTTTCTGAGTAAAACAGAAGTTTTTTGAAGAATTTTAAATGTATGCACAGATGTATATTGATGCATTTTTTTTTTGTATTTTTTATTTTTTTTGTAAAATAAAAAGTAAAGCACGTGCACACACACACAACAGTTAAAGAAAGGGGTAAAATGAAAGTTTGACCCTCATCATCATTTTAAAAATCTTTTGTTTTGTTTAAAAAGATTTTAAAACAAAAAGTCCCCAGCGGAGTCGCCAACTGAAATTACCCGGGATCCGGCTCGCGCGCGGAGGGGCCCCGAGGCATCTCGCATTTGTCCGCTGTTCGGGAATGTTCGCCCGGATCCGAGAGGCAGCGCATTCGCGCCCCGGCATCTGGCTTTATTCCGCTTCAGCGTTGGTTGGAGGTGTCTCGCCGTTTGTTTTCGCATTTGTAGAGTCGCCACGCCGTTTTTATTAAGCCCAAAACATTGAAAAAGGGCATCAGTTTAAAGATAATTTTAAACTGTTTTTGTGTGATGAGATTTTGAGTTCGGAGGTCAGATGACTCCTCGGGAAGAGAATATTAGAATATTAGAGCTCACCCGAGTTGCCTCGTAAAACGAGTCTTTCGGATACCCCTTATATCCTTTAAATGTTGTGTGTGTGTGTGTGTGTTTTTTTTTAAAATGCATGTTGTATCGGATGTCTACATTGTATACTATGTATTGAAATGTATTGAAATAGTAATGGAAGGAAGCCTTACCAATGTTGGTTCGTGTCTGTCTTCCGCTGAGGAATAGTGTTTGAGGTCAGAGTAGCATTCCGGTATGAATCTGGATTGCTTCGGGAGGGGCCGGTTGTCTGCGGACAGAGTTTCGGCGTGAGTTGATGTTGCAGGCTGCGTTCGGGCAGAGGTTCGGCGTGCGTGGGGATCGCAGGGATCACTCGGGCAGAGGTTCGGCGTGCGTTGGGATCGCAGGAGTCACTCGGGCAGAGTTTCGGCGTGGTTTGGGATCGCCGGTTTGACTCGGAAAGAGCCGGGACACCGTGGAAAGACCAGGCAAGGCCTCAGAGTACCACGAGGGGCCTCAGAGTACCTCGAGAGTGCCTCGGGGCAGCGCGGGAGCGTCGCGGGAGCGCTCGGGGAGGCTTCGGAGCACCACGAGGGGGCTCGGAAGGCCTCGGAAGGATCCGAAAGGGGCCGGGAATGCCTCGGAAGGACTTAGAGGGGAAGCCAGAAGGCCTAGGGAGGAAGAGAGAAGTGGGAGGTGTGTGAAAATGAGGAGGGGGAGCCCTCTATTTATAGTGCCAGATTTGGTGCAAAGAGGTCCGTACGGACCTCCCTGGTAATCCAGACTTTTGGTTTTCCTCGATTTGAGGGAATCTGTGATGATGGGGGAATATTTGCAATTATGATGTTCCCTGTGCAATAAGGTCCGTACGGACCAAGTTGACATGCAAAGAGGTCCGTACGGACCAACTCTGCAGGAGGGTAATCATTTTTCCCGGGATTTGAGGGAATATTGTGGACTTTAAGAGGATTCAGTAATTATTAAAGCAAAGAGGTCCGTACGGACCATTATTGCTTTTCCAATTTCTTGAAAATTTCCAAAAGGTCCTTTTGTCCCTTTTTATCCCAGAAAGGCTCCTCCCTTGGTTTGGCTGGGGGTTTTGAGAGGGTTTTGAGTGCCAGAGGTCGTCGAGACTGCGTTGATGAGTCTGCGGTGTTTCCCGTGTGCTTGAAAGGGGGTGATCCAGATTGGGGTACTTACAGTGTCACGCGACAAAGCTTGCCTCTGTCACGCGACAAAACTTGCCCAATCTGGGCAGAATCAGTTTGTTACATAATCCTGCTAATCCGTGAATGTGTTTGCAATCTGATATGTTTATGTCTTAATCTCGATGCTATAAATTTCTGGAAATTAAGTTTATAGGGCTATGCTAGATTAATTCATTGTTTATGCATGCTTAGTTAATTAAAATATGATTTTATTAATTGTTGCGATGCATGAATTATGTGTTCTTATGTGTTAAGAACTTGGTTAGATGTTTAGTTGAAACATTATATTGTAATTTCCTAAATGTTTAAATTGAAACATTGAAATTTTGGTTTTCTGATTGTTTATGAGAAACAAGTCATTTTACGCAAAATTTAAAAAGGAAACTGATTATTTATACAAAGTATTGATTATGTTGCAAGTCAGAGCTGATTTCGGATTGTGCATGTCTAGGAGAGTTCTGTCGAAGAAGAGATTTAGTACTTAAGTAGTCCTTGTGGCTCACCTGTCTTCCTAGGAACTTACCTGGTGCACAATTATGATTATCTTTGTTGATATACTTATAATCTACTTTAAAGAACATTCATTTAACTTTTAAGTTCTTTATGCCAATTCATGATTAAAACACTTGAGACCATTCGGATAGTTTTAGGTGGGCTTGCCATAGCAAGGTACTTTGATTCTATTCGTTTGCGAGCAAGATGAGGAAATGGTGGTTCCTATACGTTTAAAGTGAATGAACTTAATTGGGTTATCAAAATGGTTTTGGATCCAAGGCATAAGATGAGATTAAAATATGATTAGACATATGATGTCTTGAATAAATCTCAAAAAAGATCTAAGAGTCATATATGTGATATGATTGATGTTTCTACCTAATTAATTTAGTTTTGAGCGGTTTGCCATAGCAAACTTGAAATTAAATTAAAGTTGGATCTTAGCCCATTAAATGTATATTATGCTTGTTTGAATTGGAAGGTGTATAATTTAGTGGGAGCATTAATTTTATGTAAATGCATTATACTTCTCATATAATATGTTTACTCATATGCGTTCATATTTTATGTATATCTTTTTGTAGAATAAATGGCATCAAACAATAATCATATGTCACTGCGATCTGTCCTTGAGAAAAAAAGTTGGAAGAGAATGGTATAAACTATATGGATTGAATCCGTAGCGTGAGAATTGTTCTCAGGCAAGAGGAGAAATTGTACGTTCTCGAGGAACCTATTCCACCTGAACCTGCTGCCAATGCTACTAGGGCAGTGAAGGATCAATATCTGAAGCATAAGCGTGATGCTAATGATGTTGGTTGCCTCATGCTCTCCGCCATGTGAAAGAGCCTTCAGAAGGATTTTGAGCACTTGGGGACAGTTGATCTAAACAATCGACTGATGGAAATGTTCTAAGTTCAAGAAAGGCAAGAAAGGTATAACACAGTTAAGGCCCTAACCTCATGCAAGATGAGTGAAGGACAAGCTGTTGGTCCCCATGCTCTAAAGATGAAGGGCCACATCGAACATCTTGAGAGGCTCGGTTTTCTGATTAGCCAAGAGTTGGTTACTGACATGATATTGAATTCATTGCTTGAAGGTTTTAGTAATTTCATAATGAACTATAACATGGGGGGCATGAATAAGAATCTTTTCGAGTTAGTTCAAATGTTGAACACTGCGAAGACCAATATTGTCAAGAAGAAAACCGATCAAGTGTTGATGGTTAACAAGGGGAAGGGTTTCAAGGGTAAAGGAAAGGCAAAAGTTGCTAATCCTAAGGCAAATGTTGCCAAACCCAAAGAGGGTGCCAAACCCAAAGAGGCTAAGCCCAAGTCCCAAGAGGACGCAGTCTGCTTCCATTGCAATGAGATTGGACATTGGAGGAGAAACTGCTTAAAATACAAGGAAGCACTGAAGAAGAGCAAAGGTGTTGCTTCGACTTCGGGTATCTTTGTTATAGATATATTCCTATCTGCTTCTAGTTCTTGGGTATTGGATACCGGATGTGGATCTCACATTTGTCTAAATGTGCAGGGTCTAAAGAACAGAAGGATTCTTAAAGATGGTGAAGTGGACCTACGTGTGGGGAATGGAGAAAGAGTTGCTGCATTAGCCATAGTGTAAGTACGCCAATCCAATTCGCAACCTTTTCGATGCATTTTAATATAATAAAACTGCATTAAGGGGCGTTTTGGTAAATTCCCGGCCTATCCCGAGACTCCCGGAAACGTTCCATGAGTTTCCCGCGAAGGAAGTACCTTTTGGTACATCATTCATGCCAAAGGACCCCTTGGGAATAAAACCTGTTGGACCTTTTGGGTATTTTCCCGGAATGTTCTAGAAACTGGTTTTTGGCGCCAAAAGCGGTTGAGCCACCTTGTGTCACGCGACAGCTTGAGGCATGGAAAGTGGACGCGTAAGGTCGCGCGACATACTAAGGCAGCCAACTGCAGCCTATAAATAAGACCCTCCCCCTCATTGAAATGGATCCCAATTCCAGCCTACTGTTACTCTGCCAAAATAGCATTGTGACGAACATCCCAAACACCAAACCTCTCTCTCTCTTACCTTTCCAACCCCCTAATCTCTCTCATCCAAACCCAATTCTCTACCCACACCAATTGGAACCCTTGGATCAGAGCTGTGAGATCTACAACGAAGAATTGAAGGATTCTATATCTGACTAGATATAGAATTCGTGGAATCAACAAGGGTAACAATTCCCTAACCCTAACTCT
Source organism: Adenophora triphylla var. japonica (assembly GCA_022495995.1). Taxonomy (NCBI): domain Eukaryota; kingdom Viridiplantae; phylum Streptophyta; class Magnoliopsida; order Asterales; family Campanulaceae; genus Adenophora; species Adenophora triphylla. The sequence goes on from JAFEMH010001369.1 coordinate 393,949, forward strand.
CTCTCTCTCTCTTTCTCTCTCTCTCATTTAATTCCTTGCAAATTTTATAATTCTATTTTTTTTGGATTCAGTAATCAGATCCTAGCTATCTGAATTACTGAATCCCAATCGCAATCTCTCTGTTTAACTTGCATATATTGTGTAATTGAGCTCATATTGATTGATTTGGTTGAATTTGGTGTTTGAGCCCCCAAGGGGGTGTGGATCTATCCATATCCACACTCCCTGGGTTGATTTGATGTTGTTTATGTTTTTCGTTCATAATTCAGATTGTTAATTAGATTTGTATAGCTTCTGTTAATTTCTGAATTCATATTGTAAGGTTTCTGCAGAAGGCTCATATGTGACATGCGACACCTTCGTCCTCAAGTGATCCTGTGTCACGCGACACATGTGGTCACTGGTATGATGTGTCATGCGACACACATGACCCATCTGCAGTGACCCTTTTCCTTTGTAATCTGTTTTAGTCTGTTTGTATCAGGGATGTGGCCTCCCTAAATAATGGGCTCACAATATGTAATTTCTCGTTTCATAATTAATAAGATGCATTTTATCACATTTCGTTTATTATCGATGTTTGCACACACTTTGGATTTACTTGGATGTTGTTTGATTGAAAGACTCGTCTATGGACGAGGCGTGTTGGGTGAACTCTCGGTTCTTCCCAACACGTAACCTGACCCCCGAACTCATGTTTTCTCTCTAAAACAAAGGTTTTCAATGTTTCCTCTTAAAACGGCGTGGCGACTCCTTTTCATTTCCTAATCTTTTTTTTCGGGCGAGCGCACATTCAGTGGCGACGAGGTATTAACAACAGTGAACTTGGGAACAGCCGAAGAACCCAAAGAAACGCAGATTGGTAGCTTCTTCTCCGGAGATGAGCGGGTTGCTTTGATTGAATTGCTCAAGGAATTTGAGGATGTGTTCGCTTGGTCCTACAAAGATATGCCGGGGCTAGATGCTTCTATTGTGGAACACCGAATACCTCTGGATCTAGAAATCAAGCCGGTCAAGCAGAAATTGAGGCGGATAAAACCTGAATGGTCATTACAAGTGAAAGAGGAAATTGAAAAACTCCTACGGGTAGGCTTCATCAAAGTAATTGAATATCCAACCTGGTTGGCGAACATCGTAACAGTCACCAAAGCAAATGGAAAGGTTCGAGTCTGCGTAGATTTCCGAGACCTCAATAAGGCTAGTCCTAAAGATGACTTCCCTTTGCCCAACATTGACATGCTAGTGGATGCAACCGCGAACTTCGAAGTCAAATCTTTCGTTGATGGTTTTGCGGGTTACAACCAGATTAAGATGGCTGAAGAGGATCAAGACAAGACGGCATTTACAACCCCATGGGGTACTTATTGTTACACAGTAATGCCATTTGGCTTGAAGAACGCCGGGGCTACCTATCGAGAGCAAGCCACTACCCTCTTCCACGACATGATCCACCGGGAGATTTTAAGTGTATGTGGATGACATGATTATTCATTCGAAAGGATCGACGGACAGCATTTCATTGATTTGAGGAAATTCTTTAACGTACTCAGAGAACACTCCATGAGACTGAACCCGGCCAAGTGTACATTTGGGGTTATTCGAGGTAAAGTTATGGGATACATGGTCACCGAGCGCGGCATTGAAATATATCCCAGGAAAGTTAAGGCGATTATTGAAATGAAGCCGCCCAGAACCGTCTCTGAAGTAAAAGGATTCATGGGTCGCCTGCAATACATCAGCAGGTTCGTCAACCAATTGACCACCATATGTGAGCCGATCTTCAAGCTGCTAAAGAAGAATCAGGAAGTGGTCTGGAACGAGGAATGCCAGCTAGCTTTTGAAAGGATCAAAGCCTACCTCGTCAATCCTCCCATTCTTTGCCCACCTCATGGAGACAAGCCTTTACTTCTATATCGACGGTCACGGATACGGCTACGGGGCTATGCTAGCACAAGAAAAGAAGGATTCAAAGATTGAGAATGCCATCTATTTTGTCAGCCGTAAATTCCAAGGGAGTGAAGTGAATTACTCTGCCCTCGAGAAGACTTGCGCAGCTTTGGTATGGGTAGTTGGAAAGCTAAAACACTATATGCTGTCCAACACCGTACACTTAGTCTCCCAGATGGATCCGATCAGATACCTATTCCAAGGTGACAGAGGAAACATCTCCACCCGATTGCCAAAATGGACTTTCTTCTGGCGAATTCGACATCAAATATGTGATTCGCAAATCGATCAAAGGGCAGGCATTTGCGGACCGGTTGGCTGAATTCCCCGGTCTGAAGATCAAGGGCCGGACCTCCAGTTTCCAGATGAAGGGATCCTCACTATAGAAAGCGGAAACAAGTGGCAGTTATTCTTTGATGGAGCAGCTAACAAGAAAGGAAATGGCATTGGAATGGTCTTGATAGACCCGAACGACAGGCATACTCCCATAGCAATCAAGTTGAATTTCTCGGTCACCAACAATGCAGCTGAGTACGAAGCTTGCATAGCCGGTCTAGAAGCTGCCCTTGAGCGACATGTGGAAGAATTGGAAGTGTTCGGCGATTCCCAATTGATAATCAACCAGGCCGCCAACAAATGGAAAATTATAGACCCATGTCTCCAGAAGTACCATGCTTACATCGCAGAACTTGTCGGCCAATTCAAGGAAGTATCATTCCAATTCTTACCACGGGACAAGAACAGATTCGCAGATGCTCTGGCTACCTTAGCCTCTTTGATGGAAATCCCAGAAGGAAAATTAATCAAGCCTTTCAGGGTCGGCAGAAGAGAAAATCCTGCATATTGTTATGAGATTGAGATCGAGGCTGTCAGTGAACCGTGGTACAATCAGATCTTTCAATACCTCAAGTATGGGGAAGCATCCTTTCCTGTGGATCAAGAAGGAGATTCAAAAAGAGTACATGCCAAAAGCTTGCAGGCCCTAAAGAGACTGTCAGCGCAATATGTCATACTCGGCAATGAATTATGGAAGAAAAGAGAAGGTTGTCCACTCCTACTCTGCATCAGTAAAGAAAAGGCTCAAAGAGTAATGGAAGACGTTCACAACGGTGCCTGCGGACCTCATATGAACGCTCGATCCCTCATGCATAGCATCATCAGGCTGGGTTACTTCTGGATCACTATGGAGACAGATTGCATCCATTTCGTGCGGACCTGTGACAAGTGCCAAAGATTTTCCAATCTGAACCACATCCCGCCTCACGACTTATACTGCATGACAACTCCGTGGCCCTTCGCAACATGGGGTATTGATGTCATTGGGAAGATTTCTCCGCCTGGGAGCAATGGGCATGCATTTGTACTAGTGGCCGTGGATTACTTCACAAAATGGGTAGAGGCTGCATCTTATAAAGTGCTCACCGCCAAGAAGGTTGCCCGATTCATAAAAGAACAGATCTTCTGCCGCTATGGGGTCCCGAACGAGATTATTTCTGACAATGGCACTCATTTCGAGGGAGAAACTGATCGGTTGCTCACCGAATACAGAGTCAAGCGCCACAAATCTTCACCGTACAGGCCACAGACAAACGGTGCTGTTGAAGCTGCCAACAAGAACTTGGAAAGGATCATAAGGAAGATGGCCGAGCAGGGACGAGATTGGCCAGAAAAGTTGCACTTAGCACTGTGGGGCTATCGCACTTCGATCCGAACTGCCACGGGTGCAACCCCATATGCTCTGACTTACGGAATGGAGGCCGTCATGCCTATTGAGTTAGAAATTCCTTCCCTCAGGGTCTTACTCGAAAACGAGGTGAACGAGATCGAATGGCTCCAAAGTCGATATAATGAGTTGGCTTTGCTAGATGAACGCAGACTAAAAGCCATGGAGCATAACAGGGCATACCAGAGAAGAATGGCCCGTGCCTTCGATAAGAAAGTGAAACCCAGGGATATCAAAGTCGGTGATCTGGTTCTTAAAATGAAGCCCTCAAATCAAAGCAGTGCGTTGGGCAAGTGGGCACCCATTTGGGTCGGACCGTTCCTGGTAAAGAAAGTATTCTCCGGAGGAGCTATGCAGCTGTCAGACTTGGATGGCAACCCATTTCTGCACCCCGTCAACGGCGATAAGTTGCGGAGGTATTTTGTATGATCGAGTCTTTCCCCCTCTCTAAAAAAAAAATAATAATAATAATAAAAAAAAATATAAAAAAAAATGAATAAATAAAGGCGCAACAAAATTGTCCTAGATGAGACTGAAAACCTCTCAAAAGGCAGTCCATGCAAAAATAAGGGACGCGCCCGGTGCTAAAGAATATACCCAACTAGACCGAAAACCCAAAAGAGGGCGGTCTAGGTAAAAAACAGGGTTGCACCATTTCCCCCCTTCTATCTTCCCCTTTCTTAAACACTAAAGTCAATTGAGTCGAACTACGGAGACCTGAGCCCCTTAGTTCTCTTACAAAAGGGGAACGTAGGCAACCACTTGTGGTTCGGTCTAAAATTGCTGCAAAGATCTCTCTTTTTTACCAAAATGCGTTTTGATTACAGTCCCAAGGCTTTTCAAAGGATCATTTTGAGTTAATATTCTTTTTGATGAGTTCAAGCACGGCCTACTTTTTGACTCAAAAGCATTTGCGAATAAAAGAAAACATTGATAACATCTATTACATGCATTAAGTAATCAAAGGGTACTCGGTTTTCATACAGATAATTCCTACTCTCAAGACATAAAGCAAAAGAGTCTCAAAACTCTCGAAGTAAAAGAAAATGTGTGTCTAGATACTCGTCCCCGCTCCCGAATTTTCTCCTCTATCCTTCCTCTTTCTCGGTCCCCGGGAGGTCTTTGGCTTAGGAATGTCAAACAAGTCGGTTTGAGCCCGTCCCAATTCGGGAATAACTCGCGGCGGCGGTTCAATCGAACCCGAGTCTCTCTCAAGGCGGCCCTAGCAATCCTCGCTTGCCGCAACGCCTCTCTGCGAGCTCTCATCTCTGGATCATCCCTTAAAGCGGCTCTCCGGATCTCTTGCCTCTCATAATCGTCGGCGGCATTCCGGTGATATTGTGCAGGTTTCCTCGTGCCTCTGTATCTCGAGATTTTGGGTGGGAGAGAGTCTGCTCCCAAGTATTCCGGCGGCGAGCCTCTATAGCTAAGCTTGCAGAACCACGATGCTCCTCATACCAATCCCGGATACTACGTAGTCGAGGAAATGTAAATCCTCTAGGCTGCCGAAGGAGCACACGAGTGGGAAGAAAGCCCTCAAAAAGATCTGCTGAAAAAGCTGTATAGCACAGGGCTCGGTCATGGACATCGGAACGGTATCGGTCACCGAGTCTCTCCCTCAAGGCTCGTATGATCTGGCGAGGATACCTATCTTGTCTGCTCACCAATGATGGGACACGAAAGAGGATACATGCAAACCGAGGCAACCGGACTACTGCGATCCATCCTGGATATCTCTCATAGTCTTGTATATTCCAAGCAGGAATCCAAAAGCTCAGATCAGTGGTCGTGTACCGTGACAACCTCACATGCCAACTATCAACAACCTCGTCCCTCATCAGCCTGCGTGGCCGAGTCACCCATGGCATTGCCGTCCGACCCTCTGGTAATGGCCCGATCAGGTGTAACCTCTCAGAGAACCACAGAGATAACAAGGCTGGGGCTGCTGCTCCCATAAAGTCTGATCCCCCTGCTAGCTTTGTCAATACCGTGATAAGTCTCGGCCCGGCAGCAGTGGTACAACATCCATCTCTCCTTGGCCAGAACGAATTTGGCGAGAATCTATACCCCGGTCACCCCTCATTTGCCTAACAATCCCCAACAAAGTGCTTGAGCAGACCCCGACATACCCGCAGAAATAGTAAGCCGACAGTGTGAACAGCATGAACATATCCAGAGTGGTAGAAAGGTCAAACAGATCAAGACGGGACAGGCGCAACCTAGCCATCCGAGTCAAATCTATGGACCCATCACCCAGAATCATAAGCAATACCTGATCCGCGAGACGAGAGATAAAAAGTCAGATAGCTGCTCCTCAACCAACCGACTGTCCCGGGGGAATGCTACAGTGGCCGCCTTACCCAAGCCTGTCAACGCCCTGAAGTCTTCCATAGTTGGGGTCAGGTAATTGTATGACAAAGAGAATGCATGACACTCGGAATCCCAGAAGCAGGATGCAGCCCGAAGCAAATCCCAGTCAACCCTCCAATCTTTCAAGGCCCAAATGCAAGGCATACTGTACCGCTTGTCGATGATACTTCTATGTTGCCTCAGATGAAATCCCCAAATTTCGACGAAGTCCCGATGAAATTGGCATTCCCGGGAAGCAATCTCTTGGTTATAATGTTCCATTTCAGCAAAAAGTGTTAGTCTTGACCAAAGAAATCGATTATCCGCCAAATAAGGGCTGCTGGGTTTTCTCTGCTAAGAAGACAGTGACTGCAGAATGGAGCCTGGACCGACTTTGAAAAGAATCTGTCACGAGCCTCCCTAAGTCGTGCGACAGAAGAAGCCAAACAGACACAACATGTCGGGCGACATACTTTGGCTGATAGCAGACAGGGTGGAAAAACCTGCAGTAATTACCCCAGAGCATTTTCCGACTCGCCGTCGCCGATATACCCCTTACCCTCATACACATACCCCTGAAAATATACGGGAGAGGACCCCTACTATACACACTTACCTAAAACGATCCCAAAACACCATACATAAACCCGACAAAGCCGATCTTTAACCCAATAATTGCGTTCGCTTCCCCGGAACAGACAGATTCACGCAAACCAAGCTAACATATAGTAATCTTTGCTAACAAGATAGGCTTATTCAAGTGTAGCGCGTTGGAGTTGTTGTTTTACCCCGCAGGTACAATAATCAATTGAGTCCCGACGACTTCAAAAGCCTATTTTGCATGATAAATCGAGGCAAAGAGTCCGCATCTGTCAATCTCCCCAGCAAGCGTCAATAAGTGGTAGCCTCAACCCCCAAACAAATGCATGTCAAAGAAAAGAGCCCCAGCTGCCCCAGAATCCAAAGAAATAATGATCACCGGTCCCGACGACTTCAAAGCCTGTGTTGCAAAGACCTTCCCGTGAATGGCCACCCAGCGAGCATCGACAAGTAACAGAGGCCACAACCTATCCCGCAGCAGAACCAATGGTAGCCTGAGACCTTAGACAGCTACCTACCAACAAGCAGTTACGGCCTAAAACCCTCGCAGGTACAACAATCAGAAAAGAGCTTCACCATATCTCGAAGACTAGCCCTCAGGCCAAACTGGAGAAGAAAGAAAGAGAAAGAACAAAAAGGGCCTGTATCCATGACAGCCCCAAGAAAAAGACTCTCTAGCAGAGCCAAACAAAGGAAAAAGCCTCTCAAGCAGAGCCAAACCAGAAAAAGCCTCCCAAGCAGAGCCAAACCAGGAAAAAGCCTCCCAAGCAGAGCCAAACCAAGAAAAGCCTCTCAAGCAGAGCCAAACCAAGAAAAAGCCTCTCAAAGCAGAGCCAAACCAAAGAAAAAGCCTCTCAAGCAGAGCCAAACCCAAGAAAGCCTCTCAAGCAGAGCCAAACCCAAAAAAAAAGCCTCTCAAGCAGAGCCAAACCCAAAAAAAGCCTCTCAAGCAGAGCCAAACCCAAAAAAAAAAGCCTCTCAAGCAGAGCCAAACCCAGAAAAGCCTCTCAAGCAGAGCCAAACCCAAGAAAGCCTCTCAAGCAGAGCCAAACCCAAAAAAAAAAGCCTCTCAAGCAGAGCCAAACCCAGAAAAGCCTCTCAAGCAGAGCCAAACCCAAAAAAGCCTCTCAAGCAGAGCCAAACCCAAAAAAAAGCCTCTCAAGCAGAGCCAAACCCAAGAAAAGCCTCTCAAGCAGAGCCAAACCAAAGAAGAAAAGCCTCTCAAGCGGAGCACCCAAAGAAAAAAAGCCTCTCAAGCAGAGCCAAACCCAAGGAAAAGCCTCTCAAGCGGAGCACAACAGAAGTCACAGGTAAGCACAGCAAAGGTATGAAGACACGTCTCTACCCCTTTTCTTGCTTATGAATTTGATTTTGGTAATTCCGAACTACGATTTGGCTTGATTCCCTTCTTAAAGGGATACGTAGGAATCCTTTCTCAGAAAGGTCCAGCCATAATTTTCCCCTTCTCACCCTTCTAGCCCTTCACCTTAACCCCAGCCGCTCATTGAGATTGGGTCTTATTTTATCGACAACCCCACTTTTTCCAAAAGTAACGTTGCCGAGGGGCTCTGTAAGTATGCCAATCCAATTCGCAACCTTTTCGATGCATTTTAATATAATAAAACTGCATTAAGGGGCGTTTTGGTAAATTCCCGGCCTATCCCGAGACTCCCGGAAACGTTCCATGAGTTTCCCGCGAAGGAAGTACCTTTTGGTACATCATTCATGCCAAAGGACCCCTTGGGAATAAAACCTGTTGGACCTTTTGGGTATTTTCCCGGAATGTTCTAGAAGCGGTTTTGGCGCCAAAAGCGGTTGAGCCACCTTGTGTCACGCGACGCTTGAGGCATGGAAAGTGGACGCGTAAGGTCGTGCGACATACTAAGGCAGCCAAGCTGCGGCCTATAAATAAGACCCTCCCCCTCATTGAAATGGATCCCAATTCCGGCCCTACGTTACTCTGCCAAAATAGCATTGTGACGAACATCCCAAACACCAAACCTCTCTCTCTTACCTTTCCAAACCCCTAATCTCTCTCATCCAAACCCAATTCTCTACCCACACCAATTGGAACCCTTGGATCAGAGCTGTGAGATCTACAACGAAGAATTGAAGGATTCTATATCTGACTAGATATAGAATTCGTGGAATCAACAAGGGTAACAATTCCCTAACCCTAACTCTCTCTCTCTCTCTCTCTCTCTCTCTCTCTCTCATTTAATTCCTTGCAAATTTTATAATTCTATTTTGTTTGGATTCAGTAATCAGATCCTAGCTATCTGAATTACTGAATCCCAATCGCAATCTCTCTGTTTAACTTGCATATATTGTGTAATTGAGCTCATATTGATTGATTTGGTTGAATTTGGTGTTTGAGCCCCCAAGGGGGTGTGGATCTATCCATATCCACACTCCCTGGGTTGATTTGATGTTGTTTATGTTTTTCGTTCATAATTCAGATTGTTAATTAGATTTGTATAGCTTCTGTTAATTTCTGAATTCATATTGTAAGGTTTCTGCAGAAGGCTCATATGTGACATGCGACACCTTCGTCCTTAAGTGATCCTGTGTCACGCGACACATGTGGTCACTGGTACGATGTGTCATGCGACACACATGACCCATCTGCAGTGACCCTTTTCCTTTGTAATCTGTTTTAGTCTGTTTGTATCAGGGATGTGGCCTCCCTAAATAATGGGCTCACAATATGTAATTTCTCGTTTCATAATTAATAAGATGCATTTTATCACATTTCGTTTATTATCGATGTTTGCACACACTTTGGATTTACTTGGATGTTGTTTGATTGAAAGACTCGTCTATGGACGAGGCGTGTTGGGTGAACTCTCGGTTCTTCCCAACACGTAACCTGACCCCCGAACTCATGTTTTCTCTCTAAAACAAAGGTTTTCAATGTTTCCTCTTAAAACGGCGTGGCGACTCCTTTTCATTTCCTAATCTTTTTCGGGCGAGCGCACATTCACATAGGAACTTATGAAGTTACTTTGCCTAGTGGACTAATACTTGTGTTGAACAATTGTTATTACGTTCCAGCTTTAAGTTGGAATATTATTTCGATTTCATGTTTGGATAATGAAGGTTTTAATTTTCTTATAAGTGATAAGAAGTTTTCCATTTACAAGAGTGATATACATTATTGTACTGCTGTTTCATTCAATGGCCTTTATATCCTTGATGTTGAAAATCGTGATAATGATGTCTATAACATTAACAAGAAATCTAAACCCAATGATGTAAACCACACTTACTTATGGCATTGTCGTCTTGGCCATATAAATGAGAAACGCATTTCTAAACTCCACAAAGATGGATTTTTAGACTCACATGATTATGAATCGTATGAGACATGCGAATCTTGTTTACTTGGCAAGATGACCAAGGACCCATTTACCAAAACTGGTGAAAGGACGGGCGACTTATTAGGCCTCATACATACCGATATGTGTGGACCTATGAGTAGCCATGCTAGGGGAGGATTTCAGTACTTCATAACATTCACTGATGATTATAGTAGATTTGGATATGTTTATCTAATGAAACATAAAAGTGAATCGTTTGAGATATTTCGAATATTTCAAAATTAGGTGCAAAATCAACTTGGCAAAACTATTAAGGTACTTCGATCCGATCGAGGTGGCAAATATTTGAGCCAAGAATTTGACAGTCATCTTAAGAGTTGTGGAATCGTTTCAGAACTCTCTCCACCCGGAACACCATAATGGAATGGTGATAATAATGGTGTCATTGCACAAGCAAAGGAACCAAGGTCACACCAGAGATCCAAACACATACTTCGACGTTTCCACATTATCCGAGAGATATACGAAAGGAGAGACGTAAAGATATGCAGAGTAGACACTGATGATAACGTGGTGGACCCATTAACTAAGGCTCTCCCGCAAGCTAAGCATGATGGTCATGTTAGGTCCATGGGTATTCGATACATGGGAGATTGGGCCTAGTGCAAGTGGGAGACTGTTAGTGTTATGCCCTAGGCCTATAGTTGATAGACTTATGTGTTGACATTATTAATTATTATATGAAAAGTTTATTATTTGATTATTATATGTTTTGCATATTTATCTGTAATAATCTCCGTCCCTAATTACTAAGTGAATAATTAGTATAAATGTTAATGGATAATCATATGATGATTATATGCATAGAGATGCACATTAAATTTATGGGTACTTGTTAGAGAACAAGTGACTGGACTTGACCCATATGAGATTTATGTCATAGTCAAATGTCATAATTAAATCTCATATGGTCACTTCATTTAGTCCCTAGACCTAAGATTATCATGACCTTACATATGATGAAAGTTATGTTTGATTTTAGTCAAACGATATCTTAACACGATATTTATAAAGGCTATCTTTGGCATGATCGAATTCATGATGGGAAGGATGATAAGTCAAGATGGAATTTGTACCTCGAAAGAGAGATGTTTTGCTTGGGCCCCTCGATGAGTGATAATGATGAAAGTGTGTGGCCATACCCCAATGTGATTGGAATTATCATTATACTCAAGATCGAGAAAGCATTGAACAAGTACAAATTGACGTGGACCATGACTTGTGCTCAATATAACATCGTGAGACAAAGGGAGAAATGGAAGTGTACCATTGGAAACGTGAACTCTTACATTATATTATTTGGGTAGACATAATGGCTTGCTAGATTCCGCTTATGTCTTATGAGGTTCGATATGATCGAACTCATTGCCAACATAATATAATCATATTGGGTCACACACAATTAGAATGAATTGATTAAACCAATGAAAGAATGATTGAGAAGTTCTGATGTGGCACAAGACATCGCGCGACAGAACTTGTCCAAAGAACTCGTCTGGTCGCGCGACATAATGAGCCTAAGGCGGTTCACAGACTAGTTTCCTAATTTGATTAGGAAACAAACACCATACTAAAGTAGTATAAATATAACGTCTGTAAAACCCTAATGCTAGCCGAATTTCTGAAAAGAAAATCACATAGAGTTTCTCAATATTCTTCATAGGTTTAAAAGATCTAGCAATCTTCAAGAAATCGTTCTTGGTTCATTCGAAGGTGTGGATACTATTAGAGGGTTTTTGCTCGTACAACGATCAAGGCCTGGAGTTCGAAGTTTGTGATTCAAAATCACATTGTTTATTTGTTCGATAGCTCAAGAACGGAAAGCGTTCAAGGTTGGTTATTTCTATCTCATAGGAATTCAATTTAATTGTATAGAACGGATTTTAGGCTCTTGGGTTTTGTGTTATTAGATGTTTAATTCCGCTGCGCATGGACCCATAAAACCCAACACTAACATGGGTCGCGTTTTTGACATAAGGAAGAGCAAGAAGAGTTGCGGGGCCGCCAATGCCCAAGAGAGCCGTGAGAGAGAGGCTGTAGAGCACCAGAGGCTTTTGAAACTGGTTGATCAAGAGACTGATAAGTTCATCCTTGTAGAAGAGGAGCTTGAGCAGTTGGAGGTGGAGACGACTATGGTGATGTCCAGGAGGTTGCTGCTGTTGGGGCTGAGGATGCTGAGCACACTTTGGAGCCGACTAGAGAGGTTCCACAAACTAGGTCCAGAGCTCAGACTAGGGCCAGAACACCTGTGATCGATGTTGATGAAGAGGAAGAAGAAGATGACGATGCTCCCCTTAGCAAGAAGAGCAATAAGAAGAAGTCCAAACTCAACCCACCATCTGAAGGGGTGGATGATGCTGCCAGTAGTTCTATGTCTCCCTCTTTCCAAGTCTCGTATTCCGAGCTGGTCCAAGCTCGGGTGGATAAATTGAGTGACATTCCGTTTCTTACTGGAGTGGATAGCTCGGTTAGAGAGTATCCTGAGCTTGAGTATGGTCAAGTGATTGTGAGAAGAGCTGCTGACCAGGACCTGGTCAAGAAATTTACTGACAAAGGTTTGACCGCCGAGATGTTCCGAGCTAGGTCTGGGCTGGTTCACTCCGAGGTAATACTTTAAATCTTTTACATTATCACCACTCTTCTCTTTTTGCTCGTCTATTCCCCTTAACCCAATCTTGGTCGATTTGATCCTGTTGTTTGCTCGGTGTTGCAGTCTCTTGCTATGACAGAACTAGCCACGAGCTACTGGAAGGCTACTGAAGAGCAAGAGAAGCTGGCCAAGACCATGCTGAGCCGTAAATCTGATGAATTGAAGAAGCTGGAGGGGGAGCATACCAAGCTGAAGGAAGAAAATTCCGATCTGGACTCAGCATATAAATCTCTCAAGCTGGTTAAAGAAGATGCCTTGAAGGATAAGGAGGAGGCCTGGGGCAAACTGGGAAGTGTTCAGAAGGAGCTAGCTGCTGTCAGGCTTGATAAAGAGAAGGTTGATCATGACTTGGAGGTGGTGACCAAGATGTTGGATGAGAGTACCTCAATGCTGACTAAGAAAACTGATGACTTCCAAGTCGCTCGCCAAAAATGGGAAGACGAGATGAAAAATGCTGTGGAGGCTGCCAAGGAAGCTGCTAGCAAGGCTGCAGTGACAGCTTACAAAGAAAGCGACGAATGCCATGACTATTTCGTAGAGAAAGCCAGGTCGTTCTTCGACGTGGGTCGGTGCCACATGGCTCGACGCATCCTGGTGGACCCCTCCTTTGATATATCTGTTGAGCAGCTTGCCAAATGGGCCTCAGAAGATTAATACGATGTAGCAGCTCGTAAAGGCCACCATCTAGTGCCCTATAATGAAAATGACTTGGCTACCATTGCCCAAGATGATGAAGATATGGTAGCAGAGCCTTGGGTACCTCCTCCTGTCGAGCCTGTCAACTTTAGCACTATATTGAAGGAGCTTGAGGAACCTGACGAGCTGGCCTTTGAAGACGACACTCCCAAGTACATGTTCACTGAGTCCGGCAAGCTTGATGACCCTATGCAACAGGAGAAAGACTTGGGTGATCTAGTTACTGCCAACGATCAAGTTGAAGCTGATCCCGCCACTTGACTTTTATTTGAATGGTTATGTAATGAAACAAGTCCCAAAAAAAATCTTTATTTTTTGCTTTGTGTATGTTGATGCCTTGGCCCATTTTTTTGGGAGGTAATTTTAACTCGTAATATTTTGCCAGCTCTAGTCCTAGCCCATTTTGGGGGACTGAGCTTTATTTAATCGTAGTTGACCTTTGACACTTTGAATCTTATGCTTTTGATCTTAGCATGTATATATGTCGAGCTAGATTTAGTAGGACAAGTGTGTCGCTACAAATTTCTGATCGGACTAGTTTTTAATAACACAGTCGACCTCATACTTGCATAGTTTTGAAAACGAGATTGACTAGGAGTCGAACGTACTTAAAGGAACGAAGATGACTAAGAGTCGAGCTTGTTAGAATGAGGTCGACTTAGATGTCAGGCCTGTTTAAAAGAACGAAGCTGACTAAGAGTCGAGCTTGTTAGAACGAGGTTGACTTACACTTCGAACCTGCTAAAGGAACGAAGCTGACTAAGAGTCGAGCTTGTTAGAACGAGGTTGACGTAGATGTCGAACTTGTTAAAGGAATGAAGCTGACTAGGAGTCGATCTTGTTAGAACGAGGTCGACTTAGATGTCGGACCTATTTAAAGGAATAAAGCTGACTAAGAGTCGAGCTTGTTAGAACGAGGTTGACTTAGACGTCGAACCTGTTAAAGGAACGAAGCTGACAAGGAGTCGAGCTTGTTAGAACGAGGTTGACTTAGATGTTGGACCTGTTTAAAGGAATGAAGCTGACTAGGAGTCGAGCTTGTTAGAACGAGGTCGACTTAGATGTTGGACTTGTTTAAAGGAACAAAGCTGACTAGGAGTCGAGCTTGTTAGAACGAGGTCGACTTAGATGTCGAACCTGTTTAAAGGAACGAATCTGACTAAGAGTCGATCTTGTTAGAATGAGGTTGACTTAGACGTCGAACCTGTTAAAGGAATGAAGCTGACTAGGAGTCGAGCTTGTTAGAACGAGGTCGACTTAGATGTTGGACCCGTTTAAAGGAACAAAGCTGACTAAGAGTCGAGCTCGTTAGAATGATGCACAAACGTAACACAATTTTTGTTGGAATAGAACTACAACTTTTTATTGAAGTAGAAGCACGGTTACATCGAGAACGGAGAGCTAGACTAGAACTAAACTCAAACTTGAAAACGGAAACTAATCTTTGAAACTGAACTAGCAAAGTGAACTAGAAGTAGTATTTGATAAGATGGGTAGCATGCCATGGGTGCTTCAATTCTTCACCATCTAGGTGGGCGATCATGTAAGTTCCTTCCTTGATAATTTGAGTGACAATGTAGGGACCTTCCCAGTTGGGAGATAATTTGTTCATCTGAGTCCTTCTTCCAGTTGACTCGATCTTTCTTAACACATGGTCGCCTACTTGGAACGATCTCACTTACACTTTCTTATCATGGTAACTCTTTGTCTTCTGCTTGTAATTGACCATCCGCAAATGAGTTGTATCTCGCTTCTCATCAATCATATCTAAGTCGATCAATTTGTTGGTGTCGTTTTGCTCTTGGTCGAAGAAAACTACTCTGGCCATAGGAAATCGCAGCTCGGCTGGTGCCATGGCCTCTGATCCGTATGTCAGAGCGAATGGGGTTTCCCCCGTGGGCCCCCGAATGGTTGTGCGGACTGCTCAGAGAGCAAGGGGGAGTTCGTCCAACCAGTTGCTACGTCGACCAACCAAACTTGTCTTAAGTGCAGATAGGATGAGCTTGTTTGCAGCTTCAGCTTGTCCGTTACCTTGAGGATAAGCGACAGACGACTGCCAATGTTTGACTCCTACTCGATTCATTTCTTCCTCGAAAGCTCGGGAGAATTGTAGCCTGTTGTTTGACACGATAGCTCGAGGTATCCCAAAGTGGCACCAAATGAAGTCGTGAATGAAATTGATGGCGTTTTCTTCTGTGATTTTGGCTAATGGCTTGGCTTCGACCCATTTTGTAAAATAATCTATAGCAACGATCACATACTTGCAGTTTCCACGGGCGGGTGGGAAGGGTCCAATCAAATCTACTCCCCACATGTCAAAAGTCCAAGTAGCGATCACCGGAGTTTGCTCGGTCGTAGGCAAGTGAGGTAGGTTGGCAAATCTCTGACACTGTCGCATTGTTGAACGAAGTCGTGAGCGTCGGCCCTCATGTGTGTCCAATAATAACCCAATGTAATCAACTTGTCAGCCAAAGTTCTGGCCCCCGGGTGTCCATCACAAACCCCACTATGCACCTCATGCATTAATTGAGTGACTTCTTGGGGGGTGTACGCATCTTAATAGCGGCTTGGTGTAGGACCTTCTGAAAAGCATGTTTTTTGAATGACGTACCTCGGAGCTTTTTTCTTGATAGTTCGAGCTGCTTTCTCATCATCAGGTAGCTCGCCAGTCTCCAAATAAGCTCTCATTTCTTCGATCCAGTATTTGGTGTAGACCCAATTTCTAGTAGTATCCTCCAAGCACTGAATTTGAACCCTTTCATAAGCTGGATGCTCGAGGTAGGAGATGGGTTCTTCATGTTGTTCGTCTGAAGTAGCCAGCTTTGAGAGTAGGTCGGCCAATTCATTGTCTTCTCGACCAATCCTCTGAATTTCCTAGAATTCCAAGTCCTTTATCAGTTCCTTCACCAGTTCGCAATAGTTGATTAAAGTGAGGTTCAGCACCTCGTACTCTCCTCTGACTTGGTTGGCTATCAACTGCGAGTCACATTAAGCCATAATCTTGGTCGCCCTAAAACATTTGGCGTATTCGATGGCTGCGACCAAAGCTTCGTATTATGCCTGGTTGTTAGAAGCTTCGAACTTGAATCTCAATGCTTCCTCGTAGACTGTCCCTGATTCTGGTTCGATCAACACATTCCCAGCTCCGCTAACGCTCTTTGTTGCCGACCCATCAGAGTATATTTTCCAGCAATCGTCGGGTAGACTGGTGGCGGACTGGGCCTCTGGTTCCTATCCCTTGGCTTTCTCCTTCTGAACTCGTACCTCGCTATCTTCCTTGGTGAACGTTAGCTCGACTAAGAAGTCTGCCAAGGCTTGAGCTTTCAATGCCTTTCGAGGCCGATACTCGATGTCGGATTCTGTGAGAGCAATTGACCAGTTGAGTAAGCGGCCTAAACTTTCTGGATTGTGTAGGATCTTTCTCAGGGGTGCATTAATGAGCACAACAATCGGGTGAGCCAGAAAATAAGCTCGTAACTTCCTGAATGCTACGACCAAGGCATATGCTACCTTCTCCACATTATTGTATCTACCTTCCACATCAGACAAGGCCTTGCTAACATAATATACAGGCTTCTGAAGCCCTCCTTCTTCTCGAACTAGAACAGCAGCTACGGATTGGTCTCCCACAGACAAATATATGAACAAAGTTTCTCCAACGGTCGGGCTGCTCAATAAGGGTGGAGCAGCGAGATACTCCTTAAGTTGTTGGAACAACGAATGACATTCCGCCGTCCATTCAAAAATTTCCGTCCCCCTTAATGATTTGAAGAAGGGGAGAGATCTTTCTGCCGACTTGGCTATAAAGCGACCTAGGGCTGCCACCCTACCATTAAGTCGCTGCATCTCCTTGATACTTGTAGGCTCCTGCATGTCGACCAAAGCCTTGATCTTCTCAGGATTTGCCTCAATACCTCCAGTGAAACCATAAAACCAAGAAATTTTCCAGCTGCTACTGCAAATATACACTTGCTCGGGTTAAGCTTCATGTCGTTTGCTCGTAAATTGGCGAACGTTTCCTTTAGGTCGACCACGTGACATCCGACCTTTGTTTTGATGAGCATATCGTCAATGTAGGCCTCCATGTTTCGGCCAATTTGTGAGGCAAAGACCTTGTTCACCATCATCTGGTAGGTCGCTCTTGCATTTTTCAACCCGAACGGCATCATGTTGTAGCAGTAAATACCCCCAGCATCTTGGAAAGCCGTCTTCACTAAATCATCCTCGTGCATCTTGATCTGATGATAACCTGAATAGGCATCGAGGAAGCTTAATGTGGTGTGCCCAGCTATAGAGTCTACGAGCTTGTCAATCCGAGACAGAGGGTAGCTATCCTTGGGGCAGACTAGATTTAGGTTGGTGAAGTCGACACACATCCTCCACTTGCCATTAGATTTCTTTACCATGACCACATTAGTTAGCCAGGTGGTGTGAGTAGCATCCTTGATGATACCTGCACTCAAAAGTTTTTGTACCTCAAGCTTGATCGCCTCCTCCTTGTCACGAGCAAAGCTTCTCAGTTTCTGTGCTTTGTACTTCATAGTCGGGTTGACTTCCAACCTGTGAACAACGACCTCTTCCTTGATTCCTTTCATATCCTCTACTCGCCAAGAAAAGACATCATTGCTTTCCCTTAGTAGCTCGATGATCTCTACCCTTTCTTCAGCTGACAACTGCTTACCAATCTGAATTTTTTGTTCGGGATAGGAAGGATTTGTTATCACTGCTTCTAGCTCGTCCACAGCTTCTAGCTCCAGATCATCTCTAAATTATAGGGTCTCGATAATGATCTCTCGAACCCTCTGTCTTTCTTCGGCCCCCAAGTGTGGAGCTTCTTCAATGATCATGTCATCTAGCTCAGCTGCGATCTCACTGGTGGTGGCCCCCGAGTTATTGTCTATCTGTAGGCATAGCTCGCCTATGAATACTTGGTCGACCATAACTGCATCTGAATCGACCATGGTGATTTGGGAGGGACATGTCGGCTCAGTCATTACCTCGTCATGTGAGTGATAGGTCACCTCTTCCATGTTGGCGATCGTAGATAGTCGGGAAGTTATGGTGACAGATTTTGACATCTTCAAGTATCCCTCAGCAGTTTCAACCTCTAGCTCCCTCTTCTTTCTCATTCGAAGGACATGATCAAGGTATGCTCGAGCTGTACTTTGCACACAGCTGATTCCATCTAGCGTGGGAAACTTAACTCGTTGATGGGGGATTGAGGCCACCATTCCAAGTGCGACCTGGCCAGGGATACCTAAAATGGCAGCATAATCACTATTTACATCAATAACAATAAATATTACCTTGGAGACTACCCTGTAAGGATGTTGGCCTATGTCGACGTCCAACTCAATCTGTCCCTTGACATCGACCCTGTGGTTAGTGAAGCCTTCCAGTCGACCGTCATAACGTGAAAGCTGCTCCTTGGATAGCCCCATCTCCTTGAACATCTTGTAAAACAGAATATCTTTACAGGCCCAGTATCTACTAAGAGTCTGCTCGTCGTACACCCATCAATTAACCCTGGGATAATGAGAACTTGCTCTCTGGCTGCTACATTGGTTGCTAGCTCGTCCGGGTAGAAACTGATCACCTCGTCTCTGATGTAGCTTCTAGGTGGCACGTGAGGGGCTTTACTGAGCTGGAATATCTTGCTCTTCAAAGCAGTGTTGCTGGCTTGCTCAGTAATAACTCCCAAATTCAATCTAGGCTGTCTTGGCTCTTGCGGTCCACCAGCAGCTCGCTCACCACCGCCAGGCTGAGCTCTTTTCACATACATGTCGAGCCTCCCACTGTCGACCCATTTTTGAATGATGCATTTCAAGCTCATACAATCCTCCGTAGTGTGGCCCGTATCTTTGTGATAGTCGCAGTACTTGCTATTATCCCTTCTGAACTTATTTTCGGGGTTCATAGGGGCAGGTGGGCCTAGCTCGACGGTATTCAGGATTTCAGTACGACTTACTGTCAAAGGGGTGAAAGCTTCGGGCACTTTCTCAGTCGCCCTGGTTCTGTTCTTTCCATTCTTGTTATTCCCCCCATTCTTGGCTGGGTCCTTCTTGTTAGTATCCGCGACCTCAGATTTGGGACCTTTTCCATTCTTTTTTTCCTTTCTTTCTTTATCCAGTGCCACGTTGTAGGCCTATTCAAACAGTTCTTGTCGGGTCTTCACGCTCCGGACTGTCAGCTCGTAGTCCAAGTCTGCAGAGACTATCCCATTTCTGAAACAATTTATTACTTCCCTGTCTATCAGGTCCTCTTCAATCTGGTCGACCATCTCCTTGAACTTGGTATAATAGCTCATCGAGCTTTCGTTTTTTTCTTGCACCAAATTATTCAATTCGGTGACCGTCAGCTTCCAAGCTCCAGCTGACGAGAAGGGATCTAGAAATTTCTTTCTCATATAATGCCACGTTGAAATGCAGCTTGGTGCCAAGACGTTAAACCAAGTCAAAGCTGCCCCTGTGAGAGTGCTAGAATCGTGCTTATCAATCTCCGTCCAGCAACAAGACTAATCACTTGGCTTCTTGACCTGAAATAAAGAACCCACGACTAGCCGGATGGTCTCCGGCTTAGACCCTCGGGCGTGAGAGTAAGTATGGTGATATGGAGAGCCAAATAATTATAAGGAATAATGTATTCTCAAATAATCATAAAGCAATTACCTTGGAACGGTTGACGTTGCCTTGTACATCATGTCGTCCTCGTTGGAGACGAAACACATAGTAGCTTCCAAATGTTGTATTTGACTCTGGGCATTGGTCGCACCCGAATATTTTTCTAGAGTGGGCAACCTGAAATCGTGGGGGGTCGACGGTCGAGCAACTCCTTGGACAAGGGTCGAAGAGTAAAGTCGTTTCGTTCGCCCTTTCCAGCATCCTCTTTCTTGTCGGCCTCCCATTGTTCAAACTTTTTCTTCCACTGCAACCATTCCCTAGCATCTGGCTTGTCGTCCCTTGCATGGGAGACGTCGTTGGATCTCTGTTGTTCCTCGCGGTGAGGCTCCCTCCTTGAGTTGGCCCTATGCCTGTCACTCCTAAGGGGAGTTACCTCTCTACCCCTTCTTTCCCTATGAGAGGGCGACCTTACTGAATTAACTGGCGACCTGCGCCTTTCACCTGCGCCCATTCCTATCTTTGTGAGACTGCGACCTCTCAGTTCTGGCGGGCGACCTACGCATGCTTCGGCTAGCCTCCACGTGTCGCCTCAGATCTGACTCAGCCTCCTGTTCCCTATTTCTGTTGAGGCTGGCCCTCAGGTCGTCACTTGAGACGTGAATCTGGGATCGAACACGCTGCACTATCCTCTGCTCGCCATTCTGCCTCTCAACTCCATTCTGCCTAGCGCTTCCGTCGGGCTGCCTGTTAGAAACTTGGGAGGGGGCTGCCCTTTCTGACCTTATGTCGTTATGCTCGGACTCTTCCTCTATCACTATTAGTTTCGCTAGAATTTTGGCTCGCTCCACCAGCTCCTTTTTGCTAAGGGGATTGGTTGAGGGACCTACTCTGTCGCCTGCAGCCATTCGCCCCGCTTGTTGAAGCTTAGGAGGGGGCTGCACTTCGTGCTCGACCATAGGTCATTTTTCTCTTCAACCATCTGGCAATCCTCTGCCATCAACAATGCTATTAGACCGTGTCGCCCTTCTGTGCTGACGAGGCGGAGGAGGAGGAGGAGGAGGCATGTTCATATTACGGTTTCCAGCACCGGCGTCCGTGTTAGCGCCGGTGTTTCCCTCATTGTGCTCGTCGGAGGCTTCAGAAACATGTCCATCAGAAGTCACCATGATTATGGGTTGTAAGAAATTTCGAGGTCAAGTATGCATGATTCCCGGCAATGGAACCAAATTGATGCTGCAAGAATCGTGCTTATCAATTTCCGTCCAGCCGCAAGACTAATCACTTGGCTTCTTAACCTGAAACATAGAACCCACGACTAGCCGGATGGTCTCCGGCTTATACCCTCGGGCGTGAGAGTAAGTATGGTGATATGGAGAGTCAAATAATTATAAGGAACAATGTATTCTCAAATAATCATAAAGCAATTACCTTGGAACGGTTGACGTTGCCTTGTATTTATAGTTGTTGATGAGAGTTCGTATTGGTGGTAGGATTGCAAGAAATCCCTTAAATTGTGGAACATATACGTTTTAGAGATCTTATCCATAAATAACTCCTGATTTGTAGGGAGTCTTGTTACGTATAGGATTGTAGGTACGCCAAGACTCTGTAGGTCGACGTAATGATGTAGGTTGAGGTCGCCTGTTGAGTCAAGGTCGACCTGACTGATGGATAGGGCTGAACCGTACCCGAATGACATCTAGATCGTAATGTCGGATCAAGCTAGGTCGGGACCAAGTAGGTCGGACAATGAGCTAGGTCGACTGATCTTGACGGTGGGCCTTGGGCCTAGTGATAATTGGGTCTATCCCACCGAGAACGTGGTGGCAATAATAGGTAGATGACTGGGCTCGCTCGTTGGGCCTAGCCCGTCACTTTTATTCCGTTCAGTAAATAATAACAAACTATCATATCCATTAGACTTCCATTCTTAAGCACATTGGTGTGCATGGAAAGCATTTTAGTATCATTTTGGTAGTTTGGATCTACAATGTACAAGAACAACTATAAGACTACATTT
This sequence comes from Adenophora triphylla var. japonica, assembly GCA_022495995.1. Classification (NCBI taxonomy): domain Eukaryota; kingdom Viridiplantae; phylum Streptophyta; class Magnoliopsida; order Asterales; family Campanulaceae; genus Adenophora; species Adenophora triphylla. The sequence goes on from JAFEMH010001369.1 coordinate 415,934, forward strand.
TAAATGATAGATTTAAAACAAGAACTGTTAAATGGATTAAAGACTTTAAAATAAAGGACTAGAGTGTTATTAGGGTTTGGAAGGAGAGCTCACCAATGTTGATTCTTTCTATCTTCCTAGCGTTTGTTTGATTTGTTGAAAAAGTGTTTAGTTTTGAAAGTGATAAGAAGGAGAGAAATTCTTCCCTTACTCTAGCATAATCTATCCTAATCCTCTCAAATGTTGATAAAACTTGTCCCGAATGTAGGAACAAGGGGCTGTATTTATAGATTCTGAAAATGAAAGGTGATCCGTACGAATTACCCTTGCCTTTTGCACGATGATTCGTACGGATCACATAGCATGGCTTTGACTTTTGTTACTACCGCAAGGTCCTTCTTATATTTTTAATGTATAGTAAATAATTTCTTGCCTCGTTTGGTCAATTTAATGCTCGAAAGTCTCGAAACTTTGTGACTTTGGATATGTGTACCCTCGATATCCTTCCCGCGTGCTTAAATGGAGAGCGATCCGAATTTGGATATTTACAAAGGGACGAAGGGGTGAAAGTGAATCCCCTTGATTATATTTTGTATGTATATATGTGGGCATTTTAACTTAATGATTATAGATTTAAGTCTTAGATCAAATACTTCCTCCGTCTCAAAATGTTTGTCCATTTGACTTTTTTGTTGAACTTTGATTACAAATTTATGACAATTTAATTATATTCATGAAATTCTAAAAATTTCTATTGATTCACCATTAATAATATTATCAACAATAACTTTTAAAATTTCATGAACATGATTAATCTCTCATAAATTTGTGGTCAAAGTTCAAAAAAAAAAGTTAAATGAGACAAACATTTTGGGACGGAGAAAGTATTTTTTTTTCATACGAAGCTTTAGTGTGTCTGTGTACCTTGATAGGCGTGATGTGACCTAGCGATAGATAGGTTAAAACTTGAGAGCTCACTTTTTAAAAATTGTCTTTTGTGATTTGTTAGGTGCGGAATGGGAAACCTCACGCCTTTCAATCGTTTGATAGTGATTATAGTCTTTAGACCATCATCTTTGACCATATTTAAAAATTTAAAAATAGAGCATTATTTTGATTTAATGGTACTCTAAATCTTATTCTATTATTCTATTATGAAGCAATTCTATTTCTTGTACTAATTTAGTGCAAGAGATAGAGCTGCGCTATATCGTTTTCCTCCTTTTTAAGAAAAAAACTTTTTATTTTAATTTTCTTTCGATATACTCCCTCCGTCCCACGTCATTGCAAACCATTTTTCCGGGCACAATAATTAAGGAATATTATTAAGATAATGAAAATGTGTGGTAGGAAATAAAGAGAGAGAATGAGTGAAGTTAATAGTAGGTTGGTTGAATAAATTGTATGGTGAAAAATGAAGAGAGAGAATGAGTGGGTGGGGTAGGGTGAATATAAAATAATAAATTTGTTTCCATTTTGGGCAGTTTGCATTCACGTGGGACGGACCAAAATGGAAATAAGTTTGCATTCACGTGGGACGGAGGGAGTATATGAAAAGATTTTATTATACTCCCTCCGTCTCACGATAATCTGCAAAAAGACATCTTTTGAGCGTCCCACAATAATCTGCACTTTTTCAAAATGGAAATGAGACCCACTTGTTTCTACTTACAATCATGAGGCATTTACCAAATAATCCCTCTAAAGAAACAATACTACTTTCTAGGACAATTTATAATTTGCTTAACCATTTAGTCCCTAGCTTAATAACTACACCCTCCCAACATTTTAATAAGTCCACCCTCCTATCATTTCACTAAATCCACTCTCTTTAACAATTTAATTGCTCTTCAACCACCCTCACCTTAGGTCACCCCTCCCCATCTTCTCCAGTCAACACTTCCTGCAACCATCAACTCCGGCGACCAACTCCGGCGACTTTTTCAGGCGGTTTTTTTTTTTTTTTTTTTTTTTTTTTTGCGCCGGCAACCAAACAACTGAGAACTTAACTTATCAGTAAGTTCTCGATTGTCAACTAAACTACTAAGAACACGATTAACTCCGGCGACCACTAACTCCGGCGACCTCTTCGGCGACCAAACAACTGAGAACTTAACTTATCAGTAAGTTCTCAGTTGTCAACTAAACTACTAAGAACACGATCAACTCCGACGACTACCAACTCCGGCAACCTTTTCGGCGACCAAACAACTGAGAACTTAACTTATCAGTAAGTTCTCATTTGTCAACTAAACTACTAAGAACACGATCAACTCCGGCGATCACCAACTCTGTCGACCTCTCCGGCGACCAAACAATTGAGAACTTATCAGTAAGTTCTCAGTAGTCAACTAAACTACTAATAACACGATCAACTCCGGCGACCAAAGAACAGAGAACCTATCAGCAAGTTCTCAGTTGTCAACTAAACTAATAAGAACACGATCAACTCCGGCGACCACCAACTCCGGCCACCAAACAACTGAGAACTTAACTTATCAGTAAGTTCTCAGTTGTCAACTAAACTACTAAGAACACAATTAACTCCGGCGACCACTAACTCCGGTGACCAAACAACTGAGAACTTAACTTATCAGTAAGTTCTCAGTTGTCAACTAAACTACTAAGAACACGATCAACTCCGGCGACCTCTTCGGCGACCAAACAACTGAGAACTTAACTTATCAGTAAATACTCAATTGTCAACTAAACTACTAAGAACACGATCAACTCCGGCGACCACCGACTCCGGCGACCAAACAACTGAGAACTTAACTTATCAGTAAGTTCTCAGTCAATTAAACTACTAAGAACACAATTAACTCCGACGACCACCAATTTCGGCGACCTCTCCGGCGACCACACAACTGAGAACTTAACTTATCAGTAAGTTCTCGGTTGTCAATTAAACTACTAAGAACACAATTAACTCCGGCGACCACCAACTTCGGCGACCTCTCCGGCGACCAAACAACTGAGAACTTAACTTATCAGTAAGTTCTCAGTTGTCAACTTAACTCTAAGAACACGATCAATTCCGGCGACCATCTTCGGCGACCAAACATTTGAGAACTTATCGGTAAGTTCTCAGTTGTTAACTAAGCTACTAATAATACGATCAACTTCGGCCACCAAAGAACTGAGAACCTATCATTAAGTTCTCAGTTGTCAAATAAACTACTAAGAACAATTGAGAACTTCTCATTTGTACTCAGTTATTTATCACTATCGATTATCAATAGTTCATAGTTGTTAACATAACAATTGAGAACTTCTCATTTGTACTCAGTTGTCAAGTAAATAATTTTCAAAAACCTTAATTATAAAAATTTACAAAAAGCTAGAATATCTTAAATTTGTTCAAAGTAGAAACTATTCACACGAGAATGTTTTGATCGTCAACAAATTGAATTTGGCTCTCATGTGCAGAATGATAAAGGTGAAAAGGTACACATTTATTTTGGGACGAAAAGAGCAAATTGAAAAAAAAATCATTTTGAAATGTAAGAAGTATTTTTCTAGATTTTTTCAACTGTAAGATAATTATTGGCTATAAAGTATTTATAGATAAAAGCACTAAAACATAGCCAAACAGTTCCCTGTCCCCGCAAAACTTGAGAAAGCATACCCTGCTTTTACAACTCGAGAATCTTGAAAGCATTTCCTCAATCGCTTCCAATCTCTCTACACCACAGATCTTGAACCATGAACAGTACGTCTAGCCGGGAAGTGAGAGAGATAGAGAAGGAACAGAAAAGGAGATGGACGCCGACGGAGGGGGGAGGCATTACCGGAGGTGGGGGGAGGCATTGCCAGAGGTGGGGGAGGTAATGGGTGACCGGAGGTGAGATGAAGAAAGTAGAAAGAGAAAGTCGAGAAAAGAGAATATCGTCGGTCGGAGGTGGGGATGGGGGAGGGATGCCGGAGAAATTTATCTGCGCAGAGAGGGTTACTGGAGTTGAGGAGGGAGAAGGACGCCAGAGTTAGGGAGGAGAGAGGTCACCGGATTTGAGGAGGAATGAGGTTGCCGGAGCTCGGGAGGAGAGAGGTCGCCGGAGTAATAGTTGATCGGAGGGAGTTTAGAGAGAGAAAGTAGAAAGAGGGGGAGTGTGTGTGAGAGAGAGATCTGGGAGGGGTGTTTATTTTGCCGTGAAAGCTTGGTTGAGAGTATGGGATTCGCCGGAGTTGAGGGGGACGGTCGCCGAAAGTTGTGGAGGGGAGGGGTGGTGACGGGAGAGAGGGAGTAGAGAGAGAAAGTGTCTCTGTGTGTGAGAGTGTGTGTGTGTGTGTTTGTTACAGGTTGGGTGGGTGGGTTGGTGGGGATGGGAGGGGTATAATTATATCATTTAAATTAAGTGAGGGATTATATGGTAGGACAAAATATTTTTTAGGATTAGGAAGTAGATTAAGAAATAGGTTGTCTTAGGATGTAGATTAGATATTATTGAGGGACTATGGCGTAATTTTCTCTACAATCATTACCCACTTACTCCACTTTCTTTCTCCTACCCAACCATCTATACTCACAGCACATCACCTTTTTCACTTTTCTCCTTAATTCTTGTGCCATCAATTTTTTTGCGAATTTCTCCGGGACGGAGGGAGTATAAAATATAAATAATGTAATATATTTATATAAGTGAAATAATAATTGTTTTGGTCAAATTTCAACAAGTGTTTTTGATGATAAGAAAAATGACTAAAGTGATATGAATCAGGGTACAATGATTATCGAGTTGAATAGAAATGAACACAAGGTATTTGTTGACTAGGGAAAGCCCTTAAACAACTTGTTCGCCGGCATAAAACCCCGGGAGGTTTAGGAACCTGCCTTGACCAAAAGTTTACTAAATATTGAGGAGATTACAGAGCTATGAGCGTATGCAAGGGAGCTTAAGCTAGTGAAAAAACGTGTGTGCAAAATACAGTGTTTTTCCCCCTTTTATACCTCAAATAACGGCTAATTTACAAGGAGAAAAAATAGGCCTAGAATCTCGGATAAGAGGTTGATCTCGTTGAGACATTATCGCCATTTTGTTGATTGAGGGGATAATGATTCGTTGCTGGGTATTTGCATGGTGAGACGTCTTTGAATTGGTCTTCAATTACTTTGACACGTTCTCTGAAAAATAGGGTTAACGTAACAATAGTTCAACCTGCAAACGATCAAGATGTATTAGAATAACTCAAGTTGTTAGTACCAAGATTCTAGGTGCAAGTTGTAAACAAGTTGATTTAAAAACGTAGGGCTCAACAATTGCCCCCAAACTTTTTGAATTTAAAATGAAGAATATAAAGAGACAAAAAATTTAAAAAGTTTGCCAGAAATGGATGTGATGCACGGCGGTTTTAAATGAAAAGGTTTTGATGGGACGGTTTTGAAGATTTCCAAAGCAAAAGTCATGATTGTTTAGACTCCCAACCGCTGCCAACCTCTCCCTTAAATAAATAAGACTCCTCCCCCAACTCTCCCTTTTACAGAATCAAAAAGGTAGCTTTCAAGGAGGTCTTCGAGAGGAATAACCAAGGAAGGAGACCGGAGAGAAAATCAAGTAGGAATTTTCCGGGGAGTTTCTCTTTTCCTTTTCAATTTTCTCTTTGATTTCTTGCTCAAGTTGTAAAAATGGGAAGAAAAAAGGTGAGTATAATCGAAAGTAACGAGGGTTTGCCCGAGGGTTTCTTGACTCAAAACATGTTGAAAGACCCGGACAAAGAAAAATGTTTGATTCCTCAAGCCAACTTAGAAATCATTAAGAAAAACCACGCTATGCCATATGAAACCGTCTTTTTCACCCACCATGACTTAACCTCTGAATGCTATTCTCCCGATTAGGTGTGCTTTCCCGAATATCCCTTTGTTATTGGCTTAAAATTTCCCTTCCCAAAGTTAATTACTAGGTTTTTTGTTTCCTCAAAACTCAACTATGCCCAAATCATGCCTCAAGGCTGGAGGTGCTTGCAAACCCTAGTTAGGTTAAATGCGGAGACTGAGTTGGAAGTTGGTTTAGAAGAATTCGCTTATACAACTGAGATTAGGGGATTTGGCCCTGGGAGATTTGGTTTTAGGGTTAAGACTGGTGGAACCCCTTTTTTGAATGATAACTGTGATCCTGCTGATAGAGGTTGGAGGAACAAATTTTTCTTTGCAAGGAGAAATACCCTGGTTTCGGAGGAGGGTGCAATTTCCAAGTGGAGGTCTCAAGGTAGTATAGATAATTTTTCTTACTCTATTAATGTTCCTTAACAACCTGCTAACTAACCACTTGAATTTCCTTTGGCGTAGTTGCTAAGATAAGCGTGCTTTTAGATCATAAAGATGAAACAGAGGTGAATGTGAGAAAAATCTACGAGTTGGATCCATCAGTTAGGAGTTTCAAAGCCTTTCCTGTCCTATTTTCTGCAGATTTAGAAGAAGAACTTAACCCTGAAGAAGCTCTACCTGATCCTGTGAGTACCCCGACCCGAACTCATGTTTTGGGTCCATTTTAATTAATTGTTGGACTCATATAATTGCTAAAGAAGCAAATAGAGACCAATTGCCCATGCAGCCCAGCCAACCCATTGGGCCTGCCAAGCATTCGGCCCAATATGGCCAAAAGGAGTACGCTGTCGTCCGACATGGGACACTAAGGCGGTTTAACTGCCCCTGTCGGACGACAAAGGACTTCCCATCAGCCTGCCTATAAATACAAGGCATGGCTGATCATTTTGAGGAGGACTTGGAGTGAATAGAGGGAGGATACCAGTAACATAGGGAAAACTCTGTCCAAATAGAGTCTCCCTCTCTCTCTCATACACACACACTCACCTCCCTCCTCACACACACACACACTTCAAGGTCAAGATCCAAAGAAGCTCCCTTTGTTGGTGTGTAGAAGGGGTGGACACCATACTACTGGTGATCTCACCTTGTGGACTACAATAGGTAGCCACTAAACCCTTCTCCCTCTTTAAATAAAGTCTTTAATACATTTATAATACATTGCATGCTTACTTGCTTTAATATTATGTAGAAATTGGGATTTTTGCATGATAAAGGTGGTGGAGAAGTGAATCTTCAATATTCACTTCTCCCCACCTCAGATCTGGACATTTGGTCATCTTAGGATCAATAAAGATTCAATTTACTCATTTGCATCAAGTTAGGAGGAGATGGCTACTTGAAAGTGGCCAAAAATATGTGATTCATCACATTTGGTCACTAAAGCCATGTGATCCTCCCATAATACTCATATATTACTGTTTTAATACTGCTTACAGTTAATAAAGGTGCTTAGTTTGTCTTGAGAAGCAAATAGGAATCAAACAGACTGAAGGGCACAGAAATGGCCTATCCCTGTCGGATGACACAGGACTCCATGGAGATCCTGTGTCATACGACATGGAGATCCCAGAAGGCTGTAAAGCCATTCTTGGACTTCAGATCTGTCCAGATTACCCTTTTTGTAACTCAAAGCTTACCTAAGCATTTCTGTGGCTCATAAGCCACTATTTGGGTGCCTATGATCTGTTTGGGTGCGATTTATTGGAGGCGGTTTGCCACATGACATGAATAACCTCCAATGTTCCATGTCATGTGACATTCGTATCATACAAAGTCTATCGTGACTTTGTCCACTCCCGTCAATCCCAAACTGGGCTTAGACCTTCAAATAGTGTCTTGAATGAGTTAAATAAATGTCATTCCAGTTCCAGAAATAGCTTGGTCATTGTCAAAGACAATCTGACCAAGAAATATCATGTCGTGCAACACCCTCTTTCTAGGAGGTCCTGTGTCGGACGACATCCAAGCTCTCTGGGCAGAATGTCTTACCTTCCGCTTTGTTATGACAATCATAATATGTAAAAGGGTGTGGCCCCCTGTCATGGCTCACAAGTTGTACTCAGTCTTGATATTATCAATGAAATGTCAAAATTCGCATGCTTTGCTCATCGACACATCTTACACACACACTTTGAATGTCCAAAATTGTCCAACGTTGATTGAAAGTCTCGAAAGAGGCGTGTTGGGTGAACTCTCTAGTTCTTCCCAAACACGTAACCAGACTCCCGAACACAAAATACTCTTAAAATAGGTTTTTCAATGTTTTCCTTTAAAAACGGCGTGGCGACTCCCAAAACCGAAGTTTTCAAAAGCTTATCATTACAATATACCCCCTTTTTTCTAAAAAAAGGAACAAATGGAAAAATGATAAATTTCGGGCGAGCGTTCATTCAGTGGCGACTCCGCTGGGGACATTTGGAAAAACTTTTTGTTTTTTTTTAAAAAAAATGAATGAAGACGATACTTGGTATATAGGTGGAAACCACCAACCTTCCTATATCGCTCCCTAACTCAGGGCTTGGGATAAATGGTGGTCTAACAATCCCACGTACCGATATCATTCTTCTATTTTCTGAAAAAAAAAAGAAAAGTTTTTCTTAAAGAGGGTCTAACTTTCTTTAAATCAACTTGGACAATTTCGACATTCACCTTGTGTGTGCATTTGTGTCATTGTGTGTGCTCAACTGCACCCTGCCATGCTTTTATGCTTCTATGCTTTGGTATGTGATGCCTTTGGGAGCCGGGGCTTCCCCCTTTGCAATTTGCTCTTCCCGTTGATCAGAACAAGGTAGGACGACGCTGGACTACAGCTACTGGTAAATTCTGACATTTGGGGCAGTCCCCTTTTGTCATTCTTTGACTCATTCTCTTATTTTTTTCCTTTGCATATTGCATAAAAAAAAGAAAAAAAATCTTTTACAAAAAAAAATAAGAGAAGCAAAAAATATTTTCCTAGAAAATACCTTCACACTACTCGCACGCTACCTGCACATAGAGTTAGAACCCGGGAGTGTACGGACGGCATCGCGGAAAGCGACGTGTTTCGCTGACGTTTGAGCGCCTAAAGTCCTCCTAGCCAGTGAGTCAGCCAACACTTGTCCGTGACACACTTTCTACCGTGACCGGTTGGTTTTTGGCCAATGCTTTTCAAAACATTTTAAACTCGGTTTTCAAAATTTCCTCACAAAGTCCGAGTCATGCATCGTCTCCAAAAATCTTGGCATACTTTCCCTCTTCGTGTCGGAATCACGACATAATTCAAGCGAAAGTACACGTTAAGATCTCTACATATCTCGACGTAGGCACATATCGATTTCTCGGCTTGGCTTCATAAGAAGCCATGACGCGTTTTCGACATGTGTTAACGCGGGACCATGTCGAATTCTTAACGCATACTAACAAGGGTTATGCCGAAATTTCGCCACCAAGTGACGAGAGGCCATGCCAGATTTTTCAACTCCAAACGAGGAGAGGTCATGCCCAATTCATTCAGGGTTTTACCTGCAAATTGCGGTCTCATACAATCAAACGTACTTTTGACCCTCTCTCCTCCCGAGTTTAGACGTTGACTTGGACTTGGTTTTGAAAACCCCGAGTTTGACTTGTTTTGGCTCGTATGCCCATAGGTTCGTTCTCCCTTTCGATTGGTGGGTTCCACGTGCCCTATAGGACCTCTGCCGGGATTGTCCGTCCCGGAGGTGCAATACAGGTGGAATACAGGGGGTCTATAGACGTAGTGATGGAACCCACTAATCCAGGAATAGCGTAGAATGCGAAAAAGAAGGTTTCCCCCTTTTCCAACCATTCCCAGGATCAATAAAAATCATTTTTATAAAAAAAAAATTTAAAATATATAAAAAAAGAGCATATGCATGAGTCCATCTTCAGCCTATCCTCTTCCCTGCCTAAAGCCGTTCTCTCCCCTTGTAGCGAGCAAGTATTGGGTCAAAGTTTCGGGTGGTCGGTTAATCAGTTCCTCTCCAATCAGGAAATCGTTTCCGGCAGCCTCAGAAATGGCAGATTCGCAGGTTTCAGCGGGTTTGGGTCCGAATGCGGGTGTTGATCGAGCTCAGAATCAGAATGACAATGAGGGTACAGGAAATCCGATGATTAGGAAGGAAAAATTAGCCCAAGCTTTGGAAAATGCCCATGAGGTTCACAAAGAACAACTGGCCCTGCTCATCAGTGTTCTTCGCCATCATGGAGTTCAGGTAACAGTTGAGGCAAATGGTCATCTAGTCATGGTCGAAGATGAGACTCCAGAAATAGTGATCTCAATCCCTCCGTCACATAACCAATACCCTCCATCGCCCTCAGCTTCTCAGAACGGATCGGGATTCATTACACCTGTTCCTCAAGTTCAGCAAGATTTGCGCCTTATGCTCCAGCCTTCACATAATCGCTTTGAGCCATGCGGCTATGTTCTGAAGCCTCTATACCTGCCTGAATGCAATCATAAGTGGCTAAAAGAAAAACCAGATGCCTCAAGTTTTCAGTTGCCATCTACTGGGCTTATGGAATTCACCCGTCAGTATCACCAGTCTGCGGCTGTGGTTCCCTCTGCTGATAAGAGCCTTGTTGCGAGTTCCAGTAACTTGAATGTTCCTGTGACCCCCATGTGGCGATATTGATGGAGCAAGTGAAACAAATGCAAGAGAAGCTTGACCTCATGATGAGTACCAGTACTTTCTCGACCCAAGATGTCAAATCAGGCAAAGAAATGATTCTGCCGCGCAAAATCCAAGTGCCCGAAGTGAGGGAATCCGATAAGACAACCTGCCCTGGAGCACACTTGTCCAATGCCAGTTCCAAGTTTGAGAAATGCCCGAAGACACAATCAGCCAGTACTACCCCTTTCACCCAAAAAAAACCAACGCAGCGCTGAATCCTCCCAAACAGAGCCCAATACCCCTCCAAGTCCTCTCAGGTTCACTTCCTTCCATCAATATGCTCAGTCAACAAAGTTCATCCCCGTCACTTTTCCGACCCGTTTCTTTGGACAACTTGTGCTTGCCCCAGCTGCTCCATGGCCTCAAATCCCTCCACTTCCACCAGTATCATGGGCACGTAACTGATCAATGCCTCGGTCTGCGGTAATGGAATCCAGAAGTTAACAGAAAATGGAAAGCTCAAGTTCCCTGGCAGTCCAACCAGCGAAGGGTAGCTAGGCTAGGGGTTACCTATCCTTAAGCGAAAAAAAGAAAAGAAAAAGAATAGTCTCTCAGTCAACTTTCGTAGGTTCTGGTGCTTTCAATCAAGTCCTCCTCGGACATTGTAATCTTTCATCTTCTATAAAAGAGTCTTCTTCTTTTCCTGCTAGACTTAAGACATTATTTGCACACCTACATTACATTTAATGAAATAGTTTTATTTTATATGATCACTTGCATTGCTCAAGCTCCCGTTCTGATTAATCGGTGTGAGAAAGTCAACTAATGCCTTCCCCATACACTTTCCTTACCTCATAAAAGCCTTCATCAAGCCATACGCCTCCCCAAATCATGTCCTCACCATCACCTTGACCAAGTCAACGACGGCGGCAACGTCAAGGGACAACGAAAGGCCATCCAGCTTCGAAAGATTGACCCCATGTCGACAACAACCTGGGAGCTTGCCTTCGACCTCAAGGATATCAAGGAAATTCAAGCAGGTGCTTGCCTTGGCCCTCATGTGCTTAAAAAAAATAAAAAAAAATGATATAGTGCAAAAGGAATAATACCCAGCTAGGCTAAAAACCTTGTAAAGGGTTGTCTAGGCAGAAAATAGGGTTGCACATAAAAAAAAAGAGAAGGAGAAAAAAATATAGTAATACCCAGCTAGGCTGAAAACCCTGAAAGGGACGGTCTAGGCAAAAAACAGGGTTGCACATAAAAAACTGAGGCCAAGGACCCAACACCGCCAATCAGAAGCTTGATAGGTAGGGCAAAGTCAAAGCTCTAAGAACAGATGTTGTCAATGACGGCGAAGCGGTCAAAGCAAAGCCTTTAGGCGTATGCCAATTATTTCTCCCCCAGTAAAAGACTAAAATCAGGAAGCAATTGAAGCAGCCGTCCAAAAATGACTTGGTCAAAGAATCATCCCGAGGCCCTTGCCTCAGCATTCAACCTTTTCATCCGAACCTTTCCACTAAAGGAACCACAAATCCCATTTCCCAAAGCCAAACACAGTTCAGTCGAGCCCGAACTACGGCGACCTGAGCTCCTCATCATGGAGGGGAACGTAGGCAACCAGGAATGGTCCGATCATAAGCATATTCAAATCCCAGAAAAACCCGGTCTCACCAAAGACCTCCCTATACACAAACCTTTCTAACCAACCTTGATCCGCGACATTGGTTGATTTTCTCCTCATGATTGATCAGAATGTTTTTTCATATCGAGATTATTGTTTGAATAACCCGAACATCAATAAAGGGTTTTAAGCAATCTTGTGATCATTGTAAATAAAACAAGTTTTCAGATGTCTTGACAAGTCTTCCTTTTCTACATCTTAGGAAAAATAGTGCTAAACACTGATTTTCTGTCAGCAGGGGCTTCCATACACTGTTACAAACCTTTCTATACTTATACTCTCTCAAAAGAGTCAAACCCAAAGCGAGTTTTCGTGCCTACATCGAATAAGGCCATCAGAAAATAACACAAAATCGGGATTTGTTCCCACTTTTCGAAAAATATGCCCCTGCAATGTATAAATTCTCTTCTTTTACATCTTCTTAAGGTTGACTGAGTGACTAAAGAAAATAAGAGAGCAAAGGATAGGTTTTTTCCCTCTCCGGCTACAATTCGCATTAGGGCTGCCTTGAAACTCTTCAAGGTTGGAGCTTCGCCAAGCCATTTCTTTAGACTGGGGCTTCTTTGGTCATCTTTGGGGTCCGCGTCGGGTTCCTCGCTACGTCACAACATGAATTCAGTCTTATTCAGATCAGCCTCAGGATCATTTTTGCAGTACCAATCAGATTGGGACTTTCGTTAGGACATCATCCGGAACTCTACCGAGTCATCTCTTCCAACCGGGGTTTTTGCCAATGAAAGGATCTCCCCTTGCTTTAACAAAACATGGGGCTTTGCATAAATTTTTTTTTCCTCAGACCGAGGCTTCGATAAGTCGCACCCACCCCTAGAAGAGATGTTTGGTCACATCGACATCTGCTTTAGTCTTTGTTTCTAAAAGTCTGTCGGCATCAGCTTCAAGTGCCAGAGTTTGAGAAATGAACTTCAGTCGAAACCCGAGGTTTAAACCCGATCTCAGCCCAAGAGGGAATTTTGGTCCTAATGATACCTTTTAGCAGCTTTAGACAAATCTCAGCAAAAGCAGCAGCTCATTCCGCACCCAAGGGGTATGACCCCATCTGCTCTCTGAACCCATCAACAGCCTGTTGTGGGTATCCATACTGCCTTCGAACAAGCAAGGGGATGCAGAATGATGAAAAGTGTAATCCTGGCAGCCTCACTATAACAGAGTCATCCTGCCTACCGCTCATGGTCTCAAGCCTCCATCCAGGAACCCAGTACTGGATATCAGTGGTTGTATACCTGGCCAATCGCCTCTGCCAGCTCTCCTGTGAAGCCTCCGGAGCCACTCGCCTCTGCTGTGACCTAAGGTGCCGCAGCCTCGCCAACGTAATGGGGAGATGAGCCTCAATCGCTCAAAGAGCCACAATGACAAGAGACTGGGGCTGCCACGTCCCATATACAATGACCCTCTAGACAGTCGGTCCATCCCATGATAAGTCTCCGCCAGCAGAAGGGGAACTAAGTCTCTCTCTCCCTGCCCGGGTCGAGTATCAGCCAATGTGGTGCCTCGAGAACCCCGCATCTGTCTAACAACTCCCAGCAGTAAACCAGAACATACCCCGTCGTACTCACAAAAGCAGTACAGGGAGATCATGATCAGCATAAAAATGTCCATGGCTGTGGATGAGTCAAACAGCTCCGGATACGATACAGCCAATCGGGCTATCTGGGCCAGGTCAACAAAGGACAGGTCAAGAATCAGATCAGTCACCTGCTCGGTGTGAAATCCCAAGAAATTGGCCAACTGCTCAGTCAAGGGTCGTGGATCGCGGGGAAAGACCACATCTCTAAACTCAGCTCCTCCAGTCAGTGCCCGAAACTCCTCAATGGTGGGTGTGAGATCATTATACGAGAGGGTAAAGACATGCCTCTCGCAATCCCAGTATCTGGATGCGGCCCCACTCCTTTAATGACCAGATGCATCTCAACCCATATCATTGGTCGATGATCCTCCTGTTGTTGCTGCGATGATGGCGGGTCAGATTTATGAGATCGGAATGGAATTGACGCTCTTTGGTCTTAGATATGTCGTCATAACGTTCCATTTTGGGCCAAAGATCAAATCTTGGGGCTAATTTTGAGGTAGAAGGCAAGTTTGAAGCCTGCTGGAACTGCTGGAGTCAGTGGTTTACGAGTCTGCCTTTTATAAAGTGCTGGGGCTTGCTGACCAAGAAACCTGTCTCCCAGACTTCCCCTGTCGCACGACATGGAGGCTCCATGAAGTCCTGTGTCGGACGACATGGAGAGGTCCATCGGGAATCACCGAGCCCCAATCGCAAAGAATCCCAAGCAGCCCAATGCTTGCTCAAAAAACCACCCTAAACCTGTCCAAAACACCATAAAATCATACCTAAACACTCCCCCTCGCTCATCAAGCCCACGGGAGAGGATTCGGCACATCCGACACACCCACAGACACATAAACGTCACCCAATGCGTACAAAAACCGCAAAAACACCCAATCACACCAAAAGCCACCATTTTGTGCCTTTCTTGGGACGAACTCGTGCATATGAGCTCACAAATATATAAATAAACAAATATTGTAGTTGTCAAAGTACAAAAGCAATAAAATATTTGTTTTTACAATCCAAAAAAACAAAAAAGTACATGCATTTCTTCTCTCTTCTAAAAGAGTCAAAGCATGGCAAAAGGGGACCGTCATGGTCACTCCGACTCGGAGCCATCGCCGGAACTGTCCTCCTCATCATCTTCGGAGCCGCTGTCATCCTGGACGCTGCCCACCTCCTCCTCGGAGCCGCTCTGCTCCTGACCATCATCGCCACCCTTCGGCGCCTCATGGGTCTCGCCATCTGAATCATCATCCTCGTACTGGGCCCAAGGCTGGGGCTCGGCGTAGTACCCATGCCACTCAGGCATGGTAGTGAAAGGGGGCTGGTAGGGATCCTCCTCGCCTCATCATCACCATCGGGCTGTGACTGCTGACTAGACCCGCCCGCCTGTGAGCCAGAAGGAGCCAAAGCCGGCCTAGGCCTCTTCTTCGGAGGCACAACATCACCAGGCTGAGAGCTACACCTCCCTTTCCAATGCTTCGCGCTCCTTTGAAACTGGCGCAGCATCTTCACAGCACCGGTGAGCGCCTTCGCCACCGTCCTGAACGTCTTGGCTGGAACCTCTTCAATGAAAAAAGAAAAGACAGTCAGAAGCAATCAATGCAAACAGTAAAGCAGTAAAAGGCTTGAACGAATCAGAAAAGAAAGGATTGCTCACAGAAGTAGTCCCGCGAGGCAGCCGAAGATGCGGGTGAGTCTCAGACATGTCAAAAGAGGAGCGGCGAATACTACCCCCAGCCTCATACTCAAAAAAGCGGGGAGGTGCCGGTATCTGCATCCCCGCTGCCCTCCTGGAAGCCATCACCTGAGAAGTCACCAATCGGGTAAAGACGAACTGAGCATAGTCCCCACCATCAGAAAGCTCAGCAACATCAATACCGGTCCGCAGCCGCTCCAAGTCAGGCAGGGCCCGAATATGCCATATCCCCGCAGGAGGATCATGAGGGAAGCGAGCGACAGCGCCATGACCATGCTGCCTACAGACTCTCTCCCCCAAATACAGGGCATCTCCCTCCAGGCCAATCAAAAGCTTCCTCGTCCTGGTCACCATGGCAGCAGCGCCAACCACATCCTCGCCATACCTACCATGCCAGGGGAAATGTCTCAACCCAACAGGGGTACCCCTCAAAGCAATCATGATGTCATGGTAGCAGGCCATCTTACGGGGCTTCACCCCGTCCACCTTTCGGCTCTCCCTAGCTCCAAAAGTCCAACGGCGGATAGCAGGGAACAAGTCTGCCGCGATCCTCTCAGTACGCCTGCATAACAAATGGAACACCTCATAAGCCCACACCTGAAATCAGAGACAAAAGACTCTCAGTGTGCAGCAACAGTAAAAAAAATGATGACAGAAAAGTCAATGCAGCAGTCGATGTGCGAAAAAGGCAAAGGGCATACCTCCAGCACAGTTTGGTAAAAGTCCAAAGAGGTCACACTGCCTCTGCTCACCTCATCCAGGCCTCTGTACACCTGGGCCAAACCAGCCTCTCCCCAAGAAAAAGTGGACACCTGGCTCCAATCTCTAAGAGGCTCCAACAGAAGAGTCAATGCCGTCGTAGAGGCATTACAAAACAGGGTGTCAGACAATTCGGCCCAAACAAAGGCTCTCGCCTAAACTCGCCAGCGATAGCAGCATCCTCAGCAAAAAGACGGGACTGATGAGTCAAAGCAGAGTGCAAGTCCGCCAGCGGAACCCCATTGCCCTTCAGGCGAAAGGTCATACCAGTCAAAGCTCTAATGGCGTCTGGGCTCAACACGCCAGGGTCCTTAGAAAAGATCGGCCTCTCTGTGAACTGCAGACCGGTAATGGCAGTGAAGTCATATGGAGTGATGGTCGACTCACCCCAAGAAAGATGAAATGTGTGGGTAGAATCCCACCAGTACTGTCTGAAGGCACGCACCAGCTCTACGCTCCTGGCTGTGTCTCCAAAGTCTCCAACAGCTGTGAAAAATGGTCCAAGACCAGCAGCAAAGACCAGTCCCTTAGGACTGTCCGGCAAATCAGAGGAACCAGAAAGAAGACCCCAGATGGTCGCAATCGCCTCAGGGGACCCCTTGGTCCGCAAAGTCTGCAGGTAAGCACAGCACAGGTATCAAAAGCATACTCATCACAATATGTGCATTCATTCATGTGCATTTTTCAAAAAAAATAAAATAAAAAAAATCACCAAACTCTTTCAAAAAGAAGAAAAACAAAAAAAGAAAAATCTTTCAAAACCATGCATTCCATGCCAAGCTTGCAATTCCCTTTTGGGTGCGATTTCCCCCAATTTCAATCTCAAACCCTAGAAATCAAATTTCAAAAAGGGTTAATCTTTTAAAAATACTTACCCCCTTCGGCTCCGTGGTGGAAGTATGAAAGTCGAGGCCCGGGTAGAGGCCATTCCCCTCCGAAAATCTCTTCCGTCTATTCCGATCGACGAGTCTCCTCCTCTCGGACAAGACTTGTTGCACATTCCTTCTCGATTCGGCTCGCGGAGGCATTATCGAATCCTTGATTTGAATCAAAATTAAAGGAATAAATTTCGAAAATTTTCTCTCTTCTCCTCGTGCTCGGCGGCGCTCCAAGATGAAAATAGGGTCTGTCTTACGACCTGCGGTTTTAAGAAAAATTGCCTTGGAGACTCCCCATGTCGGACGACAACCATGGTCCAGAAGGGGTGATTTTCCCCTTTTGCCCCTAATCAATTCTGTCAGCCTATCTTGGCTGGCCATCATCAAAATTCATCAATTCATTTGGGTTCAAATGCCCACCTCTCTTGGTCATCGCAGAAATTAGCCCGAAATGGCTATAAACTATCCAGTCCGGAAAACCGTATAGTTTCCAACATAGAAAATAGCCCGAAATGGCTATAAACTACTCGGTCCGAAAGATCGTATAAATTTCCCACAATCATTAGTCAATAGCCCGGAATGGCTATAAACTACCCGGTCCGGAAAACCGTACAGTTTCCCACACAGAAAATGGCCCGGAATGGCCATAAACTACCCGGTCCGGAAAGACCGTACAGATTTCCCACTCAATACAAATCCTCGGGGTGACTCCCCATCAAAACAGTCAAATTCGCGGGTGACTCCCAAAGAAAAAAAGTCACATCTTCGCGGGTGACTCCCAAAGAAAAAACAGTCAAATTCGCGGGTGACTCCCAAAGAAAAAAGTCAAAACTTCGGGGTGACTCCCCACCAAGAACAGTCAAATTCGCGGGGTGACTCCCCACCAAAAACAGTCAAGTTCGCGGGTGACTCCCAAAGAAAAAAAGTCAAATCATCGGGGTGACTCCCCATCAAAAAAGTCAAATTCGCGGGTGACTCCCAAAGAAAAAAAGTCAAATAATCGGGGTGACTCTCCACCAAAAACAGTCAAATTTGCGGGTGACTTCCCAAAGAAAAATAGTCAAATCATAGCGGGGTGACTCCCCTTGGAACGGTCAATATCGGGTATAAACACCCACCTTCGGGGTGACTCCCCACCAAAAACAGTCAAATTCGCGGGTGACTTCCCAAAGAAAAACAGTCAAATTCGCGGGTGACTCCCAAAGAAAAAAGTCGCATCTTCGGGGTGACTCCCCTTGGAATAGTCAAAATCTCGGGTATAAATGCCCATCTTCGGGGTGACTCCCCTTGGAATAGTCAAATCTCGGGTACAAACGCCCATCTTCGGGGTGACTCCCCTTAGAACAGTCAATCTATGGTACAAAGCCCGTAGCCTGTCATTTGGCATGTCCATCTTTAACGAACTATGATTCGGCTTGATTCCCCCACGGGATACGCAGGAATCCTCTTCATAAGAGGTCCAGCCACTTGACCATCTTGTCATCTCTTTCCCCGCCGTTCGTGTCCGGCTCGGGATTCTCATTGTGTCGACGACCCCACTTCCCGTGGAAGTGACGTCGCCGAGGGGCTCTGTGAGTACCCCGACCCGAACTCATGTTTTGGGTCCATTTTAATTAATTGTTGGACTCATATAATTGCTAAAGAAGCAAATAGAGACCAATTGCCCATGCAGCCCAGCCAACCCATTGGGCCTGCCAAGCATTCGACCCAATATGGCCAAAAGGAGTACGCTGTCGTCCGACATGGGACACTAAGGCGGTTTAACTGCCCCTGTCGGACGACAAAGGACTTCCCATCAGCCTGCCTATAAATACAAGGCATGGCTGATCATTTTGAGGAGGACTTGGAGTGAATAGAGGGAGGATACCAGTAACATAGGGAAAACTCTGTCCAAATAGAGTCTCCCTCTCTCTCTCATACACACACACTCACCTCCCTCCTCACACACACACACTTCAAGGGCAAGATCCAAAGAAGCTCCCTTTGTTGGTGTGTAGAAGGGGTGGACACCATACTACTGGTGATCTCACCTTGTGGACTACAATAGGTAGCAACTAAACCCTTCTCCCTCTTTAAATAAAGTCTTTAATATATTTATAATACATTGCATGCTTACTTGCTTTAATATTATGTAGAAATTGGGATTTTTGCATGATAAAGGTGGTGGAGAAGTGAATCTTCAATATTCACTTCTCCCCACCTCAGATCTGGACATTTGGTCATCTTAGGATCAATAAAGATTCAATCTTTACTCATTTGCATCGAGTTAGGAGGAGATGGCTACTTCAAAGTGGCCAAAAATATGTGATTCATCACATTTGGTCAATAAAGCCATGTGATCCTCCTATAGTACTCATATATTACTGTTTTAATACTGCTTACAGTTAATAAAGGTGCTTAGTTTGCCTTGAGAAGCAAAGAGGAATCAGACAGACTGAAGGGCACAGAAATGGCCTATCCCTGTCGGACGACACAGGACTCCATGGAGATCCTGTGTCATACGACATGGAGATCCCAGAAGGCTGTAAAGCCTTTCTTGGACTTCAGATCTGTCCAGATTACCCTTTTTGTAACTCAAAGCTTACCTAAGCATTTCTGTGGCTCATAAGCCACTATTTGGGTGCCTATGATCTGTTTGGGTGCGATTTATTGGAGGCTGTTTGCCACATGACATGAATAACCTCGGATGTTCCATGTCATGTGACATCCATATCATACAAAGTCTATCGTGACTTTGTCCACTCCCGTCAATCCTAAACTAGGCTTAGACCTTCAAATAGTGTCTTGAATGAGTTAAATAAATGTTATTCCAGTTCCAGAAATAGCTTGGTCATTGTAAAAGACAATCTGACCAAGAAATATCATGTCGTGCGACACCCTCTTTCTAGGAGGTCCTGTGTCGGACGACATCCAAGCTCTCTGGGCAGATTGTCTTACCTTCCGCTTTGTTATAACAATCATAATATGTAAAAGGGTGTGGCCCCCTGTCATGGCTCACAAGTTGTACTCAGTCTTGATATTATCAATGAAATGTCAAAATTCGCATGCTTTGCTCATCGACACATCTTGCACACACACTTTGAATGTCCAAAATTGTCCAACGTTGATTGAAAGTCTCGAAAGAGGCGTGTTGGGTGAACTCTCTAGTTCTTCCCAAACACGTAACCAGACTCCCGAACCCAAAATACTCTTAAAGTAGGTTTTTCAATGTTTTCCTTTAAAAACGGCGTGGCGACTCCCAAAACCGAAGTTTTCAAAAGCTTATCATTACAATATACCCCCTTTTTTCTAAAAAAAGGAACAAATGGAAAAATGATAAATTTCAGGCGAGCGTTCATTCAGATCCCATCAAGATGTCCACAGGTTTGATAAACCTCTTAAAGTTTTTTCATATCTCCAATTTATTCTAGTCCTTTCAAGTTGTTTTAATACTATATCCCTTTGTCGCAGCTACTCGTTCTAAGACCTCTGTGAGCGTTGCGGACCTACTGGCTGAAGCTAAGGCAAAGATGATTGTGAAGAAAAATAACAAGCCCCCAACTCCCCATTCTGCAGTATCTAGCTCTGAAGCAAAAGTGTCCAAGAAGAAGGAGGAAACCAAGAAGAGGAAATTTACAGAGGTTGAAGCCACAGATGTGGGTGGAGATTTGAATGTGGAAAAGACAAGAGAAAAGTTTAAAGCTGCGATGACAGAGTTTATCGACAAGGTAAAATAAAGAGACTTTGAACCTTATACAAAAGAATTCATAGGGAATTAACACTTCTTTTTCACAGGTTTCAGAGATCATGATTCCTATTATGGATCAAGTTGATATTTTGAAGATCAAGGCGGCCAAATGTAGCCACGAAGCTGAGGAAAGAAAGAAAGAAACCAAGAAGTATGCTGATGAGGTGGTAAAACTGAAGAAAGCTAATGGGACTTTGGAGAAGGAGTTGGCAGCTGTTTATGCTGAGAAGGCGAAAGAAAATGAAGCACATGTGAAGGAGCTTGATGCATCAAAAGAAGATTTTAAGTTCAATGTCACCAAGACAGTGTTGGAGGCAAGGATCCAACTTATGGAGGAGTTTAGGAATGGACGAGCTACAACTTGGGATGTGGAGGAGGAGAAGAGAACTTTAGAATGTTTCATTGGTGAACCTGTAGATGGAGAAGAGGTAGACTCACCGGCCCTTGAAACTATTAATTAACTGGTTGAAGATGCTAACAACATTTTGAGTACCGCAGTGGTTACTCAAGCTGAAGAAAAGGATCAAGAGAAGGAAACAAACACAACACCAGCGGCAGCAGGCCAAAATGTTTGAAAAATTTGAAAGTTTTTAAGGAGTTTGGAAGGAACAAAACAATTTCTTTTTTGATTTTATTCGTCATACCTCTGTTGGTATGCACAAAAATGGGGGGTATGTCTCCAAAACAAGGTTATTTTGGTATGTAATGGCTCATAAGAGCCCAAATAATTTATTTGGGGGTATTAGGTTGGTCTAGTACTCCAAGCTTTATTAGGTTTTAAGGGATTAGTTGGCTTATCCAACTTATCTTTTTGTTGCAAACTCTTTTGGAAACATTTCAAGGTTTTAAAGGAGTGTTTTGAGCTTTTCAGAAATACTTTCTTGTTCATTAGATAACATGTTGATGTTATAAACAGAAGGTAACATGATAATGTTACAACCAGTAGTCACAACTTAAATAAGTGTGAAATCGTGTGCCCAGGCGAAGGTGTCAAAACCTTAATTCGTTAGAAAAGATGAAAATCTTTTAACCATATGTAAATTGTACCTTTGATCAGAGGTAACCGTTTGAAGAGATAGAACAAGTATCAGCCGTCCTGGCGTGTCAACAAGTTCTATCCCTCTCCAGCTAGAGTTTTAACATGTTTGAGCCGTACTGGCGTGTCAACATGTTGAAATTCTTCGTCCTAGGTCCAAACATGTTGGAGCCGTACTGGCGTGTTAACATGCTTAGACCTACTCCAATTTTAGGTCCCAACAAGTATCAGCCGTACTGGCGTGTCAACATGTTGAGCCTACTCCGTTTGTTCAAGTTGTATACCTTGCAAAACAAATTCATGTTAGGGCTGGGCGTTAGCGTCGCTAACGCCCCTCCGATGCTTAAGTTAGTAAGGATTTTCAATAAAACTTGATAACTTGAAACATGTGAATGAACTTGAGAACAAAAATAGATCATACCTGAGAAGTCTAGTTGTTAATGACTGGACTTACATAAAATAGAGCTTCAAATGGATGGCGTTCCAACTTCTAGGGACCCTATCTCCACTTGGGGTTGACAGCCAATATGTCCCTTTGCCAGCTTCAGCATCAATAAGGTACGGTCCCTCCCACTTGGGAGCCAATTTACCTACATTCAATTATCTTGTATTTTGAAACACTTTTCTCAAAACTAAGTCACCAACCTGGAATCTCCTTATTCTGACATTCTTGTTGTAAGACCTAGCAATCCGTAGTTGATAAGCCACCATCCTTATCTTGGCTAAATCCCTGATCTCATCAATTGTATCTAAATCTTGGGTTAACAAGAGATTATTTTCATCTTGAGTTAATAAGCCATATCTTGCTGTTGGGATTGTTACCTCGACTGGAATTACAGCTTCTTCCCCATATACCAAAGAATATGGAGTTCTACCTGTGGCCCCTTTTGTAGTGGTCATATCTGCACAAAGTACAAGTGGTAACTCTTCGGCCCATTTCCCTTTCTTTTGATCTAGGCGCTTCTTCAAGTTGTTGACAATCAACTTGTTGCTTGACTCAGCTTGACCATTGGCTTGAGGATGGACAGGCATAGACATGATCAACTTGATGCCCCAGCGAGTACAAAAATCTCTGGTCTTCTTACTTATGAATTGTGACCCGTTGTCGCATATAATCTCTGATGGCACACCAAACCTGCTAATTATATTTTTCTTCAAAAATGAAATTACCTCCTTATCTCTTACTTGTACATAAGTTTCTGCCTCGATCCACTTTGAGAAGTAATCAGTCATTGCCAACATGAACACTTTGCCTCCAGGGGCTTTAGGCAACTTGCCCAAAATATCCATGCCCCACTGCATGAAAGGCCAAGATGAGACGATAGAATGCAGAGGCTCTGCAGGTTAATGCAAGATGTTGTTGTATCTTTGGCAGGCATCACACTTCTGTATATAGCTCATGGCATCTTGACGCATGGTTGGCCAATAATAACCAGTCTTGAGGGCCTTTGACGCTAATGCTTTTCCACCAGAATGATTTCCACATATTCCTTCATGGATTTCTTTTAGCACCAGTTCAACTTGCTCATTATCAATACATCTTAAATAGTGCCCTGCAAAAGATTTCTTGAATAGCACATCATCTATCAAAACGAAAGTTGAAGTACGAATCTTAAAAGATCTAGCATTCTTAATATCTGGCGGAATAGTCCCAAGTTGAAGGAACTCAATTATTGATTGGGTCCAAGAAGGTCTAGCATCTTGTGCCCCAGTAGGTTGAGTAACCGCATGAGTTTCCTCAACTTGGTCTATTGTCGGGAACTTGACATAAATAATGGGAATATTAGTATGCAACATTGATTTGCAAGTTGAACCCAAGTTGGCCAACACGTCTGCTTCTGTATTCTCTTCTCTAGGGACCTGTTCCAAAGAGAATGACAAAAATTTCGAAGCTAAAGATTTGACATGTTGGAGATATAGAGTCATCTTGGAGTGCTTCACCATATAACTGCCATTGAAATGGTTAGCAAGCAACTGAGAATCAACATATACATTTATATGAGTAATGTTAAGACTTAAAGCTGTAGTTAAACCCATGATTAAAGCTTCATACTCAGCTTCATTATTTGTTGCATTGAACTCACAAGATACAGCTTGAGGTATGATATCACCTTGAGGGGATTTCAGAACGATTCCCAAGCCAATTCCTTTGGAATTTGAAGACCCATCTGTAAACAGTGTCCAAAATCTAGGAATTGTTTTACCTTCAAGTTGTTGTACTTCCAGTTCCACCTCGGGCTGCAAACTTGGACTAAAGTCTGCTATGAAATCGGCTAGAGCCTGAGACTTGATAGCTGTCCTTGGCTCATACGAAATGTCATATGTGCTCAACTTGACTGACCACTTGGCCAATCTGCCTGACATTTCTGGAGTTCTTAACACATTTCTCATAGGATAGTTAGTTCTAACAGTTATAGAATGTGTTTCAAAATAATGACGCAATTTTGTAGCAGCAGTAGTTAAGGCTAAAATTAACTTTTCTAGGTGAGAGTACCTTGTTTCGGCATCTAATAAAGACTTACTTACATAGTAAACGGGATGCTGTTCACCTTGGATCTCTTTTACCAACACTGCACTAACTGCATTCTCGGATACGGCTAGATATAAATAGAGGTGCTCACCATGTTCTGGTTTGGCAAGTAGGGGTGACGTCACCAAGTATTCTTTAAGTTGTTTAAAAGCTGCCTCATGTTGATCAGTCCATTGGAAGAGTTTATTCTTTCTTAACACTTCGTAGAATAACCTGCACTTATCAGATGATTTAGATATAAATCTATTTAAGGCGGCTACTCTACCTGTTAACCTTTGAACGTCTTTGATATTCTTGGGAGACTCCAAGTTGAGAATGGCTTTGATCTGTTCCGGGCTGGCTTCAATTCCTCTCTTGGTCACCATATAGCCCAAGAATTTTCCTGCTCTAACACCAAAGTTGCACTTTGCCGGATTAAGCTTCATGTTGAAAGCTTTCAAGATGTTGAACGCCTCAGCAAGATGCTCTACGTGATCTTCAATATGCTTGGACTTTACCACCATATCATCTATGTAGACTTCCATCGTCTTGCCAAGTTGATCTTTAAACATCTTGTTCACCAGCCTCTGATAAGTTGCCCCTGCATTTTTAAGACCAAATGGCATAGAAATATAACAATATATACCTTCCGGAGTCATGAATGCTGTATCCTCTTGGTCTGAGGGCTCCATTTGAATTTGTTGATATCCTGAAGACGCATCCATGAACGTCAAGATGTCGTGGCCAGCTGTCTCATCAACTAGAGAATCAATATGAGGATGAGGGAACGGATCCTTCGGACATGCCTTGTTCAAGTCTGTGAAGTCTACGCACACTCGGCACTTGCCATTCTTCTTCTCTACCACCACAACATTAGATAACCACCTTGGATATTGAACTTCCCTGATCATCTTGGACTTCAAAAGCCTCTCAACTTCATCCTTTATGATCTGGTTCCGCTCTTGGGCAAACTTTCTTCTTTTCTGGTGGACAGGACGGATGGTTGGATCAATGTTCAACTTGTGAGTAATGATGTCCTTGCTTATTCCTGTCATGTCCTCATGCTTCCACGCAAAACAACATTTCTGACTTTTCAAGAACTCGATCAACTCCTCCTCAATTTCTGATGGAAGATCTGCACCAACTTGTACTTGGGCCCCAGGGTCTGATTCATCAACAGAAATACTTTTCGTCTCATGCTCCACTGCTTCAAGAACATCCTGGGCCTTTTTCTTTAATTGCTATGCTTGACGAGAAATCGAACTTGCCTTCATATTAACCTTGTAGCACTCTTTAGAAACTTGTTGATTCCCCTTCAACTTGGCTACACCCCAAGGTGTTGGAAACTTGACGCACTAATGATACGTTGACGACACGGCCTTCATGTTGTGGATCCAAGGTCTTCCCAAAATGACATTGTACGAGGAAGAACATTCAATCACACAGAACCTTTCCATAGAATTCATACCCTCCAAATAGATAGGCAACTTGATTTCTCCGACTGTCTGCATTTCACCACTGAACCCTACCAATACGGATGAATTCTTCACAACTTTGGATAAAGGAATGCCCATATCTTCCAGAGCATGAGTGAAGATTATGTTGACTGAGCTGCCACCATCAATCAGGATTCTCTTGACCACACAATTAGCAATTTGCACCTGAACAACTAGACCATCATGATGAGGGTCCAACGTGTTGTCCTTATCTTCATCTTCAAAGGAGATAACTTGACCATCTGTGAAATCACGACGCCTTAAGGGCAGTTGTGACTGATCCTCCTTAGAACTCTTGGCATGACGCTTGGCTGCAGAATAAGTTGTGCCACAAATATGGGATCCACCTGAAATAACGTTTACTACCTTGGTGGGTGGAGGAGGTGCAACCTTCTCGGGTCTGGACTGCTCTCCTGAATCAGGCTCTTTGGACTCACTTCTGACCCTCTTCTTACCCAACAAATCCTTAAGAAGACCCTTGGATAATAAGTGAGCAATCTCCTTCTTCAAGGCAAAACAATTCTCAGTGGTATGCCAAAAATCCTCATGAAATGCGCACCACTTGGACTTGTCCTTCCAAGATGTGGGCTGGTCACTCTTCTTGGGCCATCTAGCTTTATCTCCAAGATTTCCCATGGCGCAAAGGATTCCTGCAACGTCCACAGAAAAGCAGTATTCAGAAATTTTTGGATAATCATTATCATCCCCATCTTGATCATCATCTACAAAATGAACTTTAGAAGATTCGGTATTTAACGGGGTTTGCCCCTGTTGGACTTATAGTGATGGGAATCCGATTTTCTGTCAGAGGGCTCAAATAGAGGAGTAGGGGTCCTCCCAGTTGACTTCCCCAACGCCAGGCTGTCATCCTCCAATCTGATGAAAGGCAAGGCTCTGGTTCTGATTTCTTCAAGTTGTTTCGCAGGAGTCATCACCAACTCATTATAAAATAGAGAGCTCTTCTTCAAGCCTATACGGAATGCTTCCGTAGCTGTGGACACGTCCAAGTTGGGTATAGTCACTGCCTCCTTGTTAAACCTGTGCAAATATTCTTTAAGACTTTCGTTAGGCTGTTGCACAATTCTATAAAGGTCACTAGTCAACTTGTCAAATGCCCTATTGCACGAAAACTGATTAATAAACATATTGACAAGTTGAGCATAAGAAGAAATAGAGTTTAGAGGAAGTCCTGTTAGCCATTTTAAAGCCGGTCCCGACAAAGTTGAGCCAAAGCCCCTGCAAAAACATGCTTCTCTAAAAATAGGGGGGATACTTATAATATCCATTGATTCCTGATACAGCAACACATGTTCTGCTGGGTCGGTGCTTCCATCATACTTCTTCATATGAGGGACTGAAAACTTCTTTGGGATCTCCACACTAGCTATTGCTGGAACAAAACGAGATTCATTATAGCAGTTTGGAGAAACTTGGTGGTATGGCACATTGACTCCAGGTATGCTTCGAAGCAAATCCTTTATAGTCTGCATTTCCTTAACAAGTTGACTCTCTGCGAAAAGAGGATTGTTATTAAACTGAGATGCAGAAGTATCAAAAGCATTAAAGAAACTCCCTGTTTGCCCCATTGAGGGTGTAGCATAGGTGTAGCAAGATGACAACACAGGTTGGCTAGCTGGAAGGCTGAATCTTGGTTGCTCGATTGGAATGGACGTCACGATTGTGCTTTCTGCTGGCAAGGTATTGGACATAGGGATATCTCCGAAATGGCTTGGTCCTGTACCTGCACCAAACAAAGACCTGGGAAGTAAAGGTGAAAATGGAGTAGATACTTGAGTCTCAACTTGCTTCCCTTTACGCAGGCTATCAATGGCATTGAATATCATGGCGTTCGTATGCTCCTGACCATCCAACCGATCATTCACTTTCTTCAACATATCGGCCATGTTGGATAATATCTCCAAATTGACAGCTTCCGCATTCAAAGATGGATTGCCATGGGTGCCGGAAACAGGAAGCGGCCGACTCCTCTCACCTTGACTGCCGGACGGCGGATTGGCCATTTCTACGCAAATAATCAAAGTTTCCCACAGACGGCGCCAAATTGTTTTGGTCAAATTTCAACAAGTGTTTTTGATGATAAGAAAAATGACTAAAGTGATATGAATCAGGGTACAATGATTATCGAGTTGAATAGAAATGAACACAAGGTATTTGTTGACTAGGGAAAGCCCTTGAACAACTTGTTCGCCGGCATAAAACCCCGGGAGGTTTAGGAACCTGCCTTGACCAAAAGTTTACTAAATATTGAGGAGATTACAGAGCTATGAGCGTATGCAAGGGAGCTTAAGCTAGTGAAAAAACGTGTGTGCAAAATACAGTGTTTTTCCCCCTTTTATACCTCAAATAACGGCTAATTTACAAGGAGAAAAAATAGGCCTAGAATCTCGGATAAGAGGTTGATCTCGTTGAGACATTATCGCCATTTTGTTGATTGAGGGGATAATGATCCGTTGCTGGGTATTTGCATGGTGAGACGTCTTTGAATTGGTCTTCAATTACTTTGACACGTTCCCTGAAAAATAGGGTTAACGTAACAATAGTTCAACCTGCAAACGATCAAGATGTAATAGAACAACTCAAGTTGTTAGTACCAAGATTCTAGGTGCAAGTTGTAAACAAGTTGATTTAAAAATGTAGGGCCCAACAATAATGAAAATTTTAAGAATATTTTTATTTAAAATAAGATTTAAAGTAAATTGTTGGAGAAGTTTGGAGCAAAAATTGCACCATTATAGATAACTAGTTTTACTCCCGTGCGATGCACGGATCATTACATATTACTCTAATGCAAAAATTAAAGAAAAACAACAAAAAAAGTGAAATAGACTTATACATTATGAAAAACTTCCTTATAAACACTACTTTATCAGTAAATAGATCAGATTGATCGGGCTTATACATTATAAAATATTTCCTTTTAAAGACTAGATTGTAAATACATACATCAGATTGGCCAGGTTTGTCATTATTTCAAATTAATGTTTGAAGATCATCCGATGAACAGTAAGAGTGCCAAAAGTTTTGCCAAATTTTCAGGGGTACTTTAGTAATTTCCTTCCATGGCATAATTGAAGATATGCTACGCAAATTACACGTGACAGGTTGTGATGGGAAAAATGGCATGTGCAATACACATACTAACAGAGGCGTGTATATGTAGGCGGATTTCCTTGGAGTCTTTGACTTTGACAACCATCAACCGGTTGATAACATGGTCGGTTCGGTTAACCGGCGATGAACGGTTACCGAACCGGCGGTTCCAGCTTTCAAATTTTCCAATCGAAACCGAACCGGTTAACCGTCTTAGCCGGTTATGGTTTTACGGTTTTACGGTTTTACGGTTTCTACGGGTTAGGCGGAGTTTCTTGGGATTGCTTAGGTTGAAAGTGTCTGGGCGGCCAGGTTGAGGCTATGCAGGCCGACCTATCTGGGCCTTGGGCCAGACTATGCGGGTAGGCTAACCGGTTGAGGATGTTTGGCTGACCAATGCTGGCTGGCTAGCTGACTTATCCAGGCTTGCTGGCTGACCAATGCAGGTTGGCTGGCTGACCTATAATTGGTAATTTGGTGTGAGGCCGGCTCCTGGTGACCTATCAGCTAGCTCACCTATGTAGGCTTCTTTGGTGACCTATCTGGTGTTTGGTGATCGGTTGAGGATGTCTGGCTGACCTATGCGCAGCCGGCTAGGCCCGACTATCTGAGCTATTTGGTGACCGGTTGAGGCCGGCTCTACCAGCGACCTATCTGTTGGCCGATCGGCTCGATTGAGGCCGCCTGACCTTACCTATGCGAGGCTTCTTGGCTAACCTATCGATGCAGTGGGCCGTGACCAGGCTGAGGCTATCCGGTGACCTATGCTGGGTGGTGACCCGGTTAAGGCTGTCTGGCTGACCTATGCGGGCAGCCGCTAACCTATGCGGAGCTTGGCGACAAATCCCTATGTAGGCCGACCGGGCCGACCTATGCAGCCGTCTGGCCGACTGAGGCCGTGGTGACCTATCTGTAGCTCTGCTAGGCGACCTATGCGAGCTTGTCCGGCTAACCTATGCGCAGTAGCTATCCGACCGATTGAGGCCGTCGTCGATCTATACGGTAGGTGGTGACGATTGAGGATGTTTAGGCTGACTCAATCTTGGTGGGCTAGTGACTTATCCGAGGCTTCTTGGTGACTATGCGGGTTGGTTGGGTGAAGCTATCTGGTAATTTGGTGACCAAGCATTTGGTGACCGATTGAGTGTCGGCTAACTTTATCTTGACTATTTGACTATCTATGCGAGGCTTATTTGGTGATCGGATTGAGTGTCAGGTGACCTATCTGTTAGCTGACTATCTGGTAGTGGTGACAGGAGTTAGTGTCTGGTGACCTATGTAAATTTGGTTGGTATCATCCGGTTGAGTTGTCTAGTGACACCTTACCTATGCTGGTAGGTGGTGACCAGGTTGAAGGCTGTCTGGTGACTATCTGGAGCTAGGTGACCGGTTAAGGTTGTCTGGCTGACCTATCTGAAATTTGGTTAGCTAACTTTATCTATTGGTAGTGCCGTGACCTATCTGTTGTCGGGTGACCCGATTGAAATTTGTCTGTCGACCTATGCGGCCGGGCTAGTTGACTATGCGGAGCTTCTTGTTACGACCTATCTGCAGCCGGTTGTTGTCGACCAGTTGAGGCATCTGGTGACCTATCTGGTAGCTAGTGCCCGACTATGAAGGCTTATTTGGTGACCTATGTAGTCTGTTGGTGACTATCTGTTCGTCTAGCCCGACCTATGCGAGCTTCTTGGTGACCTATACGGTGGTACTTGGCCAGGTTGAGGCTGTCACGGCTGACCTACGCAGTGGGGCCGGGCTGATCGGTTGGTGGCCGGGCCGGGCCGACCTATGCGGTGTTTAGGCCGACCTATCTTGAGCTTCTTGGTGACACTCTGCAGCCGGCTAGTTGACCTATGCGGAGCTTCTTGGCGACCGGTTGAGGTTGTCACTGGCGACCTATGCGGTGGCTAGCAAACCTATGCGGAGCTTGTTGGGCGACCTATCTGGGGTTGCTGATTGGTTGAGGCTGTCTGGCTGACCTATGCGGGGTGGTGGGCTGGCCGTTGGTGCAGCTAGGCTGACTATGCGAGCTTGTTGGTGACCTTCTGGTGACTAAACGACTATCTTCGCGAGCTTCTTTGGTTTGTCTATCGAGGATGGTGGTGACCAGGTTGAGTGTCTGGGCGACTATGCGGTAGCTAGTGACCAGGTTGAGACTATTTGGTGACTATCTTGTATTTGGTGGTGACCGATTTAAGGGTCTGGTGACCTACGTAGTAGGTGACCTATGCGAGGCTATTTGGTAGACTATCTGTATTGGTTTGCCCGACATTGAGAATTTGTCTGGTGACCAGGTTGGTGGTGGTGACCTATGAGCTTGCTAGTTTGGCCAGGTTGAGGCTTATTTGGTGACCTATGCTGTTGGCCTAGCTTACGGTTGAGGGCTGTCGATTGACTACGCGGAGTTAGTTAGGCCCGACCTATGCGGGCTTCTTTGGTGACCTATCTTGGTATTTTGATCCGGTTGAAATTTGTCTGGTGACTATCTGTTGTTGTCCCGGCCGGTAAATTTGGTGGTGACCTATGCTGTTGGCTAGTGACCAGGTTGAGGCTATTTGGGCCGACTATCTGGTGTTGGTGACCGATTGAGGTTGTCTGGCTGACTACGCAGGTGGCTAGTGACCTCTATGACTTATTTGGTGACTGTTTAGGTGACTATCTGGTGGCTAATTTATTGGTAAATTGTCTGGTGACTATCTTGTTGTTGGTGACTATCTGTTGTTTGGTGAATTGGTTAATTGTCTGGTGACATATGCGGGTGGCTAGTGACCTATGCGAACTTCTTGGCCGACCTATGCGGCCGGGTGGTGGCCGGTTGTGAGCAGAGCCGTAAGACAACATCGGTAAGATGGAGATCGGTTAGAGGAGCGAAGGTCTGAACGGCTAGAGATTGGACGGTTGGAGGCTGATCGGTAAGAGGAGATGAGGGAGCATCGGTTGAATGACCGGTAAGGGAGGCAGCTGGAGAACCGGTAGGAGGATCGGTTGATGAATCGGTAAGAGAGATGATTGGCGGCTGACCGATCCTAGATACTTGACCGGTTGGAGAGATAACAATATATCTTCTCCAGAGCATTGAATCGGTTGTGGCCTATTTGAATCGGTTGTGGCCTTGGATCGGTTGTGGCCTGACAGCCTGTTTGGATCGGTTGTGGCCTTGGATTGGTTGTGGCCTGAGTAGGAGCTGCTTTCTTTGCTGACGGATTGATTTTTTATTTTTTTTTCATCAACCGATTGATTTTTTTTATAGATGTATATTTTTTAAAGTATTTATATGAGATGAAAAAAATAATATTTCTATATAGTTTTCTATATTAATAATTATTATTCTGTAATTTAAAGTGAGACGAAGTTTGTACCTTTGGCTTGGTTTGGTTTGGAAGTATTGTTCATTTTGATTATTCATTTTGTGTCGAAAGTAATATTTATTTTTTATTATAATTTTTTATAGAAGTATGTTTTTTAAAGTATTTATTTGAGATAGAAAAAATAATATTTCTATTTAGTTTTTGTTATTAATAATTATTATTTTGTAATTTAAAGTGGGACGGAATTTGTACTTTGCTTTGATTTTGGATCGGGTCAACCGTTAAAGATGTTGAAATTATTATAGAAAAAAAATCTTTTTTCTATTGTTTTCTTGTTTTTTTTTTTTTTTAATA
This sequence comes from Adenophora triphylla var. japonica, assembly GCA_022495995.1. Taxonomy (NCBI): domain Eukaryota; kingdom Viridiplantae; phylum Streptophyta; class Magnoliopsida; order Asterales; family Campanulaceae; genus Adenophora; species Adenophora triphylla. The sequence continues at coordinate 448,478 of JAFEMH010001369.1, forward strand.
TGTGTAAGGTCAACTTGATTTTTCTTTGTCATGCTAGTCTCAGCAAAATAAAAGGAAGTAGGCACATATTCTATTCTCCATCTTTGGAGAAACCGAGGGTTATATAATAATAACCGTAAAGGTGACCGATAAAGAACTCACTCCATTCCCATTTTAATCCACCAAATTTCCCATTTTTAGTGTCTCTTACAAAATATCGAAATGATTTTTTTTTAAAATAATTAGATTTACTTATCATAATTACAATAATCATCTACTTATCTTTTTATAATTTATTTTTTCTCTTATATAGACCGTCCATTTATGTTCTGACCTCAACGGTTGATGATTTGGAAGCTTGTCTGACCGAACCGGTTGATGAGTTAACTGATACCTCGATTAATACTTGACCATTATTTTATGTAAGCCTTTTCCTTTTTATTTTTTTTTAAACGGTTCAAACAAATCGGTTGCTTGCTGACCAAACCTTGAAATCGGTTGACATCATCAGCCACAATTTGTGGCTGACTAAGGAACATGGACCAAACCTTGAAATCGGTTGTGACCAAACCTTGAACCGGGTTACTGAAATCATTTTTTCGTCGATCAACCTAATTTAAATTTGGACTGTCCCTATTTGCTTACACTTTTTTGACCTTGATAAATACTTGTTACCACATTTTCTCACTTTGAATATTGATTTTTTTTTTTCAAATAATTTTATTTTAAAAATATAAATCCCAAAATAACTCATTGGAATGAAAAAAGTAATGTTTATTTTTTTAAATATTCATTGGGATAAAGAAAGTAAGGTTCATTTTTTTGGACAAAAAATGTAGTATTATTTTTTTGTTATTCATTTTTAGTCGAAAATAATATTTATTTTTGAAATGGAGATTATAATTTTTTATAGAAGTATATTTTTTAAGTATTTATTTTAGATGAAAAAAATAATATTTCTATTTAGTTTTCTTTATTAATAATTATTATTTTAAAATTTAAAGTAAGACGGAGTTTGGAGTTTGTACTGTTTTTTGATCGGTTGTTGGGGTGATTTTTGGTTTTAGAATCAGTTTTTGTGGCCTTGTTTTTTTTTTTGTTTGGATCAGTTATTGGATTTTGGTTTTTGAATCGTTTGTTGTGGTGGTTTTTGGTTTTTGGAGTTTGCACTGTTTTTTGATCGGTTGACCGATTGGCTTTGACCGATTGTTTGTGGCCTTGACCGATTGTATTTGCTTTGTGTTTGGATCGATTTGTGTTTGGATCGGTTGTGGCTGACTGATTGTGGCCTGGTTTGAATCGATCATCCACTTATTATTGATCGGTCACCATATTAATGATTTATCGACTCTTAATTTACCGATCTTTGTCACAACCGATCCTTGTGACCGATTGATAACATGTTGATACATTTTCAATTTTATATATATAGAGAATATATAGAGAAATATAGAGAGAGATAGCGATGTGGGATTAATTCATTTTGTAACAAAACGTAAGGACATTGGTTGATTTAATCCCACATCGCTATCTCTCTCTATATCCCTCTATATTCTCTATATATATAAAAGGAATTAATGTCCTGATTCAAATTTGCCACAACTTAAGAGAGTAATTACAAAAGTGCCACTCAAATTTTGACAAATTTTTTGACGCTTTGACTGTTAATAGGATAACCTGTTTTAATATACTCCCTCCGTCCCAGCGAAAGAGCCATTTATTTCCTTTTTGGGCGTCCCATTTAAAAAGCCACTTTCCCAAAAAGGAAACCTTAAATCACTATTCTCTCCACTCATTCTCTCTCCTACTTTACTTTTACACTCACAACATTCTCTTTCTTACATCACCTCCCACTCATTCTCTCTCCTATTTAATTTTTCATACTCACAACATTTAAACTTTTTCTCTTTCCTACATCACATTTCTTATTTTGCGTGTCCGACTAATTTGATGGCTCTTTCGCTGGGACGGAGGGAGTATAGATAGATAGTGCAAATTTTGCGCAGAATCATCGGAGATGGTCTTATAAATGTTTTCCATCGCTGTGTTTGGTCAAATTTTGTATTCTTGCTTTTTATTTGAAACTTGGAGTAAATTGCAATTTGGTTATTTAATCAATATTTGCAATGTATTTTTAACAGTGTACTTTTTGCAATTTTCTAGCAACATCAATTTGTTACAATCTAATATAAAATAAGTTAAAAACTAGGAGTGTGCACGGTCCGATTTGGTTCGATTTTAGGCTAAAATCGAAATCGAATCGAAAAATATCAGTTTTTGTATTTCAAAACCGTTCGGTTTCGATTTTGTTCGATTTCGATTTTGTTCGATTTCGATTTGGTTTCGATTTGGTTTCGGTGTCATTCGGTGCCGTTTGGGACATATAAAAAAAAGAGTAATCTGTAATATAGGGAAAACTTTGTTAAACTAAAACAGGAGGAGAACCAGTAAGTATCTTCTCAGGATGACTGGATTGTAGGATTAAATTGTTGTTGAATATATTCATATATCTGAATTCCTCGCAATTGCATCTCGTTTATAGATAAAAAAATATCCTAAGTTGTTGACCTGTATCTAACTTGCATGACTAGTTCCTCTCACAAAATGGCAAGCCCCATTTCCATCTAAATAGAAACTCACAAGTCACAAATTTAAACGATAACATACGCACACACACATACGCACACACACTTCTTCCCTTCCCTATCTCAGTATCCAGAGAGCTGGACCTTAAAATAATGCAAATAGATCACAAATTAAACAAACTATGCTGTAACAAAAGACCAATAGTTACAAAAGAAAAGACATCATAACAGAAAAAAAATATTATAACAGTAGAAAAAATAAAATATACTCCCTCCGTTCCGTCCGAAAAGCCACAAATTTCCATTTTGGGCGTCCCATTTAAAAAGGCACTTTCCCAAAAAGGATAGTTTTTATTACTATTTCACCAACTCATTCTCTTTCCTACTTTACTTTTACACTCACAACATTCTCTCTCCTAACTATTCCTCCCACTCATTCTCTCTCCTATTTAATTTTTCATACTCACAACATTTAAACTTTTTCTCTTTCCTACATCATTTTCCTTAATTTGCGTGCGAGGTTTGGTTTGGGCATTTTCGGGCGGGACGGAGGGAGTATGGGATATTAAACAGTGTATAAGTAATTTCGGTTCGGTTCGATTTTTTTACCGGTTTTTTTATACAAAACCAAAACCAAACCGGTTCAGCCGGTTTTTGAGTTTTAAAAAATCACACAAAATCATTAAGTGATCGGTTTGGTTTTTCGATTCCGATTTCTTCGGATTTTTTCAATTTTTTCCGATTTTTCGATTTTTCTGCTCGCCCCTATTAAAAATTAACTTTCATTTAAAAAAATAGGCATATGCCTCGCATATGATTTTAAGGAGGTAAAATAGACATTTTACCTATCCTCACATTTAAAATAAAACCCCTCCCTATTCCTCTCAATTTCTCAGCCTCTTTTTCATCCGTTTATCCTCACGATGCATCCTCCCCACCCCTCTTTTTCTTCCACTGTACCTTCCTTTCCTTTCCTCACCACCACCACAACGACAACAAGTAACACCATCACCAACACCTTTAACACCACTACCATTCTCACTTTGGCCCACCACCTAAACCAATTCAAAATTATCATCCCAACAATAACATAGAAAAATTCAAGGAAATCAAACCCACTTTGAATTTAAACCCAACAAAATTAATTTTTAACTCACCATAATAACTAGGTTCAAACCCACCAAATACCATTGCCACCCTCCATTGCTCCCCAATCGTTCTCCACCATCTACAACCACATCTTATCAAATATTTTTAAATTATCCATCTCTACCCCCTCTCTCTTCATAATTTTCAAACTCTTTTATTACTTTGGTTCTCAATCTTCCCTTTTTATGTCCCCCGCCACTATTAGTCTATATCCTGATAATGAAGGCTTAACAGTTCGAGTCATGGGATTTGGATCCAAGATGGTTTTTTGCTCCCGAAATGTGACTAAATCGGGTCTTGATATGAGTTTCAATGATTTAGTATTTTTTAGGTGATTAATCTAGCAAGAGATTTTTTTTTCAAAAATAAAATAAAATATGGGAAAAGAAAGGTGATTTTTTTAAGGTGATTGATTTGGAAGAGAAAAAGGGTGGTGGAGTGGTGGTTAGAATTAGGGTGGATTGAAGTTGAAGGGGTGTATATTTTGCTGGAGAGCTTTAAATAAATATCATGTGAAATATCTATTTTATACATTAAAAATATGTGCATGGCACAAGACTAATCTTTTTAACGAAAGTTAATTTTTAATTGATTTTATATTGGATTGTAACAAATTGACAATATTGGCTAAGAGATTGCAAAAATACATTTTTGGAAACCACATTACAACTATTGGTAAAACATGGATAACAAAGTTAGCAATTTGCCTTGAAACTTACATTTTTGTGAAATTTTTGAAAGAGTTCCTTATTATTAAACAGTAGCTCTTTATAGGAAGAGTTCTTAAAAGCTCCTTTTAGGATCATGAACATTAATTTTCACCAATTCTCCGTGTTGAAAAAAGTGCTCTACCATTGTGATAAAAACTTTAAGTTTTTTATTTGGTGATTTTGTGAGAATGTAATATATGGCGGCCATAAAAAAAAAAAAAATCTTAAAACAACTCTACCATGATGGATGTTCTTAGTTAAATCTTAATGATGACTTTAGTATTCATGTGTATTAATTGTACAAAATTTTATGGACGACTTCAGTATTTATTTGTATCAGTTATACGAAATCTATATATATATATTAAAGTTGGTGAGGAGGGTTATGCCTTCGCCACGTGGACAAGTTTAGGCAAACTTTTGATTTTGGAGAAGCCACGTCATCACTATCTCAAAGTCTATATGACTTTTGATATTCTCCTTATTAGCTAATACTATTAGTTAATAATAATAGTTATTATATAGGTTAACTATTACTATTAATAGTATTAGTTAACTATAATAGTTACTATATATGTTAACTATTACTATTAATTGTATTAGTTAACTATAATAGTTACTATATAAGTTAACTATTATTATTAATAGTATTAGTTAACTATAATAGTTAATATATATGTTAACTATTACTATTAATAGTATTAGTTAACTATAATAGTTACTTTATAAGTTAACTATTACTATTAATTGTATTAGTTAACTATAATAGTTATTATATATGTTAACTATTACTATTAATAGTATTAGTTAACTATAATAGTTACTATATATGTTAACTATTACTATTAATTGTATTAGTTAACTATAATAGTTATTATATAAGTTAGCTATTACTATTAATAGTACTCCCTCCGTCCCAAAGTGTTTGTTCTATTTGACTTTTTTGTTGAATTTTGATCACAAATATATGACAATTTAATTATGTTCATGAAATTTTAAAAATTCCTATTGATTCACCATTAATAATATTATCAACAACAACTTTTAAAATTTCATGAACATGATTAATCTCTCATAAATTTGTGGTCAAAGTTCAACAAAAAAGTCAAATGGGACAAACATTTTGAGACGGAGGGAGTATTAGTTAACTATAATAGTTACTATATATGTTAACTATTACTATTAATAGTATTAGTTAACTATAATAGTTATTATATATGCTAACTATTATTATAAATAGTATTAATTTACTATATAGGCTAAGTAATAGTATTATAGTTACAATATATATTAACTATTACTATTAATAATATTAGTTAATCATAATAGTTACTATATATATATATATATATATATATATATATATATATATATATATATATATGTATATATATATATATATATGTATATACATATATATATATATATCTATATATATATGTATATACATATATATACATATGTATATACATATATATATACATATATATACATATGTATATACATATATATATACATATATATATGTATATATGTATACATATATATATATATATATATATGTATACATATGTATACATATATATATATATATATATATGTATACATATGTATACATATATATATATATATATATATATATATATCAAATTAGGTCGTTAATAATGTCAATGAGTATTTAGCTTAAAGACGTACTTTTTTCGGGAAGGTTAAGGGTTGGAACCCCCTACATTGTATTTAAAATGTTGTAATTTGAAAAGAAATAGGTCGTTAGTTTTTTCATTCACTTTGTTAACGTCCATAAAAAATGTTGCATACTGACATAAATTATGACATCAAAAATAAATGACATAAAGTATGAACATCAAAAATAAAATAGCAAAAATTGCTACATTATTAGTCACAATGCAATTCCTATTAAACTTATGTGCAACAAAGTTATTAAAATTGAACACAATTTTTCTAACTTTATAAATGTTAATGTTTTGATTCATTTATAATATACTTATATTATAAAAAATAAATCATGATATTAGTAAATTAGCTTCTCGTGCGAAGCACGGGTTAACTACTAGTTTTAAGTATGATTATAGAATTCATTGGTATCAACGGTAAGAAACTACTAGTACTGACCAAGTGTAGACGTGTCCAAACGGTTGTAACCGTCGGTTAACAGTTATAATCGGCGGTTAAAAAAACCGTTAAAACTTAACCGTAATCTAACCGTTAATCGTGTACTAATGGTTACGATTATCCGATTAACGGTTATAACCGGTTAACATGGTTTATCCGGTTAAAACGGTTAACTGAAGCCCTTTTTTTCAGATTAGTCCTTTTAACGGAATTTTTAACATTTTCTGTTAACTTTTGTACTCTATATGCCTTTTTTTTGAATAAATAATATTGTTTATAGGGTTGATTTTTTTCAAGAAAAAGATTTTTTTTAACTAAATCCAAATCTGCTTAAAAAATTAACGGCTAGTTTGAATGGGGTAAACCTGGTGGTCCTGGTCTGAAAGTAGCCGTTGGGGTTGGGCAGTTGGGCCTTGGTGACCGTTGCTGCCTTGGTGACCGTTGGGGCCTAGGGAGTATTAAATTTGAATTCGACCGGTTAATCCGGTTATAATCGCCGGTTATTTAAACGGTTATAACCGGTTAAATAACCGACAGTTATAACCGCTGGTTAGCCGGTTTGAAAAATCTGTAACCTTAACCGAACCGGTTAACTGCCGATTTCGGTTAATCCGGTTACGGTTACACCGGTTAACGGGTTTGACCGGTTAATTGACCGGTTAAAAACCGCCGGTTAGCCGATTTCGGTTAGATTTTGGACACGTCTAACCAAGTGCACATGCCATTTTGATAATCAAACTAGGGGGCGTAAATGGTTTGATTCAAACCGTGATTTGAGATCGAATCAAACCAAATCATTCGGTTTGGTTTGGTTTTCAAGTATGAATGGTTTATTTCGGTCTCAAATATTGGCAAACCACAAGGTTTGGTTTATTTTGTGGTCTAACCCTTTCAGACCAAACCAAATCGTGGTTTGAGACAGCGAGACCGAACCGCGAGACAAAACCGCTGATGCTGCAAGAATTGTGCTGATCAATCTTCGTCCACGTGGCAAGACTGTTCACTTGGCTCCTTGACCTGAAACACGAAACCCACGACTAGCCGGAATGGTCTCCGGCGAAGACCCTCGGGCGTGAGAGTAAGTATGTGTCTGAGAGCTTGATATTATAAAGAACAATGTGTATTCAATATAACAAAAAGCAATTACCTTGGAACGGTTGACGTTGCCTTGTATTTATAGATGTTGATGAGAGTTGTATTTGTGGTAGGATTGTATGAAATCCCTTAATTAGTGGAACAGATTCGTGATAGAGATCTTATCCATATATAACTCCTAATTCATAGGGAGTCTCGTCACACTAAGAATTGTAGGTACGCCAGAACTCTGTAGGTCGATGCAAAGATGTAGGTCGAGGTCGACTATTGGGTATAGGTGGACCTGACTGATGGGTAAGGCTGGATCGTACCCGAATAACATGTGGATCATAGAGTCGGACCAAGCTAGGTCGGGACCTCGTAGGTCGGATAATGAGATTAAGTCGAATGATCATGATGATGGGCCTTGAGCCTGGTAATAATTGGGCCTAGCCCACTGAGAGTGTGGTGGCAATAATATGTTGAGGATTGGGCTTTACTCGCTTGGCCCAGCTTGACACTTTTAGTCTGTTCAGTGGGCCCCAACTTTCTGAGTTGACTTTGTCGAACATGAAGTTAAGAGAAATTTTGATGAGGCTTGAACTGACCCGCAAGTCTACGTTTGATGTTTACTCGACTAATAATGACGTGGCTCAATCGTGGACGTTCGTTGCTGAACGGTTATATCTGGAAGAGCGCCGTTTTTTCGTAATCATTGTAATTTTGACGTTTGAGAAACCGCTTCAGGAACCGTTTTCCACATTTAATTAGGAAAATAAACGTTTGAATTTTTATTTTTTCCTTCTCAATTTCGGAAAATATAAATACCAAAATCCTTCTCCTTTTCGAATTTTTACTTTCTTCAAGCTTTCGTATTTCTTTGGTGACAGCAGCGAAGCAGCAACTGGATTTATTGGGGCTTTTGTCTTCTGCAATAACCCTTCCTCATAAAACTGATTAAGGTATTCTTCTCGCCCTCTTGCATTTAGGGTTTAATGTATGCTTTGTATTTGGTTTCACCATGGCTAGGACCTTCAGTAGTGAGCCGAGAGCTTGGTATGGGTATTGCACCGTTAACCATCGGGTATACAAATATATAAACGGAGTGTGGAGAGAGATGTCCTTGAATGAGTGTGCTTCCATCCTGACAAGGTGGGGGCTGACTTTTGGTGAAATAGGAATGCCCATAGGAGAAGACGTGGTAGATTTAGGAATTGACGACTCGAATGTTGTATCTTTTCATCTCTTCCATGAATTACTCGACCACATATCATTGTTTTATGTGAAGGATCCTAGCAAACCTTCCTTCCTTAGGAATAGAAAAGGTTTCCCAGGGGAGTCCAGGTCGCCCTTAGGTAGGTCGTCCTTAGGTAGGTCATCTGAATATGATCATAGGTCTGACTCCCCTGCTTCCTCTTCTTCTTGTACGGATATGGCAGCTCAGGAAGAAGCTACAACATCTACTTCCTCAAGTCCACGTATTGTGGATGCATTCGACTCCTTACTGTACCAGGGAGAAATGAAAGGGGATAAGTACCTTAAAGACCACTTCGAGGGAAGAAGAACTTGGAGTCTCGAGTTTCCATGGTCTATGATTTCTGTGAGGTAGATAGGAATGAATTTAAGGTGACCATCTATAGTAAGAAGGAGTTCATGGCACGGTTCTGTAGTACGTTTACTAAGGATTCCAGTAGGGTGGCTTTCTTTTACGGCCAATTCGAGGCTGGCCTGAGGTTGCCACTTGATCCCTTTATCAATGAGTTCTTGGAGTGCATGGATGCCTTGCCTCTTCAACTGGGAGCTAATACTTGTAGAGTCCTGATATGCTTTATCATGGTATGTAGGTTTTTGGGCTAAGAGCCTTGTATGAGGGTCTTCAGGGAGTTCTTTAGTGTTAAGGTCGATAAGACTGATATGGGAATTAGCACCCCTTCTAAGCCCAATGCTCCTAAGCTGTTTATCAACCTTCCCAGTAAGGTGAGTGGTTGGAACTCCCACGTGATAGTGGTGGAGAGTAGGTTAGGATGGGAGTTTCCTATGCCCAGTGCTGAATCCAAAGTAGTAAGAGAGGAGGATTACTGGGAGCCTCATTGGCACTTCGATCTGTATAAGAGATTGGTCGAGTTGGCAGATAGGGGACCTATTAGCTCGGAAACCCTGGGGACCACCAAGAATAATTACATCCAAGCTGGGATGATGGTTGGTGAGGGGGAAGTGGTGCCTCTGGTCCCCGTTGTTAGGTGCATGATATATCCTGATTGGGTCACCCATGCCTTGGGTAGATTTGAGGAGAAATACCAATTCTGCCAGAGGACGCCCAGTTACTGTAAAGACCGTGGGGAGCATGTTGGTGGTAAGAGTTTGTTCGTCTTTATTTCTTAACTCGTCTATAAATTGCTCATATGTAGAACTTTTTAGCTCGTACATTGGGTCTGCTTAAATTGTGTAAGCAACTCTTAGCTCGTCAATTGTTTGCTCGTATGTAGAACTCGTAGCTCGTACATAGAACTAGTTTGAATTGTGTATGCAACTCTTAACTCGTCAATTGTTTGCTCGTATGTAGACATTTGCAGCTCGTACATAGCATGCTCGTACATAGAACTCGTAGCTCGTATGTAGAACTTGTAGCTCGTATGTAGAACTTTTATTTGTCATTCTAACCTTTTGTGATCTTGGTCTTGTGCAATTTTGAACCCTGAACAAGAAGCAAATATGGGTCGCATAGTGGGAGTGTCTGTTAAGAAGGCCAAGAAGGCTCATGGTGCTGCCAATGCCCAAGCTAACAGAGAGAGAGAGGCTGAGAAAAGGAATGACTTGCTGTCCAAGGACAATGTTGGGATGGTACCAATGGAGGAGTTTGGGTCGAAGGATCCTTTGGAAAGCGGTAGCCAAGCTCAAGGAGCAGCTGAAGAAGGTGATGGGACCAACAGGTCGATTAGGCTAAGCCCGAGCTCCGATCCAGCCCTTGAGACTACTACAGCTACCTCCGGACATGGGACTGCTGGGGCTAGCCCTTTACATGTTGTGAATGTTGACGACGACGCCCTGGATGAAGATGATGATCGGCCTTTGAACTCTAAGAAGAGGTCGAGAGTCGAGAAAGGCAAAGCCGTCTCTTCAAGCCACCTTCATCCCCCAGTTTCTTCACCCATGAGCCAAGAATCCATTGAGGCTCAGATAAGGAAGCTGAGTGATGTTCCCCCTCTCAGTGGGGTTAACAGTTTGAGCCGCCGTTACCCATAGTTAAGCTTTGGGCAAGTTGTGGTCAGGAGAGCCATAGATGTCGACCTGCTCGCCCATTTTGCTGATAAGGGGATGACCCCTGAGGAGTTTTCTGCTCGCTCTGGCTTAGTGCAGAGTGAGGTAAAGTTTTTTGTTTCCCCCATCTGTTTGGTTGTTTACTTCTTTAATCGTCACTTTAGTTTCTGAGTCTTTGTCTAGCTAACATTTTAATGATTTCCTGTGATGCAGTCCCTTACCATGGTGGAGCAAGCCAAGAGCTCTTGGAGGGCGTCCCTTGAGAGGGAGAAGCTGGCTATGAATCGGTATGCCAAAAAATCTCATGATTTGACCGAGCTGAAGGAGAAATATAACGATCTGGATGCATCCTTCGATGCCCTCAAGCTTGTTAAGCAGAAAGCACTGGCGGACAAGGATAAAGCATTGGTCGACCTCAAAGCTGCTGAGACTAAGCTTGGTGAGGTGACAACTGAGAGAGATGCTGAGCGTTTGGAGCATGAGAAGACGAGAAAAGAACTTGCAACCGTCACCCAGATCCTTCAAGAGAGGGACTCATTCTTAACTAGATTGAATGAGGAGCATAATGCTGCCAGGGCCAAGTGGAGAAAAGAACTTCAGGATGCTTCGAAGGTCGTTGTTGAGACTTTCAATGTAACGACCCTAAACCTAGGCACCAATTTAGCACCCCATTATATATATATATTTTATGCTAATTGTTGACTTTATGTACCCATTTATGTCTTAGATGATTTATATGAAGTTAGGTTGACTATGAAATAATTTAATATATATCTATGGTTTAATTGGAATAAAAATAAAGTGTTGCAGTAGAGATATAATAATTAAAAATTAAATAAAATACTTTAAGTGGGTGAGGTGTTTTGTGTAAAGAATAGGAATTGAGGTGTTAGATGCATTACCTTGGAACTTGGAGGACTTAATTGTAGATTGTTGAAACCTTTCACTTAAGAAAGTCATGGGGGGCCATACTCTCCCCTTTTTCCCTCATCCTTTATTTGACCTCCTCACCCTCCTCATTCCCTCATCATCTTCTTCATCTCTTCCTTCAATAATTCTCCATGGGAAACCTCCCTCCAATCTCTTCCTTCCAAAAATGGTGGTAAATTCAATCCTTCTCCATTTTACGATCCGAGTGTACTTCCATGTTCGTGGAGGCAAGGGGAACACATCAAGCTAGGAAGATCATTGTTTCATCTCGTATTGTTAAGGTAAGTTATTATGACTCCCTTCTAATAATTGCAATTTTATGTGTTAATGAACATTTTGTGAAAAGGAAAAGGATTTTGGTATATTTGAATAATGTTATTTGAGTAAATTGGGTTATTCAAGGTTGAATTGATTTTTTGTTATGAGATGATGATCTAAGTTGAAGTAATGAGGTTACAATAAGTATAAGATGTTAATGACTTTAATGGATTAGTATATGTGGTTATATACATATTACCTTGATTTGTAAGATGTTATGAGTATATCTCAATGGGGTTGAAAGAAGTAGAAAAGAATTTGTTAGGCTTTTAATGGTGTGAATTAGTATGACTTTCTTTCAAATTAAATGTTATGAAACATTTGATGTTGTTATTGGTTATTAGGATTGTTGTTTGATGCTTTGGAACCTTTCTTGGAGTAGAGAAATTGATTAATAATCTAGATATAAGATTTATGTTCATGGAGGTTGATAGAAGAAAGATTATAGTTGATTGGTGATAAAAAGGTTAAGTATGAAATGGGTAGTGTAATGAGTAAAACAACTAATTATTAAATGGGTTAAATCTATCTCATGTGACTAGGAATGATTTAGTATGAAATGAATGAAGTTAGGAAACCTTTTTTAGGTCCACAAATTAGAAGGATTCTTGGTACAAGTTTTAGGTTTGGTCATTACTAAGGAATTCTGCTACTGATGCCTGTTTCTGGCCGTGGCACGAGTCGTGCCCATGGCCAACTTGTGGTTACGATTCGTGAAATGAGAGCCAAATCGTTCTGATCAACTTAAGGGTAAATTGGCATGAGTCGTGCCCTCAGGCATGAGTCGTGCCATGTAAGTAACGAGTCGTGCTTTAGGGGACGCATGAATCTGAGGAAGGCCAAAGGGGCACGAGTCGTGCCCTGGCCTGGTGACTATGATCCAATTTGGGAGCTGTTTAAACCTAATCAAACTAGAATCAAAATGAATCCTCTTTAACCTAGATTAAATTAGAATACTTTGGCTACACCATGACGTCTTATTTGGTCAAAATGGATTTGGGGAAGCTGTTTAAATATTGTCCGGAAAATGGTTGATAAGCTTGGTTAGTAACTTCACCAAAGTAGTTCAAACTTGGGAAGTAGATCTTGAACTTCTATTAAGGCTAATTGAGGTTGTGTAATGACTATGTAGGAATGGTTTATGATACATAGTGGCCTTACTTGCCCCATATCCTTAGTGATTTGTTTGAATAGTGTAGAAGCGGTGTGTTATACTATTGTACTAGTTTGAAAATGTGCAGTCATTACATTGATTCATTATTATCCAAAGTGTGGATTTATATACTACGTTGTTAACTTGTTATCCCAAGGGTGGATATGTTCATTATATGATTGCATGATTATCCCAAGTGTGGATATGTTTATCGTATGGTTGCATTGTCATCCCATTTGTGGATTTATTGGCCATATTGTTACCCTACATGGATTAATATTCATTGATGATACTATGTATAGTGTATTAAATGAATGTTGCACTATGGTATTGATTTAGCATGAGTATACATTACCATGTTGTTATATTCTTATCCCTTTAGTGGAATTATTTCAAGTATCTATTATGTGCTTGAACGTGTTATATGTGATTCGGGGGTATAATGGAATTCAATCAATTATTGATTTGTTCTATAAGTAATTGAAGGTTCATCATACCTGTGACCGGCCCCTCTGTGGCCACAGAGTGGGAGTGCTAGCAGCTGTATTGAGCCAAAAGCCTTACAGTCCGCTGCGATTTTGGTGATTAGGTGGAATGCTTCTGTATTAAGCCAAAAGCTTTACAGGTAGCGGCGATCTTATATGGTACTCTGATTAAGGGTCATATAAGTATCTGATTTTCTTATATGGATCTCTGGAGTATGAGTCCTATAAGCGGTGAATGTGCATGGAGGCAGTTCACCAAAGAGTGGAGTTTTACTCCCACGTTGTACGACTTATTGTTCAGACGGGAAAGGTAAAATGAGGTAACGTAAGGTGTTTACCGCTTTAAATACGTGCTATGTGTAACCATGCTATGTGTTGCATCTTGTTTGGCATCTTGCTGCATTCATAATAGCTTATTGAGATTTATTCTCACCTCTCTCCCTTTTTACCGTTTTTAGATCGTCTTTGAGACGGTGGGCGAGCCAGTGAGGCCGGGGAAAGAGTTTGGACTCTTGCTTTTGGGACTTTTCAGGATAGGTATATGAGTAGATTTTCGGGAGTCCTATTTAAGTATTACTCTTTTATAAGTTGTATGGAAAACTCTTTTGTTAAACAATGTTAATCAGGGTTTTCAATGTAATTGATCAGGTTATGGTTTATTGAAGTATTTGTTGAAATTTCCTCCGAGTGGAGATATTATTAGTTGACTTTATTTTGAAGGTTTGAGAATTGGTTTTCTTTTAAAGGGAAATAAAAGTTTTTAAAAATTTAAGATGGGATTTATTAGACTGGGCTTCTCCAGCTCGGGACACGCGTTAGGTCCCGGGTTGGGATGCTCACAGTTGGTATCAGAGCCTGGTTTAGAGGTCAAGGGTAGATGTTTAAACTAAGGGGGAATGTGTGGTAATTGACGCCGAGTGTTTAATGCAGGAATTGTTCTAATGGCCAGAAGCAATGATGACCAGCGAAAGGTTCTAGGAAATGAAGGAAATATGGGGACAGGTGGAATTCAGAACGAGGAGATGGTAAATTTATTCAAGATGTTTGTATAAAATATGGAAACTCGAGGGTCAGCTCTGAATCAATCTAAAGGATGTCAAAGTGATGAATTGGAAAGGTTTGTGAAGATGAATCCACCGAGCTTTAATGGAGATCCGAATCCGTTAAAGGCAGAAAAATGGTTAGAGGAAATGAATAAGATTTTTGAAGTTATGGAAAGTCCCAACGAAGAGAAATTTAGGTATGCCGTTTTCAAACTTGAAGGTCCAGCTGATCAGTAGTGGCAGATTTTGAAAGGAAATTGGGAGCGGGATCATACGCCCCAGACTTGGGATAATTTCACCCAGCAGTTCGAGGATTTTTTCATTTCAATGGTTTCAAGGGACAAGAAGGAGATCGAATTCTTAGGACTAGAACAAGGGAACATGACGGTGAATCAGTATTCAGTCAGGTTTGAGGAATTAGCTCGATGTTGCCCTCATTTGGTATCGCATGAAGCGAGAAGAGTTCATAGGTTCGTAAAAGGTTTGAGGATTGAGTTTAGAAAGAAATTATTGATTGATAGCTTCACCAATTATCAGACAGCCGTGGATAGAGCATATAAGATCGAGAATGACATTGAGGAAAATAGTGGAAGATTGGAAGGTGGGATTAGAAATAAACCAAAGTATCTAGGACAAGGATCTAAAATCACTAGAGGACAACCAAGGGATTCAAATTCAGGGAATGTAAGAGGGGAACTTGTTGTAGCTTCTTCGTCTAGGCCAATATCCAAACAGTATGGGATGATTTGTAAATTTTGCAAGAGGGTTGGACATACCAAAGATCAGTGTTGTAATAAGCAAGGCAAGTGTATTAATTGTGGAGCAATGGGACACTTTAGGAGGAATTGCCCAAGGTTGCAGCGGGGACGAGCTTCAGGCAGCGGTCAGCAAGGTGGACGACAAAGAGGTGGTACCAAAAGAGATAACGAAGGGGAACCAAAAGAGAAGGTCTATGGTCGAGTATGTGTTTCGGGTCCAGGAGAGATAGATCCCTCAGAGGTCACTAGAGGTATATTCCCTGTCTCAGAAGTTAGGGGTCATATTCTTATAGATCCTATTCCATATCATTATGTGTGGCATAGCATTTTGCTTCTATGTGGCATACATTGCTTGAGATTGTCTTATGTAATAGAGGTTTCTTCTCTTATGAGAGAGTACCTCGAACCTTCTTTGGTTTACCACGATGGTGATGTGGTTATAGCTGGGCATGTATTGCCAGTTGATTTGGTATGATTACTGATTTGTAATTTTGAGATATACTTGACCTGGATGGTTAAGTAGTTGTTGAGTATTGGTAGACTACCATAATAATGAGTCTCCTTTTCGATGCCTAATTTGCTTATATTGGTATTTGATATAGATAAACCTTTATGTGGTATTATTGTTATATATAGGCGTTAAAGGTGAAAATTTTGGTTAAAAGTGTGAAGGATATTTGGTATGTGCTAGAATTACATAAGAAGTCTTTCCAAAAATTTTATGTACTAGTTGTGAGTAGATGGTAAATGTGCTTCCATCGGAGTATCCCATGTGTTGATTCTGAGTATGATAAGCCGAAATTTTAATCCCTATCTTGATGGCTTTATGGTAATTATGATGGATGACCTCTTTGTTTAATTAAAGTTCCGAGAGGATCATGAAGATCATTTACGAATTGTGTTATTTGTCTTTAGTGAGAGGTCATTGTTTGATAAGCTTAGCAAGCATGAGTTGGCTCAAGAAGATTTCGAATTTTGGGGTTTGTAGTCTTAAGCTCGGATGTTATCATGGATCTTACGAGGATTGAGTCCGTGGTCTTTGGGTTGGAAAGTGTTACCGAGGGAATGTCAAAGGGTCCTTGAGAATTGAAAAATTGTTGATTTAGTTAACTCAGAAGGATATATCAATGGTGTAAGATGTAATAAGGGTAAATCGTATTGATAGAGATGGAGAATAGATTGGCTATAGATCCGATCCTTACCTTACCGAGTGGATGTGAGGACTTTGTGAAATTTTAAGTGTGTATTAAAGAAAGATTATGGTTGTAATATTTTGCAAAATGGGAAAGTAATAGGGTATGTTTCAGGGAAGTTAACTTAGATAAAGCGGAATTTTCTTATTCTCTACTCGAGAGTGGCTGCAATTGTTTTGCGTTATTTAAGTGGAAACCTTATCTTTTTGAAGCTCTATTTGAGATTTGTTACCGATCCTATGAGATTGGAGGATTTAGTTACTCGAAAGGAAGAGATTAGAGGAATATCCAGATTCTGAAGGAATAGATTGTGTGTTGTGTGATGGATTTTCTTTCAGCTTGGGAAGTTAATTAACCTTAGCGAGTTGGCGTATAATAGTAGTTTTAGTTTAGCATTGAAGTGGTACTGTATGAAGCTTGGTAGGGAAAAATCCTTTGCATGATCCCTCATTTGTATGGATTTCTCCCACTAATGATGATTAGACGGATTGGACTTATGCGGGAGAACCATTGAGAGTTATTAGAATTGTAGTTTAGGAAATTGAAATTCTAGAGTATTCGGTTTGTGAAAATGTATAGAAGAATCATGCCGTTAAGGAAACTATTTGGAGGTTGTAATTTGAAATGCGTGAGAGGTAACCTTTGTTATTTGACCCTTAAGGTAAGCAAGTTTAAAATTCGAGACGAATTTTCTTTAAGGGGGAGTGAATGTAACGACCATAAACCTAGGCACCAATTTAACACCCCATTATATATATATTTTATGCTAATTATTGACTTTATGTACCCATTTATGTCTTAGATGATTTATATGAAGTTAGGTTGACTATGAAATAATTTAATATATATCTATGGTTTAATTGGAATAAAAATAAAGTGTTGCAGTAGAGATATAATAATTAAAAATTAAATAAAATACTTTAAGTGGGTGAGGTGTTTTGTGTAAAGAATAGGAATTGAGCTGTTAGATGCATTACCTTGGAACTTGGAGGACTTAATTGTAGATTGTTGAAACCTTTCATTTAAGAAAGTCATGGGGGGCCATACTCTCCCCTTTTTCCCTCAATCCTTTATTTGACCTCCTCACCCTCCTCATTCCCTCATCATCTTCTTCATCTCTTCCTTCAATAATTCTCCATGGGAAACCTCCCTCCAATCTCTTCCTTCCAAAAATGGTGGTAAATTCAATCCTTCTCCATTTTACGATCCGAGTGTACTTCCATGTTCGTGGAGGCAAGGGGAACACATCAAGCTAGGAAGATCATTGTTTCATCTCGTATTGTTAAGATAAGTTATTATGACTCCCTTCTAATAATTGCCATTTTATGTGTTAATGCACATTTTGTGAAAAGGAAAAGGATTTTGGTATATTTGAATAATGTTATTTGAGTAAATTGGGTTATTCATGGTTGAATTGATTTTTAGTTATGAGATGATGATCTAAGTTGAAGTAATGAGGTTACAATAAGTGTAAGATGTTAATGACTTTAATGGAGTAGTATATGTGGTTATATACATATTACCATGATTTGTAAGATGTTATGAGTATATCTCAATGGGGTTGAAAGAAGTAGAAAAGAATTTGTTAGGCTTTTAATGGTGTGAATTAGTATGACTTTCTTTCAAATTAAATGTTATGAAACATTTGAAGTTGTTATTGGTTATTAGGATTGTTGTTTGATGCTTTGGAACCTTTCTTGGAGTAGAGAAATTGATTAATAATCTAGATATAAGATTTATGTTCATGGAGGTTGATAGAAGAAAGAGTATAGTTGATTGGTGATAAAAAGGTTAAGTATGAAATGGGTAGTGTAATGAGTAAAACAACTAATTATTAAATGGGTTAAATCTATCTCATGTGACTAGGAATGATTTAGTATGAAATGAATGAAGTTAGGCAACCTTTTTAGGTTCACAAATTAGAAGGATTCTTGGTACAAGTTTTGGGTTTGGTCATTACTAAGGAATTCTGCTACTGATGCTTGTTTCTGGCCGTGGCACGAGTCATGCCCCTAGGCACGAGTCGTGCCCATGGCCAACTTGTGGTTACGATTCGTGAAATGAGAGCCAAATCGTTCTGATCAACTTAAGGGTAAATTGGCATGATTCGTGCCCTCAGGCACGAGTCGTGCCATGTGGAAGTAACGAGTCGTGCTTTAGGGGACGCATGAATCTGAGGAAGGCCAAAGGGGCACGAGTCGTGCCCTGGGGCACGAGTCGTGCCCTGGGGCAGGAGTCGTGCCCTGGCCTGGTGACTATGATCCAATTTGGGAGCTGTTTAAACCTAATCAAACTAGAATCAAAATGAATCCTCTTTAACCTAGATTAAAGTAGAATACTTTGGCTACACCATGACGTCTTATTTGGTCAAAATGGATTTGGGGAAGCAGTTTAAATATTGTCCGGAAAATGGTTGATAAGCTTGGTTAGTAACTTCACCAAAGTAGTTCAAACTTGGGAAGTAGATCTTGAACTTCTATTAAGGCTAATTGAGGTTGTGTAATGACTATATAGGAATGGTTTATGATACATAGTGGCCTTACTTGCCCCATATCCTTAGTGATTGGTTTGAATAGTGTAGAAGCGGTGTGTTATACTATCGTACTAGTTTGAAAATGTGCAGTCATTACATTGGTTCATTATTATCCAAAGTGTGGATTTATATACTACGTTGTTAACTTGTTATCCCAAGGGTGGATATGTTCATTATATGATTGCATGATTATCCCAAGTGTGGATACGTTTATCATATGGTTGCATTGTCATCCCATTTGTGGATTTATTGGCCATATTGTTACCCTACTTGGATTAATATTCATTGATGATACTATGTATAGTGTATTAAAGAATGTTGCACTATGGTATTGATTTAGCATGAGTATACATTACCATGTTGTTATATTCTTATCCCTTTAGTGGAATTATTTCAAGTATCTATTATGTGCTTGAACGTGTTATATGTGATTCGGGGATATAATGGAATTCAATCAATTATTGATTACTTCTCTAAGTGATTGAAGGTTCATCATACCTGTGACCGGCCCCTCTGTGGCCACAGAGTGGGAGTGCTAGCAGCTGTATTGAGCCAAAAGCCTTACAGTCCGCTGCGATTTTGGTGATTAGGTGGAATGCTTCTGTATTAAGCCAAAAGCTTTACAGGTAGCGGCGATCTTATATGGTACTCTGATTAAGGGTCATATAAGTATCTGATTTTCTTATATGGATCTCTGGAGTATGAGTCCTATAAGCGGTGAATGTGCATGGAGGCAGTTCACCAAAGAGTGGAGTTTTACTCCCACGTTGTACGACTTATTATTCAGACGGGAAAGGTAAAATGAGGTAACGTAAGGTGTTTACCGCTTTAAATACGTGCTATGTGTAACCATGCTATGTGTTGCATCTTGTTTGGCATCTTGCTGCATTCATAATAGCTTATTGAGATTTATTCTCACCCCTCTCCCTTTACTGTTTTAGATCGTGCTGAGACAGGTGACTGAGCCTGTGAGGCCGGGGAAAGAGTTTGGACTCTTGCTTTTGGGACTTTTCAGGATAGGTATATGAGTAGGTTGTCGGGAGTCCTATTTAAGTATTACTCTTTTATAAGTTGTATGGAAAACTCTTTTGTTAAACAATGTTAATCAGGGTTTTCAATGTAATTGATCAGGTTATGGTTTATTGAAGTATTTGTTAAAATTTCCTCCGAGTGGAGATATTATTAGTTGACTTTATTTTGAAGGTCTGAGAATTGGTTTTCTTTTAAAGGAAAATAAAAGTTTTTAAAAATTTAAGATGGGATTTATTAGACTGGGCTTCTCCAGCTCGGGACACGCGTTAGGTCCCGGGTTGGGGTGCTCACATTCAAGGAGAGTGATGAGTTTTACAACGCTATCGTCGACAAGGCGAAATATTTTCTCGACGTAGGCCGATGCCATATGGCTCGCCGAGCTCTAGTAGATTCGACCGCTGAAGTCTCCCTTGAATGGTTGGCCCGTTGGGCATCAGAAGCTCAATATGATATGGCTGCTCGAGGTGGTCATTCGATCGTCCCTTATACTGACAACGACTTGGCCTTCATCGCCCAGCAGGATCAAGAGGATGGTTGTGAACCATGGGTCGATCCTCCTTTGGCTCCCAGAAACTTTAATGTGCTTCTTCAGGAGATCGAAGATGCAGAAGAAATGGAGGAGGACACTGAAGAGGGGATTGCCCAGGATCAACCTCCAGGCAAATGACGGGCCAGCAGTTTAATTCTTGCTTGATGTAATGTGAACAAGTTTCAGAACAATTTTTCGCTTTTGTGAGTGTTTGTGCCTTGGCCCAGTTTTTGGGAGGCATCTTAACTTATAACTTTTTGCTAGCTCTTATCCTGGCCCGCTTTGGGGGCTGAGCCTTTATTTAATCGTAGCTAACTTTTATACTTTGAATTCTATGCTTTTGATTTTAGCATGAATGTATGTCGAGCTAGATTTACTAGGACAAATAAGTCGCTATAAGCCTTTAATCAGACTGATTTTTTGGTAACACAATCGACCTTAGACTTGTATAGTTTTTGAAACGAGACTGACTAAGAGTCGATTCTGTTTAGGGGGACGAATCTGACCAAGGGTCGAGCTTGTCAGAACGAGGTTGACTAAGATGTCGAACCTGTTTAAAGGAACGAAGCTGACTAAGAGTCGAGCTTGTTAGAACGAGATCGACTTAGATGTCGAACCTGTTTAAAGGAACGAAGCTGACTAAGAGTCGAGCTTGTTAGAACGAGATCGACTTAGATGTCGGACCTGTTTAAAGGAACGAAGCTGACTAAGAGTCGAGCTTGTTAGAACGAGATCGACTTAGATGTCGGACCTGTTTAAAGGAACGAAGCTGACTAAGAGTCGAGCTTGTTAGAACGAGATCGACTTAGATGTCGGACCTGTTTAAAGGAACGAAGCTGACTAAGAGTCGAGCTTGTTAGAGTCGATGTAAAAACGTAACACAATGTTGGATAGAATTGCAACTTTATTGATGTAGAAACAAACTTACATCGAAAATGGGGAGCTTGAACTATAACAAACTCAATATTGAAAACTGAACTAACTTTAAAGCTAAAGAACTGAACTAGAAGTAATATCTGATAAGGTGAGTAACAAGCCATGGTGTGATGATGTGTGTATCCGAAAATTTTCCCATTTTTTGTTTGAAAGAAAATCAACGAAAACGGAGTCGCCACGCCATTTTAATTTTGAAGGCCAAAACTTTGAAAAAAGCCCGAGATCAGAGATTTAGGTTCGGAGGTCATGTTACGCGTCGGGAAGGACGTTAGTGTGCACCCGACGCGCCTCGTAAAACGAGTCTTCCAAGCTGAAAATCATTTGTATGTGTGTGTGTGTGTATGTTTTGGCCAAAATAAGTTGAAACTCAGAAAAGTAAAAATTGGGATATCTTTTTAAGACTTTAAACTGATCCCATGATTTTTTGGAAGATTTTTGGATTGAGATTTGGTACTCAAAAGACCTTTTGAAGTTGAGAGCCATTTCTGCCAGAATGAAAAAGGCAGTGGACCTTTGATTTTGAAAGGGATTCAAGGGTCTTAAAACTTCATAATCTGGATAAACTCAGAGAATGAAAGTTGTTCTAGACACCTTAAATAAAGTTTTTGCGAAGGAATTTTCCATTTTGGAGAAGATTTGAGGGGTCAAAACCTTCTGGAAACCTCAGATATGAGATCTGGATTCCCAGAAGCTGATGAACTAGCCTCTGAAAGAAAATTTGAAAAGAGGAGTTTTACTCACCCAAAAAATAAGGTAAAAATATGTCTGGAAACCTCTGGATGTTGGATACAAAAAGTGTTTTGTAGTCAACACCAAATTCCAAGTTCATCTGTGTCCAAAAATTAAGACCATGGACTGAGGTCTGAGAAAATTGCTACTGGACAGCAACTTCTCAAGAAAGAAAATATGATTTTAAAGGGGGTTTTGCATCCATGCTTGTCCCCATTTCCCTAGGTTTTGGTTAGTGATCACTAGACATTTTAGTGGTGAATCAACTATACCAAACCATCCTTGGGGTACATTAGGACTAAGCATTTCATTTGCTTGGGAAGGGAATTTTTATCCTTTGAAAATGAGATTTTATGCTTGAAAATGGTTTTTAGGGTTTTGAAAATGAATTTTCTTGGTAAGAAAGTAAGAAAACTTTGAAAATAATGTTGATCTTTGTAGAAGATCATCCATGGAGATGGTCTTCCATGGTGATCTTCTTAGATCTAGAGCAAGAAGATGAAAGAACTACATTTTGTAGTTTGAAGATGCATGCATGGATGAGATTTAGGGTTAGGAAGAGGAGGGTTTACCAATCTTCCTTGTATTCTTGAGTGTTTGGCTTGAGTGTATGAGTGTTTAGGGCTTTAATATGAGAGTGAGTGGATGAGTATGAGTTGGGAAAGATTGAGAGAGAAAAAGGTGACAATTCAAGTGAATTCTCACCGTTTTCTCTCTATATTTCGCCGCAGGTTCGGTGCAAAAATGTGTTCTTCCTCCTTATTTTTGTGATTTGGAGGGCTCAATTTATAGCCCTCTGGAAATTACAAACATGTCCGCGCGGATGGATCCCCTCACGTGCAATCGTTCATTAAATGCACTTTTCAGCTTTGGACAAGAGGAATAATCTTTTTGAAATTTCAAATTAACAATGTATTTGTGTCTCCAAATTGCTATTTGTGGTTTTATTCCTTTTGTTTTATTTTTAAGATTCTTTTTAAGGTTTAACCTTAAATAACAATGCCCATTTTACCCTCACTTTGTTAGAGAAGTTAGGATTGTTAGGAATTGTTAGAAATGTTATAACTTTCGTTAATTTTCTAACGAAAATTCTAACAAGCTCAAATTGGAGCACTTACACATGGGTGCTTCAACTCTTCACCATCCAAATGAGCGATCATATAGGTTCCCTCTTTGATAATTCGGGTGACGACATAGGGTCCTTCCCAATTGGGAGATAACTTTTTAATCTGGGTTCTTCTTCCAGTTGACGAGATGCTTCTTAACATGTAGTTGCCCACTTGGAATGCTCTTATTTTTACTTTCTTGTCATGATAGCTCTTGGTTTTCTTCTTGTAATTTACCATCCTTAAGTGAGCTGTGTCTCGCTTTTCGTCGATCAAATCCAGGTCGATCAGTCTATTGATCTCATTCTGTTCTTGGTCGAAGAGAATTACTCTAGCTGTGGGAAATCGGAGCTAGCCGGTGCCATGGCCTCTGATCCATATGCAAGAGCGAATGGGGTTTCCCGCGTAGGCCCCCGAATGGTTGTTGTAAGTACCCAAATCTGGCTCATGCCTTCCGGTTAATTTCCCCGGCAATTCCGGTAAATTTCCTGGTAACTCCCCGGACTTTCCTGGAGTTCCGGAACAATTCCGGAACTGTTCCAAATCATACAAGAGCTGAAAGGAAAGCTTCCCAATTAAGAAACACGATTTTCTTAATTTGGGAAAAGTTCTAGAATGGCCACCTTGCATGATTCTAGAAACATGCTGAGTCACAAGGGATAATGCCGCACGGCTGCATTAGCCAAGGGTCTCCGGCCGCACGGCTTCATTGGCGATTCCCAGACTGCCTATAAATAGAGCCCTCCTCTACCCATTTTACATACGAAAAACACATACCACACTCCATATTCAGACTCAAAAATACTCCTAAATACTGCTGGGAATCCCAAGGGTTGAAGAAGCAAGCCAAGAAGCCTCCTCCCTCCTCCTTGAAGATCCCAAAGTTGGTCCTTCCACCTTGTTCCACCCAAAGAAGAAGAGGCCACCATTGGTAACCTCTCACTCCCTAACCTTGCATTTTAATTACTCTATGTGAGTTAAATTGCTCCTTGCATTCATATATTGTTATTATCTTTGCTTGGGACTTGGTAGTTAGTATTAAAGATCATATCTTTATCATACCCCCTTCTTCCCCTTTGCATCCTTTGCATGAATTAGGCATCATTTGTCATTAAAAATGTAATCTTTATACTCAAAGGTGCATTCTTTTCACCTAAAAATCCCCTTTTTACATAAAAATGTCATCTTTATGCATCATTTGCTCATAAAAATGCAATCTTTATATCAAAAATGCATCCTTTGCACATAAAATCCATTTTCATGCATCTTTTGCATTAAAGGTCATTCCTTCATCATAAAAATGCATCATTTGCTTTTCAAAATGCAATCTTTATGCATCCTTTGCATATTAAATGCTAATTTCTTCATAAAAATGCATCCTTTGCATAAAAATCATGTCTTTACATCAAAAATGCATCCTTTGCAATAAAGATCACTTCTTTAAATCAAAATGCATCCTTTGCAACCCAAAATGTCATCTTTTCACTAAAAATGTCATTTTTACATGCATTCCCCCATGTCCCCGTTAGCAACCTTGGAACGGACCAGTGTAAAGATCATATCTTTACATCATTTCTTCCATTAAAGGTTCCATAATCTCTTTAGAAAGGGATAACCTTGAACCCTATGTCTCCGATTATCACTTAAGATGAGCATGAAGCATTCATATAAGCTTGATCGTCTTAAAGTGTAGGATTGATGGGCTAAGGACATTCCTTCCTAAAGAACCTTATTTTTGGGATATAAAAGAGAGTCCTTCTCTCGATCACGCAAGTCCCGAGGTTAAAAATGCGATGATCACAAGTCCAAGATGAGGACGGGATCAAAATCCCGAATACATAAAATCCAAGAAATCCCGAGCGACAACCAATAAATGGTTTGTACGTCCGGAAGACAACTTGGGACATTCCCTCCCCTCTCATTCAAACACATGCACACAAGAAAGCACGCAAGCAAGCAAAATAAACGGAATCTAGGGAGACTTGCTACGGCAAGGCACCTTGGGTGAACGACGATCCGTTCTTCCCAAGGGGTAACTTAACCTCCGAACCCATAAATCTTTTTTTTCAAAGTTTTGAGAAAATCAAAATGGCGTGGCGACTCCGTTTTTCAAATTAAACCGGATCTCTTCAAACTCGCGTGAATCCAACACACAAATTTTGGGCACACATTCACAGTTTGGCGACTCCGCTGGGGACATCCCAAAGGAGAAAAGCTTCCATTTTTAAATAAATGATACTTGGTATATAGGTGGAAACCACTAACCTTCCTGTATCGCTCCCTAACCCGGGGCTTGGGATAAACGGTGGTTTAATAATCCCACGTACCGGTATCACTTTTCGAAAAATAAATAAAAGAAAGCTTTTTCCTTTGAGAGGGTTAGACTCCCATCGCGGATTCTGTTTATTTTGCTTGCTCTCTTTGCCTTGCATTGCATCATTTGCATCTTGGGATTTGTGCATACTTTGAATGGGAAACAACCCGAAAATAGCAAAGGAGTGGAACCTGGAAAATTGATCCATGCGATCGTACGGCTCAACTTCCTCCTTGGATTCGGCCAGGTTGGCCTCGGTGGCAATTCCACCGGGAAAAATTGAGGCTAATCGCGATCTGGCGGCTTGGGGCTACTCGGCCAAAGACCGCGGGGCTCCCGTAAAATTTACGTGCTTAAGCTGTTGCATTCTCCCCGTCCCAAAAATCATTCCTTTAAAACACATTTATGAAAATCTCTGTTTTAACTCAAAAGGAACATTTTTAGGAGACCGCACACTACGCGCACCTTATATATCCCGTACACTTTGCACTCACGTCCCTTTAAACCCGGGTGGTTGTTCGAGTGCGATCACGAAAGCCTTACGATGCTCCCGGGCGCGCACGGAATCACCCCAAACTCCCCATGGCAGCCAGTGTCGACCAATGCACAGTCCGTGTCACACGTTTCAAAAAACCGTGACTTTTGGTTGGTTTTTGGTCTAGTCCGTGTCATATAGCCCAGTTGCATATCCCCGTAAAGGTCAAGCCTTAGTCCATAACGGAAGTAAAGGTCCTTCGCTCAAGCGAAACTCTGCCAAAATTCCGACAAGGAAAAATTGGAAGAACCTTGACTCCGACATTGACCTTGACCTTGACCTGCACGGAATGCGTAAGAGTCGAGACCAAGTCTTTGCCAAGAAAAGTCCAAAGATCTTTCGCTCAAGCGAAGCTCTGCCAAAATTTCGACAAGGAAAAAATTGGCAAGGTCTTAACCCGACATTGACTTCGATTTTGACTCACGCCCGGCGTATACAACGAAGTTCAATGTGACACTGTGTCATCCGGCTTTTACCGCCCGACCTATGCCTATTATCTTCTCGGATATTACCGAAAAGTCGAAACGTCAATCGCGCAAGCGAAATTCTGCCGAAATTCAATCAAGGCTGAAAGACGAGACTTTCCCGGTATTGCCTTGACTATAATTCGCATCGCTCGTGCGTTAAAAGTTCCTATGACCCGCTAGACCCGTTAGGAGCGTTCTTCTCTCTCGGTCGGTGGGATCCGCGTGCCCTATAGGACCCTCGCCCGGGGCTGTCCACCCTAGGAGGTCGAAATACAGGTGGAATACGAGGGGCTTATAGACATAGTGACGGAACCCACTGATCCAGGATCTAGAGTAGTTGCGAAAACGAAGGGCAAATCCCCTTTTCCAACCAAATAGAAATTAATAAAAGACACTGTTTTAAGTAAACTGGAAGATTTCTAATTTGCATATTGCTTGAGCCTTCAGCCTAAACACCTACCCCGAGTCTAAAACTCCTCTCCTATCCCTTTCCCGCATGAGAAAGAATTGGCAAACGAGCCTAATTCCTATGCTCGCCTAGAACAGGAGCACAGCGTTTCTACGGTACCGGGGCACAAGACTAAGATCGCCACTCAAGATCTCAACTCGTTTCAAACGAAAACCACAGAATGATCCCCGACCCCAACATGTACAGTTGATGAGCCGCTTTCCAAAGATAGTCAAAATGGCCAACGTGGTAGCCAACAATGGTAATGACCAAGTAGGGGCTGGAGAGAGGTCCAAGGCCTTCAAGGCCCAACCCAAGCCCCATATCCGGTATGATGTATGCGACCGTGGAGGATTGCCTCTGGAATACGGAATAGCAGCTCAAGAATGGATTAATGAGGACGCTCCTTCAAGAAAGAAGAAGCTACTAGAGGAAGTCCACGCAAGGTCAAATTAAAGGAAAGGTAATGGCCTGGGACAAGAGCATCGGAACTTCTTGGGAGAGCCTTCGTGCAAGTTTTCGATTACTACGCGCTATGCCAAAGAGCCCGCCAAGTAACCCATCATTCAAAGCACAATGTACTTCCAATCTTCCCCTACGGACAACTACGGATCAAGGTAAATTTGCTATAGACATCCCGTGAAATTCAATGGTTATGCGAATTTAGCAAAGTTTGTGAAAGCCATTACGTAAAAGCCTATCAATACGTAGCCCAATCAAGGAAGAATTAAGATCCCTTCAAGAAGACTTCATCAAAGATTATCCGTGCCAAGCCTCCTTGCTGCCAAGTATATTCGTAAGGCACCGACAAGCCGCGTAAAGTGTCCAAGATCGCAAAGAGAAAATGAGTTATCAAAGAAGCATTGATAGGGAAGGAGCCAAACTCTTCGCCAATGAGCCCGGGGCTTGTCACAAACGAGCTCTGATGCCGAAGAGACTACATCAGGTACTCTAGCTCCCTCACCATCTTTCCATCTACCAAGAGATTCCAATGATTTCCGCAAGTTTTTGATCGGCAAGAAGTCTCCAACTTTCGAAGAATGCCGACAAGACCGCTACTCCCTGAGTGGCAACAGCAGAAGGAGTGAGATCCTACCCAACCCTCACAACACCTTCGAGTCAATAAGTAGTGTAGGGTCCAGTCGGTAGGGTCCAGCCGCCGAGTGTGAATCTTTGAATTCCAAATTCTTCCGAGTCATCCGAAGGCCCTACGCCCGAGGACTATCAATATGTAATCGATGTCATCTTTCCCTGTTGCTTGAATGAAATGACATATCTTTCTGATTATCCCCTTATTGCCAACTTAACAAATGATAAATTAACTCAAAACTTAACAATAGTTAATAATGAATCATTTGAACAAGATGCAAACACACTAAATGAACAATACATTAAAGAAATCTTTAAGCAGTGTTACGTAAAAGAGGAAAACCCCTAAGCCGCGAGGAGGTTTTGACAAGTGCGAACTAAGTACCGTCGAAGGAACCTAAAGAGACACGTATTGGAAACTTTTTCCAGGGGGTTAAACGGACAGACACCGTTAATCGCTCGAGAATACATGGACGCCTTTGCGTGGTCGTACAAGGATACGCCTGGGGCTAGACATAGTTGGGATTCAAAGAAGAGCACAAAATCCTCTAGCACCGGATGCTAAGCCGCAGCGTAAATTGAGGAAAATCAAGCGAGTGGTCTCTACTCCCCAGTGTCAAAGAAGAAATTGAGAAGCTACCAAGGGTAGATTCATCGAGTCATCGAATATCCGACATGGTTATCCAATATTGTGACCGCTACCAAGGCCAATGGGAAGGTGCGCCGCCTTGTGTAGATTTTCCGGGATCCGAACAAAGGCCAAATTTCAAAGATGATTACCTTGCCAAACATAGACATCCCGGGACTCCATCACAACTACGAAGTCAAATCCTTCGTTGATGGCTTTGGTGCTACAACTGCAAATCAAGATGGCCGAAGTTGAAGACCAAGAAAAGATGTACTTCACCACACCGTGGGGAACTTACTCGCGCATAATGAATGCCATTTGGGGCTCAAGAACGCCGAGGCTACTTATCAAAGGGCAACACCGCGCTTTTCCATGACATGATCCACAAGGAGATTGAGGTCTACGTAGACAACATGATAATCCACTCCAAAGAGTGAGACGGACAAAGACTCCATGTTGACTACAAAGTTCTTTTTCGAGAGGCCGAGACAACATTCCATGAGACTAAACCCCGTTTAAATGCACCTTCTGAGTGACAAGGGGAAAAGTGCTTCGGGTATATGGTCACGGAGCGAGGTATCGAAGTCGACCCCGAAAGATCAAAGCCATTATGGACATGAGGCCACCTCAAACCTGCATTTAAGTCAAGAGCTTTATGGGGAAGCAGCACATCACCGCTTCACAATCGCTGACCACTATGTGCGAGCCCATCTTCAAGCTCATGAAGAAGAATGTAGATATATAGAATGGACCGAAGAATGCCAGTGATGCCTTTGACCAGATCAAGGCGTACTTAGTACATCCTCCGGTGCTATGCCCCCACAGCATAGACGTAAAACCTCTTCGCTCTATCTTCACCTGTCACCGATACGGTGCGCTTGGGGCTATGCTTGCTCAGAGAAAAAGGACTCTGGGTAGAAAATGCCATTTACTTTGTCCTCTAAGCCGCAGTGGAAGTGAGCTCAATTACCTCCGCATGTGAAAAGACTCGTGTAGGACTGGTCTGGTAGTCGGCAAGTTGAAGCATTATATGCAAGCCCACCCCGGAATTTGGTCTCAAAAATGGACCCCATCAAGTACATCTTCGATAAGCCTTCCCTCTCGATGCGTCTAGCAAAGTGGTCCTTCTTCTTAGCAGAGTACGACATCAATTATGTGACCAGAAAGGCCATCAAAGGTCAAGCATTGTCAGACCACCTGGCGAACTTCCCCAGTAATGAGGACAGAGGGCCTGAACCCCAATTCCCAGATGAATGGATCTTCGCAGTTGAGCCTGAAATGATGGCAGCTTTGACGGAGTCGTTAACAAAAGAGGAAATGGCGTAAAGGGATGCTACCGGGTCGATCCGAAAGATGATCATACACCCATAGCCCTCCCTGTTTCTAAACTTCCTCGCCACCGAACAATGCCGGCGAGTACGAAGCTTACGGGCATTGCCGGTTCTGAGGCCGCCTGTAGCGGAATGTCAATGAGCTCGAAGTTTATGGAGACTCGCCCGATCATCAACCGTGTCTCAAACAAATGGAAGACTCGTGGACCCTAATCTTCAATCCGGCATCATGCCCATATGGAGGAGTTGACTAGACAAGCTCGTAGAAGTGACT
The DNA here is from genome assembly GCA_022495995.1 of Adenophora triphylla var. japonica. NCBI lineage: Eukaryota > Viridiplantae > Streptophyta > Magnoliopsida > Asterales > Campanulaceae > Adenophora > Adenophora triphylla. Next base: position 479,197 of record JAFEMH010001369.1, read on the forward strand.
TTCAATTACTCCGTCACCTTAAAAGAATAGATTCGGGGCAGCATGCCCTCGCTACTTTAGCCTCACCGTGTAGAGATTCCCGAAGGGAAAAGCCATAAAACCCTTCGTAGTAGGGTAGAAAGAGAATCCGTGCGCTTTCACAGTCAGAAGTAGACCTCGGGACCCGGAGCCTATCAAGGAACCGTGGTACAATCAAATTTACTCAGCTCTCAAAGATGGAGAGTCAATTTTCAAAGATGCAGTTAGCAGTAGACCAAAAGAAGGTGTTAAAGCCAAGAGCTTGCAAGCTCCCGGAAAAGGTCAAGGCTCTCCCATTATGTCATTCTCTAGGACACAACCTCGTACTAGAAGTTTTTGTGATCAAGGACCACTTCTCTATGCGTCACTCAAGAAAGAGCCTAAAGAGTTTCGATGACCGAAGTCCACAACGGTCCTCGCGGTCCTCATAGCGAATGCTGCGAGCCCCCGATGCAAGTGGGATCCTCGTAATGGGTTACTACCGGATTTCCATGGAGACAGATCACAGTGTCCAGCGCATGTCCGAGCGTGCGACAAGTGCCAACCGGTTTGCACAACCTCAACCATCTCCCGCCTCGCGCACCCGTACCGCATGACGACTCCCTCGGTCGTTCGCAACTTGGGGTATTGACGTGATAGGGAGCATAGCCCCGACAGAAGCAATGGGCATGAATTGCAGCTAGTGGCAAGCCGAATTACTTCACCAAGCGGTAGAGAGGCCAAGTCCTACAAGGTCCTCACTTCCAAGAAGGCTGGCCCAGCTTATCAAAGAAAACATAATTTGTAGATATGGGGTGCCCAATGAGATCATTTCGAGCACGGGTCACACTTTTGAAGGAGACTCAAGTAGATTGTTGTCGAGTTCGTGATCACTCACCACAAGTCGTCCCCGCATGCGTACTTTGCACTAATGGAGCCGTGAAAGGGCTTCTAATAAGACGCTCAAACTGATCATCCGAAAATGGCCACCCGTGATCGTGATTGGCCCGAAAAGCTGCACTCGGCACTCGGGGCTGGGCGAACGCCTGGCCGAAACAGCCACAAAAGAGAAACTCCCTTTGCCCCAACTTACTGGGATGGAAGCAAGAGCTACTTTCTGGGTGGAGTTGGAAATCCCGTCATTGGAGTGGTCCTCCCCGGAAAATGCTGTCAACGAAGTAGAACGGCTACGTAGCCGGCATGATGAATTGGCGCCTGCCTCGACGAAAGAAGGCTTAAAGCCATGGAGCATACCCGAGCCTATCGGGAGAGGCGAATGGCCGAGCATTTGACAAAAAGGTCAGTGCCAGTGGACATCAAAGAGGGCGACGGAAGGCCGAAAGTAAAGCCCTGCACAGTAGACAACCCCGGGAAAATGGGAACCCGTTTTGGATCGGCCCGTATGTGGCGTAAGATACTATCGGGGGAGGAGCCATGAAACTTATGCACTGACGTGCAATCCCTTCTGTCCACCCAAATAACGGTGATAAGCTCCGAAGGTACTATGTCTAAGAAATAAAAAAAAAAAGAAAATAAAAATATTAATGTTCAAAGAGTAATGCCCGCCAGCTCGAAAACCCAAAAGTGGCGGCCCAGTGCAAAAACAAAAATGGCCATGCATATAAAAAAAAAGAGAAAATAAAAAAAAGAAAATCTTAGCGCAAAAAGAGTAATGCCCAGCCTAGGCCGAAAACCCAAAAGGGCGGTCTAGGCAAAAACAAGGCCGCACATAAAAAAGAAAAGAGTTCACCTGTAATCAACTACGAAGACCCGAGCCTCTTAGTCTTTCTTGTAAAAGGGGAACGTAGGCACCATATGGTTCTGCCTAAACAATAAAAAGGACAATTAAGTTTCCATGAAATGCGTCCTAAACAATAATAAAGGGTATTCCTGGGGCTTTTCATAAAATCTTGCCCCAATCAATAAAGACATTTGAAATTTCCAAGGAAATTGTGTCTTGATTAATTTCTAAGATAATATTTCTTGTTCATTACAAGTTAAAAACTTCTTGACGAGTTCAAGCACTGCCTACTCTTGACTCGCTAACCTCGCTACAAAGATCTAAAACATATCAATAAAATGCCTAATAAAACTACCGTGTTTCCAGAAATGGCAATAAGGGAATCCTAAGAAAAGACCGTCGCCGTCATTCACCGAGTCTTCTTTAGTCTTCTTCCCTTTACCTCGACCTCGTCGAGCGTTCTTTCTCTTCTCTATAATGTCGGGTCTCCCTCATTCCGACCTCTGTGTATCCTCACCTAAGCCTCTTATCAAACCCGTGTCAATAAGTGCCCTCTCAACTCGAGCACGAGTCCGCACTTCCTCCCTCTCCGAGCCTCGCCAAAGGAGCGACCTCGGACAATCTCAGTATCGAGCCTCCATATCTCTCGGGATCTGCCTACCCGACCGGGCTAGCGCGAGCCGCCTTAGCCTCGCGTCTCCTCAAAGTCCTACTCGAGTCATAGCCGCCTCCTAATAAAGCCCGACGTCTCTCCCCCAATATGACCCGGGTCGCCTCCCATCTCCCTCTCGCACTAATCCAAGTGTAGACAAAGTGGTCAAGATGGTACTCTTCCCCAAGCTCCCGAAGATAGCCCCTGGCGGGAAAGCACCGTATGTCCAAGACTCGAGAAAAATAAGAAGTCAAGCCGGATCTCTCATATCAAATGGCACCACCTCCATGGCATGGATGTCCTCCCAATCGCTCAACGGCTCCCTTCGTAGCACTCTCAACCGCCCGGGATACCAAGGTGGAATGTAGAAGGACGACCAGCGTAACCCTCGAACCCCCACTATATGTGACTCTGAAATATCCTCCCGGCTCCATAACCTCTCCAAACTGGGTACTCCACCAAACTGATGTCCGAAGCGGATAACCTGGCCGCACTATCAGCGCCTGCCATCCCACCCCGGTACCGTCGAGGCGCACCTCTCCGAGAAATCACCCAAGGGCACCGAGTCGGCAAAGCCCTCGGCAAAGCCCTCAGCCTCACCTCGCAAATGCACAAAGTCAAGACAAGACTCCTGTGACCTCATGGAACGGTCTCCTGTAGCCATCCTATCAATGCTATGTAAAGGTCTCACCCAAAACGAATGGGACAATAACTTCCTGCACCTCAGCAATCTCTCGAATATGCCCAAGTGACCACCACATGACAGATCCCTTACCTGACTCGCTGCAACCCAGAGAAGAAAATATGCAGAGGATAAAGGCATCCATAGCCACCGTGGTCGCAAATGGCTAGCCGGAGACCCAAACCCGCCCGAGAGAGTTAGAAAGGTCAATCCTATCCGGCGGCCAGTCATCATCCCCTCGCCCTCTTCCGTAGAGAACTTGCGTAAAAGATGCAAGCTTTTGCCGCCATCGGCACGCCTTCAATTGAACGGAATCGACACAGCTCTCGCTTCTGGACCCCTAATCAAGGCTCGGAAGTCTTCATGCGTTGGGACAATCTCATTGTAAGAAAAGCGCGAAACATGTCTCCTCGACGCCCCAAAACTTTGCCGCCGCTTCTCAAAAGGTCTCCAATCTGGCGGGAGATCCCTCAAATGCCATAAAGACTTGATCTTGAAGGAAGAATCAAGCAACCCCTCATGAGATTGAAAGTTATATCTCACCCAAGAAGACCGAAGATCTACGTAAAGCGGTCTTTTTTCCCTTTGCAATCTAACGGGCTTCTCCATCGCAAGGTGATCAAAGTTGATGTCTTTTGGTCGAAATAGGCTCGGGATCGACTGGGACAAGTCTAAGTTGAAAATTAAATGAAATGGCCAAGCTCTTGGTTTTATTCTCGAAAAATAACCAAATTCCGTACGTAACCGTAAGTCGCACGGCTCCCATTTGCTCCTCGTGTCCAAAGCCAGACGGGTTTCATTTACCCGATGTGGGGCCGTCAAATCCGCAAGAACCAACTGCTACCGCCCAAAGGGAGTTTTCACCCCACTTTTTCCAACCAAAACCTGTACAAAAACATGTCCAAAGATCATCCAAGCATTTATGCATCATTATATATCATTTCGGGGCCCAGCCGCCTCAATTCCAAGCAAAACCGCCCGAGGCTCAAGTAATATGCAAATTAATAAAAGCATAAATAGAAAAGTAAATAAAAACAAGAATACATTGTTTTCGCCCCATCTACTACTAAATAAAGCAAAAAATAAACAAAATGTGCATAAAAACTTGTTCATTATTTTGTTTCTCTTCCTAAGTCAATTCTAGAGACCTCCTAGGCCTCCGGATTCTTCTTTTTCTTCATCGCCGCTCGCCATAAACGCTGGGGCCTCCTCATCAAGTCCTCCGCATCGCTCACATCCTCGAAAGGTGGACATTATCGCAGCCCGTACTCGCCCGCCGCTCCAAGATGTCGCATCGGGGTCCTCGTCCCCGAGGTACGGCACCGGAAGCAGTACTCCGAAGTCGATGAGGTGGGATGCCGTGCCCCCGACATGCCTTCTCTCGCGCCCGGGCTCGCACGCTTGTCGTGGCCTTTGAAGCGCAGCCGCCTTCCCTCGATGGGACCGCATACGTCCTTCCAGCCCCTATTCTCGCCCGACCAACCTATCGTAAGTTCGGAAATGAACCCGAGAAAAAGAGAAGAAAATCTCGGTGAAATCTCGTAACTGCAAAAAGCAAAGAAATCTGAAAGAGAAGGGAAAAGACCCTAAAGTGTACTTACAAAGGCCGTCTCGGCGGCAAAGAAGGTATGATCAGCTCCCTAGTGTCTAGGGACAAAATCCTCAACCTCCTCTGTACTCCATGGACCACCATATGAAATACGAAAGGAGGGATCGGCGAATCGAAGGCTCGGCCTCCCCATATCCCCGAGTGGATCGCCGCCTTCACTAGCTTCGTGGCATCCTCGCCTCTCGCTCCACAAACACAAAGATATGGGGTATCCATATCAAAGTACTTCCTCGTCGCCACGCTCCCGGGTATCTGCAATGTCGTCCCCTCCGACCACCCTAGCCGGGCCAAAGATCCGCGCGTGAGGATCCCTGGGAGTAATGGCGTCCAATGGAGGGACATGGCCATGCCGGCCAGAAAAATCGGTCCCCGTGATAGATGACATCACATGTCGCCCCGCCAACCATCTCCTCGCCCTCGCCGCCTCCACGGCCTCTCCTAGCGTAATCTCTCGGATACCGCCCCCACTGGGTAGAAGTCCACTCCATCGTGCCTATCCTCATGGATAACTCGGCCTCACCATCTTGTAATCAAAGGTGATCCGGGTCTTCCCGGTGAACTTATCCCTCGCATCTCCCTCCAAAATGATCGTAGCTGGAAAGATGGTGACATCGCTTCCGTTGGTTCCACTAAAGAACCCGATCACCTCACAAAACCAGACACCGCATGTTCAAAACATCAAAAGGGTCATTTTCTCTCATAAAAAGTCTCAAAGACGTAAAAGTAAAAGAGAAAGAAAGAGAGACTACCTCAAGAGCAAAAGGAGAAGCAATCCATGGAGGCACTTTGTTACTACTGTACATATCCAGAGAGAAGTAGAGCTCCGCCAATCCGGCCTCGCCCACGAGACCGTCCCAATCCCGCCAACATCCTCCAGAGAGTCGAGGAGGCAAGTCATAGCCGAGTCCCGTAATTTGCAAAGATAGTGACCGACAAAGATCAACCACACAAAGGCTCTAGCAAGCCGGTGGGCAAGCCACCTCACTAGCGGCAAAGTCCCGTATGCAGCTCGGGATCGCCACCTCGACGTTCCTCGTCTCCATTCCAAGCCCCTCGGGAATCAACTCAAATCCAACCAAAGCCCCGAACTCCTCGGCAAAGGATATGGTCCCTCCAAGTCACAGCCTCCCGGTGAACCGTAAGCCCGTGATAGCAGTGAAATCGGCCGGAGTCACCGCGCCTCCCCAGCCTAAGATGAAAGCCGTGGTGGTGTCCCACTGTAACTCGATAGGGCCTCGGACCAAGCCCTTGCTCTTCGAGGTAATGTGGATACCTCGCCGATGGCCTCAATGAACAAATCCAAGCCGGTAGCCCTCACCACCGCTAGTGGTTCGCCCCATTCTTCTCAAAATCGGGCATCCTCTCCCATAGCCTCGACCGCAATCTCCGGCCCCTGCACTTGTTC